>OY757909.1:85229463-85471963 GCA_963585895.1 Sepioteuthis lessoniana | reverse complement strand
GTAGAAACAGCTCAATTTTTACCAGAGTTTAATTGGTTTGAATTCAGAGTTTTTCTTCTCGTAGACAGGTTGCCATATTAAGGTGAAAAGGCATAGTCTGACCTGCTATTTACACAAAGCAGGAAATAGAATTGTTGAATTCATACTTTTCCGATGAGCTTTGCCATTACGTGAAAATGCAAACGTCTTTGTCCAGGATTTGAACTTGGGTCGCCGCGTCTATGTCCAACGACGGCAACCATTACACTATAGTGTTTCCTCTTGATAGAATAACGAAAAATACAATTACAACAGCCTAAATAATGGTGTAGATTTTGACATTTGTACTGCGCACGCATGTTCGTTTGTTAATATCTTCGGTGCTGAATGAGTATATGGCTGAATGGCGTTCCACATTGGTACGATCAGATAGATAAAATTGTTTGATTTATCTAAACGGCATGCGATTTCGTCTTGGGTTAATTTATGCTTAGTTGTTCAGTAATAACATTCATTGCATGTTCAGCTCTGTCTGTGCAGAGTGGTAAGACCCCGATCACTAACGAATATTCTAGATATGACCCTAAATCATCTGATGGTGAGGCTCCAGTCCCAGAGCTTTGGTTGGTTGGTTGGTTGGTTGGATTTTATGGCATATCAACCTTTGTTGGTTATTTAACGCCAAACCCATTTTATTCAAATAATCAGTTCTATTTCAATGAGTACACAGTTTAATTGTCAAAAACATTTCTATTTAAAGCTATTCAGTTTATTCAAATAGTTCTAATTCAGCTAAATCAGTTTAGTATGAGTACAGATTTTGTTTACTCACAGTTAAATGTCAAAACAGTTCTATATTAAGCATTTCATTTTAATTGTACAATTGTACGTTCGTATTAACGTTTCTCGTATAATTGTTTCTGTTTTTTTTTTTTTTTTTTTTTTTTGCTAACAGTTATGTGATATCAAGCATTCCAATCTACGACAAATAGTTTGTACGCAGTTATATGGTATCAAATAAGTAGTGATAAAAATCCGTCGTAAGCAATTATAGCTTCCATTGCTATTCTCAACAGCAATGATTGACAAATATGTTGGATCAAGTATCCCTATCAAGTACAAATAATTTGCAAATAGATGTATGAATCCATGGAAAGAAGTCTAACAGGTACTACCTCTCCGGTAGGAGTAGTTTGGTTTGGTTTGGTTTGGTTTCATTGTTTAATATCATATCGACTTTCGAGGGTTATTTAATGCCAAACCTATCCTCGTAGAAGGACATTTGAGATACTAATAGTTTGGTTTGGTTTGGTTTGGTTTCATTGTTTAATATCATATCGACCTTCGAGGGTTATTTAATGCCAAATCTATCCTCGTAGAAGGACAGTTGAGATACTAATTAGTCAGAGACAGCCCAGCAGTAGAATACACTGACTGCATCTCTGCAGAAAGGAAATATATCCCTACCAGTGACTGTTCCGGATAGGAGACTAAACAACCTCTAGTAATGTTTGTGCTTTGGGGAATGTGGAGTACTCTTCATGGTCATTCCTCCCGGATGTGTCAAATAGAACATTTTGACATTTAAACTGTGTGCAAACAAATGCTTTATGCTAAAATAAATTGTTTGATCATTTAATTGTGTGTAAACGAATGACTGATGTTAAATTGAATTGTTTGTAATACATAGCAATAATCATTTGTTTGCACACAGTTTGATGTTTTCAAGTATTCCTATGTATCACTAACAATTCAATTGAACATAAATCAATGATGTTTAATCGAATTGTATGTGATATATAGGAATACTTGAAAACATTAAACAGTGTGCAAAAAATGAGCTAAGGCTCGTTTTAAAACGTTATCAACAAAATGGGTTTATATTTGGAAGATGTATGAACCCCTTATCCCTCAGCTGTTGGCTAAATTATAACACTGAAGTTCTTCTATAAGGAATACTTTGGCTTTAGATAACGCACGAAGTTTGATATGACATTAAAACAATTGATTCAAGCCAAGCCATATTGACATCAACAAAGGAACTCTTCCCAAATATGCAGCCCAGTCAGCTGAGGCTGCAGAATACCTCGTCTGATTCTCTGCAGAGGGATTAGTCTCCCCCAATGAGTGACCTTGATATGACACTAAACGATCTAAACGCTGGAGCTTTGGGAAATGCGGGGTAACTCTTCATTGCTATCGCTCGCAGCACCTCTCTGGCAAAGAGTGGTAGCGCCTGATAGGTTCCTATCAATGGATCTAATGGAAATGTTAGACATTTAAACTGGTTGCTTATGCTAAACTGAATTGTTTGAAATAGAAGTTTTTACATGAACATAATGAAATAGAAGTTTTTTTATGTACATAAATGACTTGTGTTTAAATTGAATTGTTAGTGATACATAACAATACTCGGAACCACTTTGTTAACTTATGCTAAACTAAATTGTTTGAAATATAACTGTTTGATCATTTAACTGTATGAAAACAAATGATTGATGTTTAATTGAATTATTAATGATACTCAGAGATACTTAAAAACATTAAACTGTGTGCAAACAAATGATTAATAGTAAATAGAATTATTTGGATTAGATAGAAATAACTGAAACTATTTAACTGTGTGCAAAAACAGCTCAGGCTTAAAAATGTTATGTAAGAAATGTGTTTAGAAATCATATATTTAATATATATGTATAAAAAGGATTTGGCATTAAATAATCTACTATGGTTGATATGCCATAAAACCCAACCAAACCCAACCCAACCAAATCATATATATTTGGTATATATGTATAGATATTTGGCATCAGATAACCTACAATGGTTGATATGCCATAAAACCCAACCAAACCAAATCTTATATATATATATATATATATAAATATATATATATATATATATATATATATATATATAAACTGGATTTAGCATTAAATTACCTACTATTGTTGATATGCCATAAAACTAAACAAAACCATACGAACCTAAGTATGCATTAATCCAACCCATTTGCCACGGGTAAGATGTGACACAAGGCCAATTTCCAGCTGGTTTGAATTTAGGATCTTTCTTCTCCTTGGCTTGTTGACTAGCGAAGGCTAAATATCCCATTCTGTTCAACTATTTACTCGAAGCTGGGGGAGAGCATATGAAGTATGCTTTTCCTAAGACTTAGCATGAAGTGAAACGCTCTAAATTCATCCAGGATTTGAAGTTGAGCCACTGATTCCATTCCTTATGGCGATAACCGTAACGCAGTTCTTCTCAAGCCTCTCATAAACTTTACACATACATGTCAGAGTGACATTTTGCATCCAGATCTTCATTTATTTTTTGTATCACGTCTATTTATGTATTATGTTATCTATTTCGTTTTGTTGCACAAAAAAAATTGGGAGGAAACTACATTTCACGAGAAAGCATTCCTCTACAAGATGATATCTTTGACGTGGAAGCCAGACCAACTTTATTCAAGAGCCTAAACAAAATATACAACTCTAATTGGAGTTCAGTGTCTAACGAAAGTGGGTGTCTTGGATATGACACTCAGCAGCATCTGATGGTGAAGGTCCACTTTTATGGAGTGTCGGGTGCTCCTTCATTGACATTACTACCACGTCCACATTAGTCTTGAATAGGTACTCCTCCTCCAGACCACTCTGGACATCGTAGGGCTCAGTCTATAAGTTAAATATTTTTTAAAAAATCATTCGCATTCTATAAATCCCTGTGCAAACAATACAACCTCCCCGCCCAAAAAAAAACTCTGAAGAAATAAGTATACAAAACATTAATATGGATGTATCAATACGATTCCTTAACCCCTAAGCATTAAATGTCTTTTTATGCTTAAAGGTTCAGAAACTGGTTTAATGTGTTTAAACCAACCATGCCGGGTGAGTTTCTGTTGAGTAGTGGCTCACATGATCGACTTCAATATAGTAGGAAGCGAGTTAGAACTCAGAAACGCTGTTACCTTTACTTTCGAACTAATATTCATGAGGAAAGGCATGAACTCCTTTATTCTACCAAGCAATGAGTTGAATAGTACCACTACCCTTCTTCCACAGGGCATTGAATAATCCTCAAAGTTTGATAGGCATTTGAATAAAACAAACAGACTTATGGGAAATTCCCACAACGTTTAATCTTTTTACATTAGTATATTGAAACATATTAAAGGTTTTACAGTGTTCTTTTATGTCTCTGTATATTAAGCTTCCCGTTTCTTCATTTTCTCATCAACTATTTCCTTCTTTATTTGTCGCAACAACTATCATATCAGTTGATCAGTTTTGTTATTTTCTCATAGCATTTTTTTCTCTCGAAAGATGTGTAAAAACCTTATGAATTAATAATTTCAGTTCTTTTTTATTACCAAAACATGATCTACACTCCCACGTTCTTTCTTGAATGACAAGGATATTACTAATCATAATTATAATATCCAATAATCAAAAATAGGTTCACTATTTTTTAAATGTTTAATACTGTGTAAATTCTATCGGGGATAAAGAAAGGGGCTGAGAATTAGCGATTTTTTTTTTACTTGATTTTTTTTCGTAGATTTTGCAAGAATGTTAATAACTCAGAAAAAAAAAATTGGTGAAGTTGCTGGATAATTTGGTGGGGCTTCTTCGATTTTATCTGAATATTCTGTAAGGAAGTAATTTTCAGTGAGGTTGTAAATGTTTTCTTTTCGTTAGCATGGCATCCCAGCATTTAACAGCTGCAAAATAGCTTTCCATGAACGGTTAATTACTCATAAAACCTCACCTTAGACACACACCGATATATATATATATATATATATATATATATATATATGATAAATGGAATGCGTCAATTACGACGCACAGTGGGAATGGTGGCGGAAAATATATGAATGTTTATTGACGTCAAAAAATAAAATTAATGAACGATCTGGTGAATCAATAAGTCCGTAACTTCATGCCGAAAAAAACCATCCATTTTACCCGTCAAATATTAATATTCTCAACATAATATTTTCCCTTGTTAATACACTTAACTCACTTGTGAATATTAATGACAAAGATATAAGTAAAGATTTTGAAAAAAAAAATTTAGTGTATCACGCCATCTGCTTATTTTTCAATAGAGCAGAATTGTTAGGTTATTCTCTTCTTGGTCATCCTGATAATCTTTCAGAACTTTTTCTCACTCTGGAGACTAATTTGCCAACACATTCTGTCGATGAGACTTAGAATACGCTGACGGTATCCCCAACTGACGGGTATTCCCTCAAAACATAAGGTGGGTTTGGTTTGGTTTTATGGCATATCAACCATTGTAGGTTACTTAATGCCGAGTCCTTTTATACACATGTATTAGATATATCATTTATAAACACATTTTATGTTGCATATTGACATTGACAGAGTCGTCATGTTCCAGTTGTGTAAACAAGAAGTCAGCAATGCATGGGTGTGAGCTGGTCATGTGGGTTGACAGGCGGAAAATTGGAAATGTTTAGCGTTGTGAAATCATATATGAGCCAGAAGCAGTAAAAGTGCTGAGTGGGGTCCTGAATATGACATAAAACGACTAAGAGGAAGATAAAGGTCAATATAGCAGTCCTCCGTCTGTCCATCTCCCTATCTCTGTCTCTCTCCCACTTACGCCAGTTACTATATTTTCGTAAACAAATCCATATGCCTCTTCATTATGCCGGTACGATATACAACATTTGTAGATAACATTTTTAAACAGGCAAGAGCTCTGTTTTTGCTCTCAGTGAAATTGGTTCTCTTATTTCTATGTAATACTAATAACTTTATTTGCTCTTAATCATTTGTTTGCACACAGTTAAATGTTTTCATGTTATACTTTTTAACATTAATAATTTAATTAAACATCAGTCATTTGTTTACACACAGTTAAATGATCAAAAAGCTCTAACAATTCAGTTTAGCATAAGTTACAAAGTTAGATTGTTCGAAGTATTGCTATATATCACTAATATTTCAGTTAAACATCAGTCATTTGTTTACATACAGTTAAATGATCAAACAGTTCTTTTTTTAAGCATTTCAATTTAGCATAAATCATTTGGTTTCTCTCGGTTTAAATGCCAAACAGTTCTATTTGACCAAGATATAGGACTCTATCTGGTGTGTCCATTCCGAGGAGAGTGGACCAGAGAGCGATGGCAATGAAAGGGTACTCCACATTACCGAAATATCCCACATTACTGAAGCCTTCCCATCAGATTGTTTAGTGTCAAATATAGAACACTTTATGACGGGAGTCTTACCCCTCTGCAGAGATTCAGTTGGTGTATTCTACAGCCAGAACTATCTTTAGCTTTAAGACAATTGTTATTTTACAAGGTCTTCAAGCGTCTGATGATTAAGTGTGTTTTTTTTTGTTTGTTGTATAAATAGAAAAAAAATGAAACTTATGAAACTAACTTAATGAAACTGTGAATTAATGACGGTTATGTAATCCTTATTTCTCTTTCTCTTTCTTTCTCTCTCTCTCTCTCTCTCTCTATATATATATATATATATATATATATGTGTGTGTGTGTGTGTGTGTGTGTGTGTGTGTGTGTGTGTGTGTGTGTGTGTGTGTGTGTGTTGCCCAGTCAGCAGGGAATGAAGAATACACTGACTGCATCGTTACAGAGGGGTAAGACTTCCTAACGTGTAGTGAAGTTCCTGGAATGGTGGAACTTTGGGGAATGCAGAATACCACTGCATTGCCATTGTTCCCAGGTTCGGTGTGGTGCCAACTGATAGGGTCCTATCTATGGATCAAATAAGACTAAACTGTGTACTTATTCTAAACTGGATTACTTGAAATGGAACTGCTTTTGTAATCCAAACTGTAAATTGTATTAAGAATTGTAACTTTAAGCTATAATTATTTACTGAGGATTATTATTTGTTACTTGAAACCCTATAACTGTATTTAAACAAGTGACTCTTATAATTTCTTGAAAATTATTGCACTAAAATCCTTTTAGTCCAGTCGGCTTGGGCTGCAGAATACACCGACTATAACTCTGCAGAGGGTAAAACTCCCCCAGCAAGTGTCCTGGGTATGGCACTAAAAAATCTGATGGTGAGGCTTTAGTAATGCTGGAACATTGGGAATGTAGAGTATCTCTTTATTGCCATTGCTCCCAGGTCTGCTCCGCCTCGGGGTCATAGCACTAATAGGGTCATAGTTATGGGTTAAATAGAACTAAACAGTGTGCTTATGCTAAGCTGAATTGTTTGAAATAGAACTGTTTTTACATTTAACTTTGTGGAAACAAAAAGCTGTACTTATGCTAATGTGAATTATTTAAAATAGAACTGTTTTTGACTTTTAAACTGTGTACTTATGCTAAATTGAATTGCTTAAAATAGAACTGTTTATATGTATGAAATTTATTTGACATTAATTAACCAAAACTGTTTGATATGCCATAAAACCTAGCCAAACAAAATCGATAGAAACTTTAGGAAAAGTATGCCTTCAATTATTCTGCGTCCAACAATGGGTAAATAGTAGGTTAGATTGGGATCTTTAACCTTGGCACTGCAACTGGTCTAGAAGAAAAAGCTCTGAAGTTAAAACAGTTTAAAAATTGACCTTGTGTGACATCCTGCTCTTGCAGAGGAGTTGATATATATATATATATATATATATATATATATATATATATATATATATATATATATATATATATATATATATATCAGTTCCTCCGCAAAAGCAGGATGTGACACGAGGTCATTTTTTTAAACAGTTTTGACATCAGAGCTTTTTCTTCTAGACCAGTTGCAGTGTCAAAGTTAAAGATCCCAATTTAATCCAATATTTACCTAATGTTTTATCTATTACATATAAAAAAACATTGTGAGTTTATTCATATATATATATATATATATATATATATATATATGTGTGTGTGTGTGTATATGAATAAACTCACTAAGTTTTTTTATATGTAATAGATAAAATTTGTATTTTTAACAAAACAAGAGTGAAAGAGTAAGATCTTGGAGTGCGGCTGAGGAGCAAACATATATTGTTGGATCCTTTTGTTGAACTGAAAATCGTACTTGAGTATTTAATTAGGATTTCTTTCCAAACTGCTGATTCCAGTGACTCTTTGAGAAAAGAAATTTGTGACTAGATTACAACGCGTAATGGACATGAATTTATTTCAAAGGAAATATAAACAGATCTTACTAGAGTGAAATCAGTACGCACCGAGAATGGAGTAATGTTCGATGTTGATCATTTCGTCGTCTGTATAGAGAACTGTGATTTTTATATCTGGGCCTGATCAAAGACTTCGCCGTTTTCAGGCGTTGCGAGCTGAAATACGAGGCTAGGGGTGATTTGCAAAATCTGGCGCCATGTTTGATGATTGCCTGCTTCCAGCTCTGTCGGGTGCACGGTTTGGGGTATGGGTTCACCGAGGATTATGGTCTCATCAGAAAAGCCAGCTGGGTACGAATTTTCGAAACGATGACGGTTCAACGGTCAAATATCTGTGAGGTTTGCGTGAAACCGTATGTGTACGAAGTGCAACAGGTTAATTTCGAAGAGAGAAAGAAACGATTTAAATCCCACTCTCCGACCTGCCCGAGATGAAAAGTTCAGGGCGAAGGGCTTGAAGATGCTTAAATCGATCGGTATCGTCTGAATTGAAATAAGGAGAGTAATGAAGAGGATTTCTGATTTGTAATCTATTCGAGAGCCTTTGGGATGACATTAACCAGTTTGGATGAGATTCTTCGATGCTAGTCGTTTGGGATTATAACATTAAAGAGGATTATAGGTTGGGTTAATTGGTAGAAATTCAAACATCTTCCACATCTACGCTGTCAGGGAAATATACAATTATATTAAAGGGTTTCGTATTTCATCTGCCCTTTACAAAAACGGAATACGAAGGGTCCACTGAAAGAATTGCCTTTTACACACTCCTATATATATATATATATATATATGTTTATGTGTATGTGTGTGTGGGTATGCGTGTGTTTGTTACACTTCTAAAAAGAGTTGTACCGAAAATAATGCCTCCCTTTTATTTCCACGGAAACTGCAGTACTTACATGGAACAAAATCACTCATTTGGTTGGTTTATTTATTTAATATCAGCCTTCGTGGGTTATTTAATTCCTGAGCCGTCCTGGTGGATGAACAGTAGTAGTTTCTTAAACTTATTGTTGATGGGGATTACAGTATGCGGAAGCAAAATTAAGAATATTCTTGTATAATGATAAGTAAATTTGGCGACTTAAGTCGAGGGCTCTCTTTTCGATAGCTACTTCACCAAAGTGTAGGGGAGGGCATTACCACTTTCCCAGGATTGCTCCACTTTACCCTTGATCCATACATTATAATGCTGTGTGTTAAGCAAGGAAGCATCAAGTACCATTTTTTGAGTATTTGGTATGTCTTGACCCAGGATTGAACACAGGTCTCCCGGACCATTGGCGAACACTATAACCATCATGCCAATGTCCCGTACAGTGTAATGATAAACAATTCTATAATAAAACAAGATTAATTTTAGTTTTTAAAAAAATACAAAAGAAGAAAATAGACACAAACTAGTAAATTTGTTCAATATATCCACTATTTTTTTTTTTCAATTATTGTATCAACACGCCTTCGAAACGATTTAAAGACTTCAAAATGAATTCTTCAGACACTTTATTCCATTCCTCTCCAAAAGCAGTCTTAAGCGAACCAATATTTGGATGGGAAGTTGCATTTATTTTATTTTCTAAAATACTCAATATAGCGTAATCAAGGGGGTTACGGTCTGGGCTTAATAGAGGCCACAAAGAAACTCCAGTTATTTCGAAATTCTTTTATTGGCTTGGCTTCAGCGTTAGGCAAATTATAGATTCGTTGTCGTTTCTTTTCTTGTTCACTCATATTGGGTTGAACTTTCATGAAAAATCCTTGAATAATTGAGCTAATCATGAAAATTTACATTTATCACGTTTTTTTTTCCAAAAACTGGAGCATTCAGACTAAGAAACCACGTTTTAAGAATTATTCCATATTTTACTTCCGCAGCTTGTTGGATGTCCATACCTTTATCCAAGTGTTGCATAGCCATAATCATAATTATATCAATCCAATGGAACATATACATATTCAAATACAGGGAAATACAAAACACAGACGACTCCATTGTTCAGGTACGAACCGTTTATTAAGTTCTGACTCCGGATTTTCGACACGAGGAGAGATACACAATTCTTAAAAGCCTTTCGAATCATACAATGCTAACAACACCCCCAACGTTCGGCACATCTAGTGGGGTTTTAGATCTCAATTCATCTCTGCTGATCGGGACCCGCCGCAACGGTAGAAAACTCAACTCTATGGCAGAGAACTCCATTCTCTGCCCCAATGGCAGAAACTCAATTGTCCGCCGGCATGGTCCAATCTCAAATCCTTAACTTCAACTGTATGTCTCAGTGGCAGAGAATCCAACTGTCTGCCAAAGTCAACTCCTAACTAACTCTTTTTCAAAATCTTCAAATTCTCAGGACCATCACTTCTGGGCATGACGTCATTCACACTCCAGCTTCATTTCCTATCTAGGGTTTATTATGACAATTGTGATTGTCACATCCTTTGCGCACGAGCGTGAAACTGTACCCAATGTCTGTGCACCTGAACTAAGAGCCGAATAGTTCAAAGCACAACCAAACTGAATTATAAAATATAATAAACGAAAAATGATTAATATAAAACAATCATTCCTTAATTATATAACACAAGAGAATTTGTCTGAAAGTAAACATAAAAGAGCTTCTGTAGCTCAAATTTGCTTACTAGGATATCCCAGTCCAACACGTAATCCACTCGGCCACGAGGACTTCCCTCCTATATTTTCCAAGTAATGATCAAGCACTTGAATGCCGTATACCTAAAAAAAAAGCATCTTACAGACATTTTAAATTTCGGTTTTATAGAATACCAGCTGCCAGCATCAAGTTGTCCTGCTTGCACGGATTTCTCTGAATCTCTTTCTCCATACACCCCTATCATCCATCACTTTCGGTAGGTTTTCAAAAATTCATCCTGTGTCCTTACAGACTTTATGGAGATAAGTTCTTGATGACCGGCAAACACTGGCACGACTATGTGTAGGGGTCCATGAATTCGTTATTGCTCCTTCAGCAGTGGACCAACGTTGACGATTTTTTATTTCAGCATTTGAATTTGATGAATTGCTGACAACACAAATCAAACATTGTTACTGAGTGTAATCTCACTGGGTGCCCCATAATTTTGGACTTGTGACAAGCTAAGCTATCTTTACTTAATGACTGCAAAATAAAATAAATAAAAAATTAAAGATTCTGTTTTGTAAAATAATTAGGTTATTTTTAGATTGGACATTTTATTGACAATTTTATTTGAACCACCGTGGGGAGAGTGTTCGCCTAATGATCTGGGAGACCTGGGTTCAGTCCCAGGTTGCGTCATACCAAAGACTTTAAAAACGGTTGACACTCAGCAATATAAGGTACTATAGATGGTAAAGTGGAGCAATCCAGGGAAAGGAGTAGTGCCCTCCTCTACACCTCGGTGTTGTAGCTATTGAAATAGGAGCCTCTAGTCGCCCTCGACTACGGTCGCCAACTTTTTTACTTATATTTGGACAAATTAGAACTCATTGACCCCAATGACTATATTTAGTTTGTATGTACTGTCTTAAACCACGCCTAACAGGTAATTTTATTGTTAATTAGCGAATTATATAAATTTATGCTGAATATAAGATCCCTCTATCGGTGCAGCTTAGGATTCTTTGAATGTATCTCTTGCAGAAGAGTACGACACCCTTAGCAAAAAGTAATGCCATAGATATAACGCAGAACTCTATTCGATGGTGAGCCTTTAGTTTTAGAGATTTGGCTTATGTGGAATACATTTTCATTGCCATTACCTACAGCTTCATTCTTAACACTTATCTGCTAGAGTCACATCTATAAATCAAATAGATTTTTTCAAAAAATTATTCAGATTCGTCTGTACCGTGTGCAAAAAAAAAAAAAATCTGAAGAAACTAGTCTCCATGGCAAGTGCAGTACAGTATGCTCGTAGTAAAAAATGTATACTTGAATGTACATTGAATGTGATTCTTCAATCTTAAAAATAACCCGAAACAGGCTGACATACCGTTAAAATTAATCAATGTAAGGGGAGGGCCCTTCATAGCGTAGTTGTTAACATGCCAGACTGTGACATGTGGTGCATTCAATAAGTTTCCAGACTTTTTGGTACAGGCATTTAAAATTGTCGAAGACTCTTGAGAATTAATGTTATTCCTATACATCATATGAGATGACTAACCAATTTTTATGATTTCAGTTTCAAATGAACAGCTACAGCAGCAATTGAAAAACACCCTACTAAAGCCTGATAGTCACAGCTGGTGAATTTCAAAAATGCAATCTGACACTTTAGAAGAGCGATATGCAATAAAATTCTGTTTTAAACTTGGAAAAAATCCCACAGAAACGTATGGAATGCTTCAGACTGCTTTTGGAGCATCTTGCATGAATCGAGTGTCAGTTTTTGAGTGGCATAAGAGATTCAAGGAAGGCAGGGAGTCTGTGAGGGATGATGAGAAGTGTGGGAGGAGTAAGGACGTCAGAGTACCAGAGTTGATTGGTCAAAGGGTTAGGGTTAGAATTACTATATTGAGGTTTTAAGGGAGTTCAGGAAGAGATTCTGTCAGAAGGGGCAAGCACTCTTCAAATCGGGTCAGTGGCATTTCCATCAGGACAATGCACCAGTCCACAACTCCATACTTGTCACAGACTATTTGACCAAAATGGGCATCAAGACAGTACCTCACCATCCCTATAGTCCAGACCTTGCCCCATGGTAAGCGACTTCGAGCTCCAGTCGGGCTATAAGGTCCAATTTTGGACTAATACCCTTGAGAAAGAAATGAACCCACTAAATGAACCCTAACCCTGGCACTAAATAACTCAAGAAGGTTGAAATGCCATAAAACAAAGAAACCGAAACAGAACGTAAAACTTGCCCAAAATTCGAGGTCTTTTGCTTGTGTAACTAAAATTTTAATTATTATTGTGTATGTATACAGTTAACCATAATCAAGCAAAAAAGGAACATTATAGTAAAATTTTAATTAGAGCAATCTTGAAATCATATTGTTATTGTTATATTTGTATACATGTGCGTAGTGTTATTGAAAAAGGTGATGAAACATGTCGTCGAAAGTGTGCTTTGTTAAGAGAGAGAGTCCCCGTGGGGTTAAAGCTAACATGCTGAGCTATGGCCTCAAAGTGAGTTCTAACTCCAGTCACGCTATTAAGTTCACTTTCGATCTAATACTCTCTGGAAATGTATGAATCCCCCACCCCAAGCGTAGGGTTAAATACTATCACTGTTTTTCTAAATTTATGGTTTTAGCATTAAATAAATCCCGAAGCTTAATATGCCATTAAACAAAGAAACCGAAATTGCTTGGATAAAATTCTGTATTAAAATGTTTTTAAAACACTTTTGAAAGAAAGGTATGCCGAACAATGAAAGACAACGTGTTTTGTTGGCATAGAAACGTGGCTTAGAAACTGCCTTTAGTTAGAGGTTTATTCCTCGGTGAGCTGGGTTCCTGTGACACTCAAGCATGCGCTGCTGTTAGTGACAGCGTGGCCCCAGGGGCGAGGAAGCTGCAACTAGCAAACTTGTCTTCTCTCTGTTTATTTATGACAAAAAATTCTTCTTCGGGCAGAGTTTGTCAGTGGTTCAGATGCATCTCTGATTGGTCCAAAACGGTAATCTGTAGTCATGTGACTAATCTTGAAATTCAGCCAAATGTTTCTGGCGGGTTTGGTCAGAAAGCTTGATGGGGTGGTTTTAATAATTTGAGAATCGGAAGCGGTAATGTTCGCTTCCGCATTTGTCATGGCTTTAATTTAATTTAATCTAATTTAAAATCAGCTCAGTCGACTGAATATCTGCAGACCCCCCCCCACAAACAATTGTCCTGGATATGACATTAAACAATCTGATGGTGACGCTCCAGTAATAGTAGAAATTTAGGGAATGCGGAGCACCCATTCTTTGCCATTACTCCCAGGTTCACTCTGACATGAAGTGATAGCACCTATGGGTTACGTCAGACATTTAAACTGTGCAATTAAATGACTTATGCTAAATTAAATTGTTTGAAATATAACTGTTTGATCCTTTAAATGTGCAGAAACAAATGATTGATGTTTAATTGAATTATTAGTAATACATAGCAATACTTGAAACCATATAACTTTCTTGACTTACGCTAAATTAAATTGTTAGAAGTAGAATTTTTTATCCTGTGCTTACAAATCACATATTTACGTGATATGTAAAAACAGGATTTGGCATTAAATAATCAACAATCGTTGATATGTCAGAAAACCAAACCAAAACAATGTAATTTAAAATGTTCTTTAAAACTAAATAACCGCTGTTTTTCGTGTGTATTGCGATTGCAATTCAAGACCTTAAGTGAGTATTTTGCATCAAAAAATATATAATTCCATCATCATCATCATCATCATCATCATCATCAAGGTATGCTGTCCCTATAAGATATCAATCTTTTCAACTTTTCTAGATGGCATCTAGTGTCCACCCGAAGCGGAAGAATGTAAGTTTTTGCTGGTCGGCTAACTCTGGTGTGTCCATGTGTTGGAGTTCATATAAAGACCACGATTAAGAGTTTCTCCCTGCTTTTCCAGCAATGTAAATCATGTATTGCTAATCATACTTTAGTTTTTTTAAAAGATGGGAGGTAAGTGGTCGTAAAGATGCTGCTTTGCAGAGTGCTGATTCAAAGATTTGTTCAAACAGCACGTAGCATTTTCGTGAAGTTTCCACCTCGCTTTATCTCTATCTTTATCTTCATTCAAGTCCAAGAAGTGCCACCATACAATTGTACTCACTAAGCAACTTCTCAGAAGAATTCAATCGAATTTTATTAAAATTTTTCTTTAAACAGAAATTCTGTCAGCATGTTCAATGGCAGTTTTAATTTTTACTTTTGTAATTCCCTGACCTTAAGAAGGAACATTGCATTTTTATAAGAATCTATTTCGAAACTCATCATCATCATCATCATCATCATGTCGTGCCTCCAGCACGGATATCCCTGACCCTCTCTCGCCCCTTTTCCCTATCATTCATCGCTTGTGGCAGGTCTTCTGGGCTACATCCCGTATCCTCACATAGCTGCTGTATGTATGTTCGAGCTGGTCGTCCTGCTTTTGCTTGGCCATATACGGGGGTCCATAGGAGTACATCACTGATGAGTTCGTCCTTGCTTCCCCATCAGTGTCCTGCATGTCTGGTTCGTCTAACTTGTATAGTTTTCGTGATGGGAGGCAGGTGGCCGTATAGTTGGTGTCTTGTAGGGTGTTGCCGCCGGGACTTGTTCAATATCGCTCTCAACATTCTTGTGTAATTGCCGTCTAACTTCTTCTTCAGCCGTTTAGTTAGCGTCCAAGTAGTGCATCCATATAGCAGTATCGATACGACCGCTGCCTGGAAGAAACTGCGTTTCATTTTATCGGTCAGGTCTGATTTCTATATGATCAAGACTGTTCAGAAACTCAACTTGCATTAAAAAATGACAAGATTTAAAATCTTCAACGGAAATCAAATAATTTAACATCGATTTTATTTCAGATTATTGATAGCCTCGTCGGACATGGAATTACGTCTACAATTACTGAGTTGAATCTATAACAAATGTAATTTCGATATAAATATCTTCGTTTAGTCGATTTTAAAAAATAAACGAATTAAAAAAAAACACATATTTGTTTTCTAAAATGATTTAAGTGCCGTGTTAAAAAAAATGAAATATTTGGCATATCTTTGCACTCAATGACTCTGATAACTGTATTTAATTCATTTATCTTGACTTAAACGCACCCATAAATGTATTTTTTTTTATCAAACTATATTCTCGAAAGTTGATATGCCATTAAACAAAGAAATCAAATCAAACAATATAACATCATTCCAAATATAATAAGAGCTGAAATTTCTCTAAAAATGTTAAGAGCTTTTGTATATGTTACAAATATTTTAATCATGTTTATCTATGTGTGTAGGTAACCATATTGCCTAGTCGGCTAGGACTGTAGAATACACCGACTGCACCACTGCCGAGGGGTAAGACACTCTCTACGTGTCCTTTATATGACACGAAACAATCTGATGGTGAGGTTCCTGTGATGCTGGAGGTTTTTGAAATGCGGAGTATCCCTTCACTGCCATTGCTCCTGGGTCCACTCTGGTCAGGAGTGGAAGCCTGTGGTAGGTTCCTATCTATGGATCAAATAGAACTAAACCGTTTATTTATGCTAAACTGAATTGTTTGAAATTTAACTGTTTTTGAATGCTAAAATGAATTTTTTGAAACGGAACTGTTTATATGCATTAAAATAGATTTGGCATTAATAACCTACAATGGTTGATGTGCCATAAAACTAAACAAAACAAAACCAAAGTTGGTTACCACAACAAGGAAAAACGGCGTATCATAGCAAGAGTTAGATTAGAGCAAGCCGATTAACATACTCGAACTCAGAGAATAAAATAATTTCGTATTTAATTAGAAACTGAATGATAATTGTAAGGGGTTTGTCATGCGCAGAACGTCATTCTTAATTAGTCAAATATAGTAGAACGGAGACAAGTACGAACTGCTAATTAAAAATCTTTATTTCAGCCAAGATAAAAGTATCAATATAGTCGTGGAACGCATTTACAACAGGAGCCTGATGGTCTCCCGGCATCTTTAGTTTAGGATAAAATTTTCTAAATTTCTAATAAAGCAAACACCGATTAAATAAAAAAAAAAATAGCCCAGTCGGCTGGAGCTGTAGAATACGTCCACAGTATCTCTGCAGAGGGGTGAGACCTCTCTGAATCAAACGCATGTTCTGGATATGACAGTTAACTATCTGATAGTGAGGCATCAGTCCTAGAACTTGGGGAATGTCCTCTACACCTTTATTGCCGTGCTAACTGGTTGTATTATTTGCTTGGTTAGTTGGATTTTATGGCATATCAACCATTGTAGGTTATTTAACGCCAAATCCATTTTATGTAAATAATCAGTTCTACTTCAAACAATTCAATTTAGTATGAGAACACAGTTTAATTGTTAAAAATATTTCTATTTCAAACTATTCAGTTTATTCAAACAGTTCTAATCTAGCAAATTCAGTTTAGTATAAGTACAAATTTAGTTTACATAGTTAAATGTCAAAACAGTTCTATATATAACAATTCAATTTAGTGTAAGTACAGTTTAAAGTTCCATTTTAAACAATTCGGTTTTGCATAAGAACGCAGTTTAAATGTAAGTACAATTTAATTGTCAAAAACATTTCTATTTCAAGGTATTCAGTTTAGTCAAACAGTTCTAATTCAAACTATTCAGTTTAGCATGAATATACAATTTACTTCTATTTAATCCATAGATAGGACCCTATCGGGTGCTACCATTCCAGGGCAGAGTGGATCTTGGAGCAATGGCATTGAAGGAGTTCACTGCATTCCCCAAAGCTCCATCATCACTGGAACCTCACCATCAGATGTTTTGTGTCATATCCAGGACACCTGTTGGGAGTGGGGTCATCCCCCTGTGCAGTGGTGCAGTCAGTGTATTCTACAGCCCCAGCCAACTGGGCAAGATTGTATTATTACCCTGTAGAGCCCCATCTATAGATCAAAAAGAACTATTTAATGATTTACGATACTTGAAACAATTTAATTGGGTGAAAACAAATAATCAAATGTTAAAGTGATTAGTTTGGTTTGGTTTTATTTGATTTCATGGTATATCAACCATTGTAGGTTGTTCAATAAATCCAAATTCTTTTTAATCATAAGTAGTAGATATATATGATTGGTGGTGTAATGGTTATCGTCGTCGGAAATGGACACGGTGACACGAGTTCAATACCTGGACGAGACTGGTGGCATTTCTCATAGCACTAATACCCTTGGGAAAGGTATGAATCCAATTATTCTCCCTCCAGCTATGGGAAAAAATTAGGACATACAGAGTTCTTCAGTGAGGCATCTAGTCTAGGAGAAGGAAAACTCTGAATTCAAACCTGTTAAACTCCGCTTAAAAACTGACCTTGTGTCATATCCTGCCCGAGCGGAGGTGATGGTAAATAGGATTAGATATATATGATTTGTAATTTTTTTAAATAAACCTAAGCTCATTCTTTCGCACATAGTTACATACTTCCAAGTATTGCTCTGTCTCACTAACAGTTCAATTAAACATCTGTCATTTATTTACACACAGCTAGATGATCAAACTCTTCTATTTTAAACAATTCAGTTTAGCATATGTCATTTGTTTGTCCACAGTTTAAATATCAATTTTTGGTTTGGTTTGCCAAAGCCATTCTCGTAGAAGAACAGTAGTGGTACTATCTAACCCATAGATGGGAGGATAAGGGGGTTCGTACCTTTCCCAAGGGTATTTACCCGAAAGTGAACATAATAACGTTACTGGAGGACGAACTCGCTAACTTAAATGTCAAACAGTTCTATTTGACCCAATAATAAACTATCAGGTGCTACCACTTCGGTACATAGTGAACCTGGGAGCGAGGGCAATGAAGAGAGAGTCCGTATTCACAAAGCCTTATTGCATTTCTGGAACGTCAATCTCAGATTGTTTTAAGTCATATCCGGGTAACTCGTTGAGGGAGGTCTTACTTCTCTACAGGGATTCAGTCGGTGTATTCCATAGCCCCAGCCAACTGAACCTTGTTAAATTGAATTATTAGTATTATATGACGGTGCTTGAAAATATTGAATTCTGAGCAAATAAATGAATAATATCGAATAGAATCACTTGAACTAAATAATGCTTGAAACTATTTAACTGTGCAAATAGTTTCGAAGTAATCACCCCCGGCTGCAATGCACTTGTTGTACCGTTCCGACAACTTCTGGAAGCCCCATGGAAGTCCTCTTGTGTGAGCATGCCAATGACCTTCGTCACAGCCTCTTTTATCTCTTCAATTATCTCATAACGACAGCCTCTGAGCTTAGGGAATAAGCAAAAGTCACAGGGAGCAAGGTATGGACTATAGGGAGGCTGAGGAAGTGTCTTGATGCCCATATTCGTCAAATAGTCTGTGACAAGGACGCAGTTGTGGACTGGTGCATTGTCCTGGTGGAAATACCCCTGACCCGATTTGAAGAGTGCTGGCCTCTTTCCTAGAAATCTCTTCCTGAACTCCTTTAAAACCTCAACATAGTATTCCTTGTTGACTGTCTGTCCAGTGGGACACTAAAGCATGTACATCATGCCAGTGCGGTAAAAAAAAAGGATCATCAAAAGTTTGTGGGTGGATTTTCTCTGTCTGACCTTCTTGGGTCTGGGAAAACCAACATGCTTCCACTGGAAACTCTATCTCTTGGTCTCTGGGTCAAAGCTGTAGACCCACTTTTCAACGCATGGCATTTTTTCAAGTTTAAAACAGAATTTTATTGCATATCGTTCTTCTAAAGTCCAGATTGCATTTTTGAAATTCACCAGCTGTGACCATCAGTCTTTAGTAGGGTGTATTCCAAATCCTGCTGTAGCTGTTCATTTGAACCTGAAATTATAAAAATTGGTCAGTCATCTCATAAGATGTATATCAATGACATAGTGAATTTTCAAGAGTCTACTACAATCTTAAATGCCTATAAAAAAGTCTGGAAACTTATTGAATGCACTACGTTTTAGTGTTTGCAATACTTGAAACCAGTTTATTTAGTGCAAACAAATAAGCTCTGCTTCGTTTAAAAATAAGGTTACCTACAAACCTTTCGTTTACAAAACACACACACACACACACACACACACACAAAAACAAACACACGCACACACAAACACACACACACACTCCTATATATATATATTCATGACAACAGTATATGGTTGTCACTATCTCACTCGGAGGGTTTGTGGCAGACCATATGTGGTATAATTTTGAGAGTGTTATCTGTGATAGACCAATTATATTATATAATAATAAATAAATATATGTTAGTTTTTATATATTTATTAGCACAGATACTTATCTGCTTTTCTGCCCGATGATTGCCGAGTAAAGACTGCATTAAACCAGTGGTCGCAGATAAGCACCATGCTATCAAAAATATATAAAAGCTAATATATATTTATCTATTTCATATACAGATATATATATATATATAGAGAGAGAGAGAGAGACAGACAGACAGACAGACAGACAGAGAGAAAGTGTGTGCTTTATTACATCCTCTCGGCTTTTGGAAGCAACATGTATTTTTAACAGAAGATCCCACGTCTGTCCGGATGAGAAATTTAGAAAATAAACTTGTTTTTCTTGACTACTCTTTAGGAGGCATTATATTACAATACTTCTCTTCTTTGAATCCTCAGGATCAAGAACGCGTCTTTATATTATTCATTTTCATTTAGTTTTTGTTTGAGTCTTGGGCTAAGAGAAGACAGCTGAGAGAGATGACATAATACTTCAGGTCTCATCTAAAAGTGCGTGTTCGTTTGCGTTTGTTAGCAGACCATAAAACAAGCAGCGAAACTATGGGATGTATTGAGCCAAAGTTTTGTCCTGACTGGCGACCATGTTTTATTTTATCCCAGCAGTGCCAAAGACAGATTCATCATCTTCATCAGTCGCTCAACTTGAGAGAAATTAGGGTTGGGGACAAGAGGACCGAAAAGATGGATGCCCTTCTCTAGACTACTCTGTTGTCAGCTCTCAAAAGAATATCCGGCGTGGTCATCTCTGTCCAGTTCTTAATGTGGTCGGACAAACTCTCACGTTGCTACCCACGTTTTCGTCCTCCCTCAACATGGACTTGCAGAGTGGATTTATAGGTGAGGAGGCATGTCAGTGGGGTGTGTCCGAACCAAGTATTCGTCGTTTGACAACTGACAGAAGTAGATCGTAGTAAGCTGTTTATCAAAAAAATAATTTATGTAACATTAATGAGGCGCAACGCGGTGTAACGTAAGAAAATTGACACGGTGAACCCGAGTTCAAACCTTGAATGAGGCTGTTTGCATTTTAAATAACGCTAATATTATTTATTCTCCGTTCCACCACCGGACAAATATGGCACAAGACCTTTTTTAAAGTGGGTCCAGACGCAGGGCCGCAGCCCACACGCGTCCGGTAAAATCAAAAAATACCTTTGGCCCCGTCGGCACCCCCCAAAGAGGGCGCTTCAGAAGGCAGGAAACAAGCAACAAACGCTAATACCCTTGGGAGAAATATACATTTATCTATTCTCTCCCAGCTATGGTTTAATGTAGGGCTTGTTGGCCTGTTAAACGTTAGTATGGCAACCAGTCTAGAAGTACAATTCTAAATTCAAACCTGTTAAACTCGGATTAAAAAGTTGATCTTGTGTATCATCCACCTCATGATGAATGATTTCGATGAATACATACATCTAGTCCGTCGAAAAGAAACAGAACTCTTAAAAGTACTATGGTGTGATAGTGTTGAAATATTCGTTGCAGCTTGCACTGCCTGGCCGGCTCGATTATGTCCCTGCAACTCTCCCGTTAAGATTGATAATCCTGGGTTTTGAATTTGAATTTACTGAGATTTTCCAAGATACATAGACCTCATATTGCATACTGTATCTGTTGATCCTAAGTGGTTACATATTTAAATACTAAGCACATTCCTCTCTTTACCCAGTCAGCTGGGGCCGTAGAATACACCGACTGCATCTCTGCAGACGAGTAAGACTCTCCCTCGTCAAATGTTCTGATTATGACAAATACAATCTGATGGTAAGTTTCCAGTAATACAGAATATTTGGGAAATGTGGAGTACCACTCCATTGCCACCGCTCCCAGGTCCACTTTGGCACGGAGTGGTAGCAGCTGACATGGGTCTAATAGAACTAAACTGCGCGCTGATGATAAACTGAATTCCTTGAAATAGAACTGTTTTGATACTTAAATTGCGTACTTATGAACTGCTTGAAATACAACTATTTTGATATATAAACTGCGTTCTTATGCTA
The DNA here is from genome assembly GCA_963585895.1 of Sepioteuthis lessoniana. Taxonomy (NCBI): domain Eukaryota; kingdom Metazoa; phylum Mollusca; class Cephalopoda; order Myopsida; family Loliginidae; genus Sepioteuthis; species Sepioteuthis lessoniana. The sequence goes on along the minus strand of OY757909.1, from coordinate 85,449,889 downwards.
AATTGAATTGTTTGAAATATAACTGTTTTTGACATTGAAACTGTACTTACGCTAAACTGAATTGTTTGAATTAGAACTGTTTGACAAAACTGAATAGCTTGAAATAGAACTATTTTTGACAAGCAAAATGTGTATTTATACTAAACTGAATTCTTTGAAATAGAACTCTTCATTTATATAAAAAGGGATTTGGTATTAGATAACCTACAAAGGTTGATATGTCATAAAACCCAAACAGACAATCAAACATTCCTCTCTGCTTACATTAGGTGATCTTGCAGTAACCTGATCTTCCAGAATATTTTTATCGCACAGAAATACTTGCTAATGTTATTAAACAATAAGCGTAGTTCTTCAAACTGGAGATGCAAAAAAATGTCATATAGTTTCTATTCCTCACGCAGAAAAATGAAGCGAATTTTAGCGACAAATAGTTATTAACGAGAAGCCATATTACTGTAAGTCTTAATTAATTACACAGGATTTAGATTTCCAATTTCAAAAACAAAATATTTTTTATTTAGAATTTAATAGCGAACAGGTTGACCTTACCTACTGTTCGTAAGTGATCATCTATTGATTTTGAATTGCATAGATACTTAATAAATTGAGATAAGTCTGCTGATCTCCCTCATCTTTGTAGCTACTGGATTTAATCGAAACTGTACAAGCTATAGGACACCTCCACAACGATAAAAGACACTAAAATGAATTTTATGATATCCACGTTCGACTATCTTTATTAATGAGAATTATGGACTGTGACATCTTTGTAAGCGAGTTCGATCTCCAGTCGCGCAATTTGTTCAACTTTTGGATTAATACCTTTGAGAAAGGTATAAAGCCTCTTTTCTCCTCTTCAATGGGTTCAATAATACCACTACTGTTCTTTTTCAGGGATGGCTTTGGGATAGAATAACCTACGAAGGTTGATATGCCATTAAACAAAGAAACAAAATGAAACCAAACCTATCTTTTGATTCTTCCTTATTTGGAGTCGGAGCGAAGTACAAGTGACCCCTAACAGTAAAAACACTTAGGCATTGAACCACTATTTTCGTGATTCGGGCGCCAGATGAAATCTTGGTCAGTTTCCTATCCCGTTCAATGTAAAAAAAATGCCTGACTCCTTACTTCGATATCTGTATTCTTCTCGTGACCACAAAAGGTGGGCAGAGAAGGGTCTTTGGTCCGAGAATACAACTACCACTGCTCTTGGTCGCAACTCACCTTTCCTATTCAGATTCTTTCTTTGAATATAAGGAGATGTGAATTACTTACATTATTGTTTAGTCAGGAAAAAAAAATTCTGTCAAAAACGAAACGTTTAAATGTATAAATCTTTACGTTCCTGTCATTTCCCTAAAATTATTAGGATTGGTCAGGTTATTTTATTTTAATAGACATCAGCTCATGTCTTTCATTTACTCTTTATCCTGTTATTATGCATATTTTGTAAGCGAATAGATAGTAAGTAACTTTAACAAGCAGTTAAATGAAGGTGCCCGTGGTGTAATGGTTATCGTCGTCAGAAATAGACACGGCGACACGAGTTCAATACATGGACTAGGCTGATTGCTTTTCACGTAGCACTAATATCTTTGGGAAAGGTATTAATCTAATTATTCTCCCTCCAGCTATGGTTAAATAGTAGGACGGACTGATTCTTCTGCCTTGATGAGGAAGCTTGTCAAGGAGAAGGAAAACTCTGAATTCAAACCTGTTAAACTCCGCTTAAAAAATGACCTTGTATTATATCCTGCCCGAGCGGAGGGGTTGGTAAATATGGTTAAATGGTTTCAAGCATTGTTATTTTACAGTACTAATTCTTTTTTTAATATTAATCATTTGTTTTCACACAGTTAAATGGTTTTTAAATAATCAATAATATTCCTTAGTAGAAGATTAAACAATTCTACCTTACTGTTATATACTGACCCTCGACCGAGCCGTCAATCAAGAGATGCACCGGTGTAAAAAAGCGGAAGAACAGCGGAAGTAGGTGGACGTTAAACAATAATATAACCCGGTGAACAGATATGTCGAGTCAGTTGGAAACAAGATGCCGAATTGAGAACCATCTGTAGATAAAGGGCTTTGGGCCCTCAGTGACCCACGGTTGAGCCACCTCAGCCAAGATGAGGCGAAAGAAGTGCTTCTATGGTCAGAAGAACTTAGATCAATATAGCAGTCTGTCCCTGTCTCCAGCTCATCTCTCACACACAACAAACATCAACCCTTTCGAGAATAAAGTGTGAGAGATATATCTTTATAAAGAAGTGTATTCGTTCGTTCATTGAAGTTCGTCATTATGTTTGATTATTTTCCGTATATATTTGTGCATGTATCACGGTTATACAGCATTACTCCTCCGTCGGTTTGGTTTGATTACTTATTTTAATGTCCTACTAACCTTTGATACTTATTCAATGTTAAATCCTGTTTATACATATGTTATGATTTGTGAGCGAACAGTTTGTTGGTAACTTTATTTTTAATCAAGTTAAAACCGGTTGGTGTCCTCGATGTGTAATAGTTAAAGCACTGGACTGCGGGATCATAGTGAGCGAGTTTGAACTCCAGTTGCGCTATTACGTTCATTTTCGGACAAATACCCTTGGAAAAGGTGTGCATCCCCTTATCCTCCCAGCTATGGGCTAAATAGTACCACTACTGTTTTTCTAGAAATATGGATTTAACATTAAATAATCCAAGAAAGTTGATATGTCATTAAACAAGCAAACGAGTTAAAGCTCATTTGTTTTCAGTTTTATGGTTTCAAGTATGACTATTGTTTGCATACAGTTAAACGGGTTCAAGTAGGACTCCCGGGTAGAGTAAAGGTTAGCAAGCTAGATTAGGAAACCAGCACGAGTGAGTGCGAGTCTCATTGGGTGCCCCTTTCATACAGCTTCGTTCCACGTCTCAGCAAAAAGCTTGGAACATTGCTAAAGGATTTCAAGTTTTGCTATTTACAATTAGTTGTTCTATTGCAATATAATAAACTATCTCTAGCTTTGGACTGTTCTATTTGAGCAATTGGTGGGATCGTAACAGGTACTACTCTCCGGTCAAGAGTGTTCCCGAGAGAAATGGTAATAAAGGGTACTCCATATTCCCCAGTTTTCAAGAAGCGGAGCCTCACCATCAGATGCAGTTTAATGCCATATCCAGACAATGCTAAAATATTATGACTTTTTTCGGCTTCGCAAAACATATATCAAATTGGAATCGATTTATGAGATGCAATCCAATTCTTGACCCTTTACGAAATGTAGCCGAATATATCAGCTAGTTAATAATCATTTACAAAAAAATCTTATTCAGCAAGAGCTGAGGTGGAAGATGGTTGCCGTTTTAACTCTGTGGCAATGAAATGAATAGACGGGATGATGTATATCGTTTCCGTTGTTAAATCGAATGTTCGCTGAATTTACCGGCAGTTTACACGACCTTTCTTCGAAAGAAACATTTTTTTTCTCATTTCTGCAGGGTCACCATGATGATCGAGAGGTAAAAAAATCAACGTTTTGCTATTCTCACAGCAAAGAACGCGCGCCCACTTAACTTCTGTGTCACGGGTTAATTTTTTTATTTTATTTTATTTTATTTTATCTATTTATTCATTTATTTATTTGTTTATTTTTTGCTCTTATAGCTTTGCGTTTTGTCAACCGGTGACGAGAACATTCCGATATATTCATCATCGTCGTGTTTCGATGCGAAATGAATTGGGACTTTGTGGAATCACTTTCGATTTTAGTTACCTGTTCTTTGTTTTGTCTTAAAAAACTCTCTCTCTCTCTCTCTCTCTCTCTCTCTCTCTCTCTCTCTCTCTCTCGTTTTGCCGGCTTTTTTACGTTAAATTAACACTTTGGATGTTTTTTTTATTATTTTGTAATTGCATGTCATCGATTCTTTGTCATTTTGCATTTCATTTCACCCTCCGTCAGTTCCTCCTTCTCACCATCATTTCTGAAACCCTCTTGGAAGCACCTGCACATTCACTCTCACATATTCTCACTCACAATGTCTTTCATTCTATCTCCCTCTCTCTCTCTCTCTCTCTCTCTCTCTCTCTCTGTTATTCTCGTTTTTCATTCGTTCAACTTTGTTTTGGTCTCTGCAGTTTAAACATTCTTTCTCTTTCTTTCTTTTAGTTGATTTTTTTAGTTCTCTCTCTCTCTCTCTCTCTCTCTCTCTCTCTCTCTCTCTCTCTCTCTCTCTCTCTCTGATTTACCCTCTCTGATTCACTCTCTCTCCCTCTTTCTTTCTTTGGTTTCATACTTGTTTTGGTCTCTGCCGCTTAAACATCCTTTCTCCCTCCTAGTGATTCTTTCTTTCTTTCTCTTGGTTAATTAGTTCTCTCTCTCTCTCTCTCTCTCTCTCTCTCTCTCTCTCTCTCTCTCTCTTTCCCTGTCATGTATTGCTGTTCTATTATTTTCTTTCTCCTTTCATCATTCTTTCTTTACCCTTTTTTATGCTTCCCTCCTTCTACGTAGTGTGTTCAAAAAGTATCGAGGTTGAAATTGGATCTACAAAAGAGCAATGAATAAAATCTAATTTGTTTTAAAATATTCCCCTTTGACTTTCAGCTAACGTATTCCAGCGAGTCACTCCTTAGTCTAAGCTCCTCTGAAACGCCTTGCCTTGTTGACACGTCTTATAATACACTGATTGTATCCTTTGAAGAGCAGTAAGGCCACCCCCAAATTGTGTCCTGTATGGTTTGGTTGTCTTTTATGACATATCAACTCTTGTGCGTTATTTAATGCAAAATCCTGTCCACGCTCACAAATACACACACACACACACACACACAAAAACACACACATATATATATATATATATATAATATATATATATGTGTGTGTGTGTGTGTGTGTGTGTGTGTGTGTGTGTGTGTGTGTGTGTGTGATTTCTCAGTAAATAGTTTGTCAGTGACTATTTTTAAGAATTGTTAGAGCTCATTTGTTTGTGTAACGTTAAATGGTTTCAAGTATTCCTATCCAACAATAATAATACAGTTCAATATAAACCATTTTTTGCACATAGTGAAATAATTTCAAAAATTGCCCTCTAACTGTAACAATTATATTTAATATTAATCATTTGTTTGTGCACAACTAAATGGTTTTAAGTAATGCTATCAAATAGTAATAATTCTATTTGATATCAATCCTTTTTTTGTGCTGCTAAAATGGTTTAAACGCTAATATTTCTATTCAGTACTTATTATTTGTTTGCACAGAATTAAACGGCTTCAAGTATAGCAACTTTAATATTACTTATCCTATTAATCAATTTAGTGGGGGGTGTCCTCGTGGTGTAATGGTTAAAGCGATGAACTCCAGTTCGTACTCCAGTCGCGCTATTACGTTCACTTTCGGGCAAATACCCTTGGGAAAGGTATGAACCCCCTTATCCTTCCAGCTATGGGTTAAATAGTACCACTACTTTTCTTGTAGGACAATAGATTTGGCATTAAATAATCTACAAAGGTTGATATGCCATTAAACGAAGAAACCAAACCAAATCAATTTAGCCCAGTAGGGTTGGGCTATAGAATATAACAACTGAATCTTTGCAGAGGGGTAACACCCCTACAACAAGTGTCCTGCATATGACATTGAACAATCTGATGGTGATATTCAAGCCTTGGAGATTTGGGGAATCTGGAGTACCTCTTAAGTGCTATTGAGCCCAAGTCTCTACTGGCCTCGAGAGGTACCATCTGGTAGGATCCTATCTATGGATCAAATATATCTGTTCGACTATTAAATGAGTATGCGAACAAATGATTTATGCTAAATTGTATTGTTAGAATAACTGTTCGATCATTTACCAGTGTGTAAACAAATGACTGTGTTTAATTAAATTGTTAGTGATACATAGCAATACTTGAAACCATTTGAATGTGTGCAAATGAATGAATCGTATTGAATATAGTAATTAATGTTAGATAGCAATTATTAAAACCATTTAACTGTGTAGAAACAATTATAATGCTAGAGTGCAAACAAATTAGTTGTAACTCATTAAAAAATAAAATTATTTACAAATATTCACCAACAAATCATATATGTATATCCATTTAACTTGAGGAGACTTGCTGTCAATCAGAATCCAGTGAAAACCCATCAGCTAACATTGATGGGAAAAACTCAAAAGGAGTAAATAATAATAATAATAATAATAATAATAATAATAATAATAATAATAATAATAATATAAGACTAGACACAACTGGGTCGGCAAGGTGATCAACTGGGAGATGTGCAAGAAATTTTAATTTGACCATACTAACAAATGGTATATGCACAACCCAACACCTGTTCTAGAAACTAACACACATAAACTCCTATGGGACTTAGACATACACACGGATCACCGAATCACGACCAGAAGACCAGACCTAATAATAATCAACAACATAAAAAAGAGAACTTGCAAAATTGTAGACTTTGCTGTACCGGCTGACCACAGAATAAAACTGAAAGAATGTGAAAAGAAGGATAAGTACCTCGACCTTGCTAGGGGATTGAAAATCTATGGAACATTCAATGACAATTATACCAATTGTAATTGGTGCGTTTGGAACTGTAACAAAAGGATTTCTAAAGGGACTGGAGGACTTGGAAGTTGACGGACGAGTGGAGACCATCCAAACGACAGCATTATTGAAAACGGACAGAATACTGAGAAGAGTCCTGGAGACTTGAGAAGACTTGCTGTCACTCAGACTCCAGTGAAAAACCATCAGCTAACGCTGATGTGAAAAACTCTAATGACTAATAATAATCCTTAAAAATATTTGAACCATTCTATTTAACCCCTTGATGATACTCAAATAGATAACTACACTCTGTGTCAGAGTGGGCCTCAGATTAATTGTAATGAAAGCTTACTCTGTATTCCCGAAACTCCAAAACTGGAGCCTCAATATCAGGTACAGTTTACTGTCTTTCTGGTTTCCCTGTTTATGACACGAGGCTGTATTTAATTGTGAGCCTCGTTCTGAAAATCTGTGGATGTGTGGAGTACCAATTCTTTGCCATTTTCGCAGATCCTCAACAACCTGAGGCGATAGTATCTGTTGGAGTAACATCTATACGTCAAATAGATCTGCTTAAAAATGATTCCTACTTTATAGGACGATGTTCCGCAAAAAATCTTTTAAGGAACAACTACACAATCTACAATGAATACGATTCCTTCACCTCCATAGATAAAATAATAGCTGATATGTTGACGTGCCTTTAAAACCAATCGATCTATCAGTTCGAAGCCCCCATTTGAGATTTAATGGGAAGCTGGATTGTCGTAAACCTTTTAAAGGCGTCCGCGTGCTCAAATCTTACCGTTTGGATAGATTTTCAGTTGAGGAAGCACCAAAAAGTCAGACTTAATTAGATCTGGAGAGAATCGAACTCAGGCTTAGTTACTATCAGTGAAAGAACTTTATTCACAATCACGATTCATCAAAATGTGCCGATAAAAAGTGCAAAGAACTGATACTGATTCGTCTAGACGTCTATATATAGTCTACAAATATACATAAACTTGTTTTGCTATGAAGTTGCTTTGAAAATTGTTTTACAATAAAATGCATATGAAATTCTTTTACTATAAAAATGCATTAAAACTGTAAAATAAAATCATAGATATTCTTTTACAATAAAAATGCATTGAAAATTGTTTTACTATAAAATACATAGTAAATAGTTTTACTATAAAATGCATTGGAATTGTTTTACAATGAAATCCATTGGAAATTCTTTTACTATGAAAATGCATATGATATTATTCTACTATAAAATGCATGGAACTTGTTTTGTTATTGAAATGCATTAGACATTTTTGTTATACAAATGAATATAATTTCTTTAATACAAAATAGATTGAAAATTGCTTTATTATAAATGTGGATATAAATCATTTTACTATAAAAATCTATTGAACACTGTTTTACCCTAATATAAAACTGCATAAGAAATTGTTTCGCTCTAAAAATGAACATGAAATTGTTTTACAATAAAAATATTTTGGGAATTGTATGAATATAGAAATGTATTGGAAATTGTTTTTGTCATAAAAATGGCTATGAACTGAGTGAATTTCTATAAATTGCATTCAAAATTGTTTTCTTTAAAAATGCACTGAAAATTATTTCACAATGTACATGTAATGGAAATTGTTTTACTATAAAATGCATTGAAAATTATTTTCTTTAAGAATTCGACGACTGTACTGGATGTGACATTAAACAATGTGGTGGTGACGCTCTTGTAATGTGTCAAAACAAATGACTGATATTTGATTAAATTGTTAGTAATTCATAGCAATACCTGGAACTAATTTTGTTGAGGTGTGCTGAATTGAATTGCTTAAAATATAAGTGTTTGATCGTTTAACTGTGTGAAAACAAATAACTGATGTTTAATTGAATTGTTAGTGATACATAGCAATACTTGGAACCATATAATTTTGTTGACTTATGTTTACAAATAATATATATCAAATATATATGTATAAAGAGGAATTGGCATTAAATAATCTAAAATGGTTGATATACCATAAAACACAACCAAACCAAACCTACTAAAATGGATTGTAGATTGTTTTAATATAAAAATACATTTGATTTTTTTTACTTTAAATTGCAATCACATTGTATCATAATAAAAATAAACTGGAGATTTTTTAAACAGGGAAAATGCTTGAAAAATTGTTTTTACAATAACAAAAACGTATTAGGCATTGTTTTACAATAGAAAGGACTTGAAATAAATTTCTATAAAAAAAGGCATTGAAAATTGTTTTACTGTAAAAATGCAATGGAATTTTACTGAAAATATCTTTAAGAATTGTTTGACAATAAAAATTCATTGATATTTTTATGATAATGCGTTGGAAATTATTTAACAATGAATGGACATAGTTTTACGATAAAACGCACTTATTAATGTTTTGCTATAGAAATACACTAACCGTTATTTTACTATAAAAATGCATTGAATATTATTGTTTTACTGTTGAAATACATTGGGCATTGTTTTATCAAAAATTGCATTTAACATTATCTTACTATAAAAACGTATTGACATATTTTATGATGAGAATGCGTTGTAAATGATCTACCATAGAAATGCAATGAACATTTTTTCCCTATAGAAATGCATTAAACATAGTTTTGCAATAGAAATGCAATGGACATTGTTTTTCTATAAAATGGATTGGACACTGTTTTGCTATAGAAATGCAATGATCATTTTTTTATTATAGAAATGCTTCAAACATTATTTTACAATACAAATACAATGAACATTGTTTACTAATAGAAATGCATTAAATATAGTTTTGCTCTAAAAATGCCATGAAAATTGCTTTTCTATAGAAGAATATTAAACGTTACTTTGCTATAAAAATGCATTGAGAATTTTTTTTACAGTCGAAATGCTTTTTTTTAGTTTGATTAGAAAACCTTGTTTATGGATTAAACATTGTTTTACTATAGAAATACAATGATTATTGTTTTACTATGAAAATGCATTGAGCATTGTTTTATCATAAAATACACAGGAAAGTGTCTTAGTATTAATAGTAATCTTACATATCTCAGGAACAAACCCGATAACAATCATCCTAAAGTAGACCTCTCTCTCTCTCTCTCTCTCTCTCTCTCTCTCTCTCTCTAGGTACACTGTTTTACCTTAGCGCTTTTCTCTATCTCAAAATTTTTAATTAATTTTCGTGTGTGTCTGTATGTATTTGTCTTTTTCTTATTTTTCGCTAATATTTTCGCGGTAGTTCTCGTTGTTCCGCTCCTTGTTTTTTGTTTTGGGTGGGGGGGTCTATATATTTTTTTTGTTCTTCCATAGCCGTTTTCATTTATTCTGGAATCTCTTTCGGCACTTTTTCACGCCTCTTCCGACTTTTGTTATTTTCAATTTGTCCCACACATAATTGTTTCACGACTTTATTGACATCGTGTCTTCGTTCTTTTTCCATTCTGTTTCCGCTGCTAACCAAATCCCTCGGTGACTATTCTGACATTGCCTTTGAAATTTCTCCATCTCCTTAATCTTTTCAGGGTGGCAAACTAATTACATCCGATTTCACTGGGGAAAGGGACAATTTACTAAATCACTCAAAAGCTAAGCGGCATATTACACAAGAATCATTATGTGTTAAACAAAAATCGTCATTATCAAATATTGAACTTAGCGGTCAAGGTTTTCCTTTACTATTTCCAAATTTAATTTATTAACAATACTTACCTACATTATATACCACTTCGTCGGTGGAGTTTAGAATATGCTGAAGTATCGCCTACAGAGGTTTAAAACCTCCTCAAGGTGGGGGGGATTTCAAAGTATAAGACAAAACTGCATCGGATAGTGAGGCTGCAGTTCTGGAAATCTACAAACAGTGGAGTACCCCGTCATTATCATTATTCTGATATCAACTCTGACCCGGAGTGGCAGCACCCTGTTGGGTCACATCGATGTGTCAAATATGTCCGTACAGAAAGTATATGTATCCGATTGGACTGTGTGAAAAATAAAAGAATTAAAAAATTAAGGAACAACAATACAATAAATATAAATGTTTACATACAATGAAAGCGATTCCTTTCCTTCAATGCATTGAATACCCCTAAACAGTTTGATTGCCCTTTAATATGCCCTTAACTGGAGTGAGAAGATAACCATGGCTGTCCAAAGATTAATAGCAAAAAGTGAAACAAAAACAGTCTTGTAAATTGAATTACGATGATCAGAAAATCCGGTAAACACTTGCCCGAGACATATAGAACTACTGGACAGATATTTCAGTCCAAGTGTTTCCCGGGTTTTCTGGTCATGGTAATTCAATTTACAATATAATTCCTCTACTTAAAAAAGAAAAAGAAAACGAACAGTCTTTGTTAGTATTCGAACCCGTTACATCGATTCCATTTATCTTACGAAGTCTCCGAAATTATGTATGTAAATAACATAAGTTTAAGACAACCACATACAAGCATTTTATCAATACCCGTCAAAGATAATTGTTTCTAAAATGAAAGCCCAAAGATATTCATTAAATGATACAGTCTAGTACAGAGTTGTAGTTAAAGAGCTCTCAAAAGAGACCGAATTTGCTACATACAGTATGCAAATTTGGTTTGTTAATTACCAGGCAAGGAGGAAGTCTCCGTGGCGTAGTAGCTAACGTGCTGAACTACAACCTCGAAAGAAGCGAGTTCGAGCTCCAATCACGTGATTACTTTCCCTTTTGGACTATTCCCATTGGGAAAATATATTGAACACCTGTATAGCCTTAAATGTTGGTTAAATAGTATCACTTCCATTCTTCGACAAGGGTGTCTTTGGCATTAAGTAACCCACGAAGGTTGATATACCATTAAACAGAGAAACCAAACCAAACCAAATCACAGGATATCACAGGAGAGTTTCAGTGGCATAGTTGTTAACGATCAGGACTGTGACATCGTAGTAAGCTTGTTCGAACTCCAGTCGCACTATTGCGTTTATTTTAATATATTAAAGAGATATTGAGCTAATGTATCTCCTTGCAAGACTCCTGTTAAGTAGAAGATGTTACTATTGGGTTAATGAATCCATCAATCAAATACGTTGTAGAAATCTACTAACAATAGTATTGCTTCGAGATTCTATGCGTGTACTCCTTCGATGATTCATTGGATTGTCTTTAATTGGAATCATTTTAAGATGAGGCTTCTTAATCTGAGAATTAATTTTGAGTTGAGTCTCGACGGTTCCAGGTGAGCATTGTCTGAAGATAGCGGTTTCAAATCCTACCCAAGCCGGCCAGAGGTTTACTTGGTCAAAAACGTGGTGCGATAGACAACAACTATGGAAGGCAATAATTACAAGGGATGCCGTTACAAGACTCAGCATTCCTATCCGAGGTCGCGGTAAAATCACCTGAAGAAAACCAGAGTTGAAATTTGGCCGAACGTAGTAAAAGAAGAAACAACACAAAAAAAACCCTACCAAAATGAGGACAAAAAAAGTCCGCTATAAATAAAAATTAATTCTCATTCATTGGATTGTTAGAATTGGCGAAGTTGTAGAGCAATATCTCCGAAAGCCGTTCAGATTTTTCTAATAATTTTCTCAACTTAAGGTCTGATATAAATGAGAAAGGCATTAAAAACCTTAGCTTTAGCACTTACGACCCTGTAGTTCTTAGTGATTCAAAGGTTACTTTTCATGGGAAGGGTAGGATTTTATTCTTTTACCTTGTGTGTTTTGTCAATACATAGTCGAAAAAGTAAATCTACAAATCTGTTTGTCTTTCATATTTCAGGAGGTATTTCGTCATAGCCGGTGGGTTTTCTGTCAATAACTTATTTTAGTACTGCGTCAAGTCCTTCCTCTGTAAACTGTCCAAGTTTGCTATCTAGAGCGCCATTAGTGATGTCTTTATTTGATTTATCAGTGATTTCGTGATGGTTTCTCAGCAGATTCCTCTTCTGAAGTCTATCTATCTTCATATCGTGCTGCTTTTGGCTTTGCGATTGAGGTGTTTTCCTTCCGTTACCAAACATTTTTTTGGTATGTTTTATTTAGTTCCCCTTGGGCTTTCTAAACTTTCCTCGCATTGGTATTTGTTGATTTTCTTTAAGAAAGGATATTTTCTTCTTTTTCTTCTTTTGTTCTCGTTTTTCCCTAACCAACATTGACTCCTATGTAACTCAACATTTGGCTCTTGGCTAGGTTTGTATACACTTGGCTGTTGCTTCTGTGTCGGCGGTAATAAAGTTTTTATATTCGTCATTTGGACTCTGTTTATCAGATGCCTCCGGAGGAGGATCAAACTTGTATCTAATAGTTATCATAGATTTATTGCTTTAATACACAGACATACAGACACAGACACACACACATATATATATATATATGTGTGTGTGTGTGTGTGTGTGTGTGTGTGTGTGTGTGTGTGTGTGTGTGTGTGTGTTTCGTCACCTAACAAAAGGTTACTTAATGACAAATAACCAAGATGGAGGTTGGAGATGAAATGGAAATCTTTATAAGATTAACAAAATAGAATACTCGCCAGCGGCGTGAAGAAGGTAAACCATTGCTTGTGGTGAACTACTTAGTCATCATATTCATCCACCTCACAATAGTGTCCAACTTATTAATCAGGAATCGAGCATACTCATTAATGTTTATAGGTACGGTAGATAACAATATTCATAATGCCATTTTGGTTATTGTATTTTTATTTGGATTACAAAGTTTCAATATTATGGAGTTTGGAAATAAATTGTTAAAACGATATCAGTTTTGATGAAATAAATTTCAGTAGAAATAAGAAAATCTTGGTGTCTTTGGTTTAAAACATTGCAGCTCAAAGTGGTACGTATTCATCCCTTCGGGTGAATATATTTGTAGCAGGATGAATAAAATTATAGGTGTCCAAGAGGGTGAATGTGATGGAATGTGACAATAGAGTAAGCGATTTCGAGTTTCTGTTCTGCAATTACGTTCACTTTCATACGAATACAATTGGGAAACTTATGAACCTCCTCATTCCTAAAATTATGGGTTAAAAAGAACTATTGCTCTTCCTCTATAAGGATAGATGTGGCCTTAAATAAACCACAAATGTTAATATACCGTTAAAACAAAGGTTGTAAGAACATTGATCATAGAAGGGGGTGATTTGTGGTTCAAATTCCCCAAACTTCAACCAAATATCCGTGATCTGTTCATGGCACGCCAAAACCATCTTTCCCAATAAAAAAATTTCAAAAGCTAAAGAAGCATTTGTATTTGGTTTGGTTTGGTTTGATTTCTTTGTTTAATAGCATATCAACCTGTGTAGATTATTTAATGCCAAAGCCATTCTCCTAGAAGAACATTAGTGGTACTATTTAACCCATAGCTGGGAGGATAAGGGGGTTCATAACTTTCCTAAGGGTATTTGCCCGAAAGTGAACGTAATAGCACGACTGCAGTACGAACTCGCATACTACGATTCCGCAGTCCACATTTGTATTTATTGTATAATGATTCTTTCGTAATTTGATTGTATTAAAGAATAATAAATTTGTGAAGTTCCATAGTTTAAAATTCAGTTAATTTAATTGAAGTGTTGCAATTTTAATGGTTAGATTGTTTCAGTGCTGTAGAGTATAAAAATGACGGTTTATTTATGCAATACGATCTGGAATCTATACATTTCGGCGTACTTGATTCTGTATCATGTGAAACTTTAGAAACCTCCGTAAAAACGGTTTATTTGCTTACTCACGGTCAAGTCACAATTACAGCACCGGTTTCCAACAGGTCACTGTAGTTCCACAGCGATTAGTTTGTTCAGTGCATAATTGACTGCTCAGTTACTAACAGCAAGTTACCATAAACAACCTGAGGCTTGTGTGCCAGTCTGAGGAAAGCTTAGTAAATAAATTCAAGTGGTTTATTTGTTATAATATTGGTAGATCACAGTGTGCAGAAATGTAGAATTTTGCTTCAAGCAATAAATTGATCGAAACATTCATTTTACTTCTCTAACCTTATTTAGCGATTTCTACGTTTGTTTAGTGAAACCTCAGCTGAAATTCGTTCAACCGGATGAGATATTTCATTCTCTGCGGATTTCTTTCTTTTTTAATAAGACACTAAAAAATACATATATTCTAATACAAATTCAGACGAGTTTCCCATCATGCAACAGCAATGAAGTTTTACTTTTTTTAAAAATATTTCCGGCGTTTGACAATTTTTTTCCAAGTGTGTGCATTAAATGTTGATACTGACTGAATAATTCGCGTCGCGATAAACACATACCCCTCATTAAAGTAAAAAAGGAGTGTGAGCCAAGCAATATTCAAGACGAACCCACTCATTCTTACGTTGAATTCTGTTTTTCTTTTCTTTTCTTTCTTTTCTTTTTTTTTTTTTCCTTGGTGGTTGACGTGAAGATGAATGGTTTCCTGAGTCATTCGAGGAAAAGGGTATTGAGAGAGGGCGTAAGACATGTAACAATTGGTGAATAAGAGAGTAAGATTGAAGAAATTATTTTTCTGTGGAACTGAGAACAGCGTTTCCTTCAGTCATAGATTATTAGTTTCTTCGTAGTTAGAGTTCACTGGAATAAAAGAAAGTGGAAGAAAGGAAAGGCAAAATAAAACCCTCTTAAATGAGAATATGTTGCACACACACACACACACACACACACACACACACACACATATATATATATATATATATATATATATATAATATGATAAAACAGGATAATAACTTAAAACTTAGAGTTTAAAGTTGTTGATTCTAAAAGGGAGCGAAGTATACAACATTTTGAATACTAGCTCACTTGAGGATCGATGACGAAAAACTCTGATTAAGATTTATTATCCTTCGCTAATATCTTATTTTATACTTGGAATATATTGTAACATTGTTCTGTATTTTTGTTTTGTTTGGTTTGGTTTGGTTTTATGGCATATCAAAGATTGTAGGTTATTTAACGCCGAATCCTTTTTATACATTTATATTAAATATGATTTCTACAGATTGTGTAAATAGCATTGTAAAATGAGCCTGAGCTCTTTTTTTTTTTTTTTTGCAAACTGAAAAACGGTTAGACTTATTTCTATCTAATACGAATAATTCTATTTACTTTTAATCATTTGTCAGTACGCTGTTAAATGTTTTTAACTTTGACTTATGTAAACTGAATAATGAAATAAAACTATTGGAACATTTCACTGAGTGTAAGCAAATGACTAATGTTTTATCAAATCGTTAGTGTTAAATAGCACATTTAAGACTAACAATTCAATTAAACATTAGTCATTTGTTAACACACAGTAAAATGATCAAACAGTTTTATTTCAAATAATTCAGTTAACATTAGTCAAAGTTACGCAGTGCTTTCAATAAGTTTCCAGACCTTTTTATAAAGGCATTTAAAATTGTCGTAGACTCTGGAAAAGTCAGTATGTTATTGCTATACATCTTATCAGATGACTGACCAATCCTTTTGATTTTAGGTTCAAATGAACTGCTACAGCAGGATTTGGAATATACACTACTAAAGCCTGATTGTCACTGCTGGTGAATTTCAAAAATGCAATCTTGACGTGAGAACACTTTAGAAGAACGATATGCAATAACATTCTGTTTTAAATTTGGAAAAATGCCATGCAATAAAAGTGGGATCTACTGCTATGACCCAGAGACCAAGAGACAGAATTTCAAGTGGAAGTATGCTGGCTCTCCCAGACCCAAGAAGGCCAGACAGAGCAAATCCACCCACAAACTTTTGATGATCCTTTTTTTTACAGCACTGGCATGATCTACATGCACTGGGTTCCCACTGCACAGACAGTCAACAAGGAATACTATGTTGAGGTTTTAAGGGAGTTCAGGAAGAGATTCCGTCGGAAGAGGCCAGCACTCTTCAAATCGGCTCAGTGGCATTTCCCACAGGGCAATGCATCAGTCCACAACTCCATCCTTGTCACAGGCTATTTGACCAAGATAAGCATCAACACAGTTCCTCAACCTCCCTATATTTCAGACCTTGTTCACAGTGACTTGCTTATTCCCTAAGCTCAGAGGCTGTCGTTATGAGACAATTGAGGAGATGAAAGAGGCTGTGACGAGGGTTATTTACACGCTCACACAAGAGGAATTCCATGGAGCCTTCCCGAAGTTGTTGGAACGGTACAACAAGTGCATTGCAACTGGAGGAGATTACTTTGAAGGGGACTAGAGTTTCATGTGTGTACTTTCAATAAAAAGGCCTATTCGAAAAAAGTCTGGAAACTTATTTAATGTTCCTCGTAAATAGTTCCAACTTTCTAAGTTTCACAAACACTTCAATTAAACTTTTATAATTTGTTACGCACATTTAAATGATCAAAATTTTCTATTTAGAGCAATTTCTTTTTGCAAAGGTATTTTGATTGCACTTAATTTAAATGTAAAAAAACACAGTTTAAATGTAAAACACTTATATTTGATCAATAGATAGGACTGTATCAGATGCTACCATTCCAGACCGAAGTGACCTGCAAGCAATGCCAATGAAGGAGTACTCTTCATTCTCCAAACCTCTAGTATTACTGGAACCTCACCATGGGATTGTTTAGTGTTATGAACAGGACAATCGTCGTGGGAGTTTTACCCCTCTGCAGAGATGCAGTCGATGTAACAGCCGACCGGGCTAGAGCATTTATGTGTAGAGACCAATTAAAAATTGAACAATTCAAATTCGTTTTTAGCGTTCAAGTTAGACGAACCAGACATGCAGGACACTGCTGGATAAGCAGGGACGAGCTCATAAGTGATGTACTCTTATGGACCCCCACATATGGCCGAGCAACATCAGGATGACCAGCTAGAACATACATACAGCAGCTCTGTAAGGATGCGGGATGTAGCCCTGAAGACCTGCCAGAGGCGATGAACGATAGGGAGAAGTGGCGAGAGAGGGTCAGTGATATCCGTGCTAGCGGCACGACCTGATGATGATGATGATGATGATATATATTCTCTCCGAGCATATTTCCTTACGCAAAATCCTTACGCATACAAATATTTGAAATTTGAAATATCGAGAGAATATATCACACAACGGTGCATCATTCTACAACTCTTCCAAAACGTTTGCTTGGTCCTTCATAAGAACTCACTCACTGCTCTTTCTCTTTCTTCCTCTTTCTCCCTCTTTCTCTTTTTCTCTTTATCTCGGCTTCTAGGAATAATTGTTAGACTGTTCGGTAATGGCCCGAGGATCAATCCCAATCGAGTCCTGCCACAAACTCAAAAATGTTACTTGATGCCTCCTTACCTAACACTCTGTATTATAAGGCATGGATCAAGGATAAGTAAATATCCAGGGAAAGGAGTAGTGCCCTCCCTTACACCTCGACATAGTAGCTATTGAAAAGGAAGCTTTTGGGTCGCCCTCGATAATGATTAGTCAACTTATATATATATATATATATATATATATATATATATATGTAAGTATGACATTAAATTGTATCTGGATGAAAGCCTAAAGCTTTGGCAATGTTGAGTACCCATTCATTGCTATCACTTCCAGTTCTACACTAATCTTGAGTGCTAGTACTTGCTAGAGACCTATATACGGGACAAATGGAACTATAAAGAGAGGAAAAACCCTTAGAACAAAGCCCGACGTAAGACTACCAGTGAGAACGGATATACAAGCCTTAATGTATTTCTGGCCGGTTACTTCATCCACTGAGATGCTAATATCATCGTGTGGTAGATATTAACTTGAAGATCCGTTTGATATCTCTTGATGCAGCAGCAGAAGTCGGATCCTGGTTGAAAAAAAGGAACTTGAAATGCACCTGGTGTCTAAAGTAAACTCGACAGAAGTATTCTCGGCGTAAACACCACATAATTTGCGTGAGAGGCATGCTAAAAGGAAGTGCGTCCACGTGTATTGTGTAGGTAGCAGTTTGGAGGACTCTTGACTATGGGTGTGGGAGACATGCCGAAGAGTGGCGAGGTAACATTAATTGCGTGGGTGTCCAGAATGTTATATAATCAAGAAGTTTTTGATCCGAATTATATGTCCACTGAAGATTCGTACCAGTCAGCCTCTGTGCCTACAGCTCAAATGTCTTCGGCCCTCTTTTGCTCAACTCTTCCATTCATTTTTGGTAAAAAAAAATAAAGGAGCAGATTATATTTTCTAAAATAATGTTTTTGTCTTACTCTTTAATACAACAGTTGAATGATCTTTGCAACTTCAGCAACTTCTCAGATGAGGAAAGAGGCGCACTGGCAAACCCTTTCGACGATAAAAAAAAAAAAGCTTGTCAGCTTACCCTGTGAAACATGCACTCCAACGAAGAAAAATACCCATGCTAATAAGACAGAGCCCAGGATAAAAAGGTCCAACGACCGTATAAACTCATTCTAGCAACATGGAATATAAGAACAATGTTAAAGACCTGAAAGGAGGAGTACCATAATATCTAAGAACCTCCAAAAGTACATTGACATTGCACCTCTTAGTGAGCTCAGATTCGCTGAAAGTGGCGGAAGGAAGATGGGAGAGGAAAAACCGGAGCGGAAAAACTTGAAAAGACAGAAGTGATTTTTTGGAACTTTACGATCAAGAATAGTCTTCTGGCAAGTAAGTCTGACAATATATATATATATATATATATATATATATATATATATATATATATTAGGTTTGGTTAGGTCATTTGATTTAATGGCATATCAACCCATGATATCAATTCAATGACATGGGAATAGTTTGTTGATAACATTTTTAAATGAGCCAATATTATTTGTTAGCACACAGTTAAATGCTTTGAAGTATAGTAAATGATTAAACAGTTCTATTTGATAGGACCCTAACAGCTACATCCTATTTCTTGGAGTAATGGCAATGGAGTGTCAATCTATATCCCTAAAGTTTCAGAACTAGGGCATCACCATCAGATGCAGTTTAGTGTCATATCCAGGGTACTCGTTCTTGGGTAGCGGGGTTATTACCCTCTGCATAGATACAGTCGATGTATTCTACAACTCCAGTACATTGGGTTTATATTGACCTCATTGGGATTGTTGGAAAAGTATGAATAAATTTAACAAAAAGATAGGAACAGGTCAAAATTATTAAATAGCTATGAGTAGACTGAGATAGATTGATGGATAGATAGATATGAGCAGAATTATATTGACAGATTGTTGATAGTAATGAGATAAATATAAGTATAAACTAAAAGGAATATGCAGAGACCAAGATAGCTCGTTAGCTTGCTAGATAGATAGATATAAACAGACAGAAATAAAGAGGAACAATCAGATATTTAGCACTAATTTAGTGCGCATGTATGTTTACCATTGTTCACGCAACCTCTGCAACCCTTACACACATCCCTTCACTCGTATTCAAACAAATATTAACTTGATAAACATGGAAGTTATTAGAAATAATTGAAGATAAAAAACGCAGTGATTACCACGAGAAAACCATATTTTTTTTTAATGCCATCTCAAACCGCGCAAGACTGACTGCTGTGTGCATATTCGTTTGCCTCCACTTTCCTTTGAATCTTGCATGTTTCAGCCTTGGGGAAGAAAAGGTTCTAAAGATATTTGTACGAGACAAACACTGTTCGCATCTCTCATTGACAAACGTGGCCTCGTCAAGAAGAGAATAGCATTCGAAAGGCTGCTTCTATAGAAACGACCGAGTCGATATTATTACAGCATACACTAAGGGAAAGTTTTCTTCGCTTCTTTATAAACATCATTATCTATCAATCCAGTATAGCAAATTCTATGACATAAGGGTACACAAGGAAATACTTTTTAATATAAAAAAATGAGCTATGTTTTTTTTTATTAAATATCATAAAATGAAATATATGCTTTTGATATACTTCTTGCTTGTAAAATTCTAAACATCGCAATTCTAGCGGTCTGTACTTGTGCCTGAATTAACGAATGTAACGGATATCGTCGTAGGGAAATGGAAACGATCACTCTTGTTCAAATCCTGATTGAAGCTGTTTGTATCACGAATAGGACTAATACCGTTTGAAAATGAATGCATCAAACTATTCTACCTCCAGCTATGGGTAGTCGTAGGACAGAGTGGGCTCTAGAAGTCTACAAGTACAACTCTAAATTGTAAATGCATATATCCGATGACTTGACTTCTAGCCGTGAAATCTTTATTTTGAAATCGCTATTGCCTAGAAAAATGCAATCAAGCAGGCTATTAAATAAGATAAGAACACTTTATATTTTCAACTATATTTTGGCCAGGAACTCACGGTCTTGGTATACCCGGGGTGGGCTATTTAGTGATCGAAGAGTTAAGAATCAACTTTTAATGATTGGATAAAGCACAATCTCACTCTGTTTTTAATAGTAGCTGAAATAAACATCTACGCAGGGTAAGGGTATTTTCCTAGCTTACTCACTAAAGCAGGTTTGTCGGAATGTCGTTTATTTTTTAAACAAGAACTACTCAGTGACAGGAGGATGGTGCCCAAAGTAACACAGCTTCGTCTGTATTCCCTTCACTGGGGCAACTCAAATATCAGGGATTAATTCTGACCCTACCACTTATAGTGCAATGGGGTAGGTGTGCCTTGAATTGCACAGTGAGAAACATCATGATCAAGAGAAATTCATCATTATCTTAATCACATTTCACTTATCTTTGTTAGTGATATCGTGGAGACACTTCATTAGCATTGTCAACAACGGCTGCTATATCGTCTTTTCTGATAGATGAAGCAAGCAAGCGAAGGTTACATTCATGGTCTCCTCTGAAAGAAAGGCAAATTAATGATGCAACAACCTTTCCTTTAAATATATCTTTAAATACTATTATGTATGAGTACTGTAATTTTTGATCATCGTTCGACTCTCTGCTAGACTCCTCATTGAGAGGTGGAATATTTTGTTCTTCGAATTCTTTGGTATGATGCTATCTTTCTACCGTTTGTTTATTCTATTCTTATCAGTGGCCTGAGTATCACACGCTGGTGTGGCCTAAGTTCTAGAGACCCAAAGAGTGAGAGAACCATCTCATTGGCATCACTTCCGGGTCCACTATGACATTTAGTGGTTGTACCAGTTATGATCCGATCTATGGGTCAAATAGATCTTATTGTGTGCAAATTATATGTATTACACAGGGACATTACAGAACTATGCAAAAATAATTATAGACGGATTTTGATAAAATAGATCTGTTTGAAAAGGATTGGTATTGGATATATATTTATTGTAAATTCTTGCATTCGCAACTGAGCTCAAGGCTTTCATGTTTCTACTGGGGAGTGGGAATGGAATAGTATTCTATACAGCTGATGCTATTCTATACTAGTCTTACTTAACTGCACTCACAGACTCATTATTTTTTGGCAATAATAACAATGCCCCGTCACGATCATACCACAAACACCATAATACCTCAGTTACTTTATGCAAGAAAACTTTCTTAGAAGTTTTACTCTGATTAAAAGTATGAAATGGTATAGATGATAAAGAATTTCAGCAGCTTATGATGAAATCAAAATACAAAAGGACTGAGAGATCTAAAAACCCCAAATGAAAATCACGTGCTAATGTTTATTATTATTATTAGATAAGAAGACGTGAAACCAGAAAATTCTGGGTAAACAAATTGTAATTATTAAATAGGAATAGTTACTATAAAATACATAGTTTCAAATTAATTATTAGTATTTGAAGGCAATATGTGAAACAATATATCCTTCATAAATTATGCGTAAATTTTTAGCATACCGAGAAATACTTGAAACATATAACTTTGTGAAAATTATTTGTGTTGGATAGGATTACTTGAAATATATAATTGTGTGCAAATCATTTGTCTTGGATAAAAATACTTGAAACATATAACTGTGTGCAAATTATTTGTCTTGGATAAAAATACTTGAAATATATAACCGTGTGCAAATCATTTATCTTGGATAGGAATACTTGAAACATACAATTTTGTGCAAATTATTTGTGTCGGATAAAAATACTTGAAACATATAACTGTATGCAAATTATTTGTCTTATATAGGAATACTTGAAACATATAACTGTGTGCAAATCATTTGTCTTGGATAGGAATACTTGAAACATATTACTGTGTGCAAATCATTTGTCTTGGATAGGAATACTTGAAACATATAACTGTGGGCAAATTATTATTGTTAGATAAGAATACTTGAAACATATAACTGTGTGCAAAGACTTAATTATAGATAAATAAAAATAGATTGATTAAATATAACTTCATTTTAACACGTATGAAGTTATTTTATGCCTAGAGGTTACTAAATCTCTCCGTTTATATGTATGTAGTGGATAGAACAAAGAAAAATTTAATAAATAAGATAAGTTAAAGAAAGGCAGGCATTCTCCGAAGCCCCTGAGTGGAAGTAGGGGCGATGCATACGCGGAAAAAAGATACCGTCTCAGCGAGAAGGAGAAATTCGATCTTATTTCAGTGGTACCCTCAGACTGAGGGGACGTTTTTCCACTCGGCTGTTCGCAAGATAGCAGGCCTGTTTGCCAAGTCCCGAGGGATTAGCTTGCTGGTTGTGTCTGCTGCTAAAGAGATGACACACCTAAGCACCATAAGAAGAACCAATTTGGATTTATCAACCATCGAAAGTGACGAGAGTATATTTTAACCCCTTGTCTGAGAGATACGACCATTTCCATTGGTTTCAGGAAAAAGTTTCCACACTCACAGAATAGTTGAAGAACTCAGAAATAAAGTTAAAATTTAAAGGTATCTTGTTCTCTTTTCTTCCTTCCTTCAGTAATTCCTTCGCAGTCTTCTTCATACACAAAAGAAGCCAACGAATTAATTGAGTAAGAAGAAAACCAATGGAGTCAGATATCTAAACCCAAAATTGATTATTACCAACCAAACAAACTAAACTAAATGAATAACTGCCAAATCTTCTTGTGTCTCTTGTGTTCATGGTTCTGGTTGTTGCTTTTAAAGGTTTTACAGGGGTTTGTATAATATCAAGCATCCCTATCTCATACAAATAATTTTCTTATAGATCTATTTGATTCATATACGGGATCCTAACAGGTGCTATGACTTTGCGTTGAAATAGACCTTGTTGGGATGGTAAAGAAAGGGTACTCCCCACAGCTACGGAAGTGGAGCCTTACAACCAGATTCCCTCGTCTTACTCAACAAAACCTTTCGAATGGGCTATAGTCAACATATTTTAAAGCCCTGCCAATGGAGTGGACAAATGAAAAGTTGCAATTTAAAAAAAAAATTCATTTGGGAATTGTCATGATTAAAATCGAACATTTACAAAGGAGTAACATTTCGGCATTAACGAACCGATGTGCTGTTGATATGCCGTTCAACGAATAATATAAACCAAACTGTTCTCATCTGCAACTCTTTTGAGAATCAATTTTTCTCGGTCAATAGCAACATGTGACGTAATCCACAGCTCACGCCCAATGCTTATTGTGCTATAAAATCACAATCGAACCGATGCATTTACTTAAAAAAGAAAATCACTTGTCAACACGAAATGGCCGAGTTTTCAAATATAAACAATTCAAAAACCTTCTCCAATCACAATTTTAAAACGAAAATACCAAGAACATACCATTCCAGTTGAAAACTGTAAATATTGTCTGTATTTGTATTTATATTGTATTTATTTTTATTTCCATTAACAATGATATTGACTAACTTAATAATTTCTATAAAGCGTTTGTTTATTTTTTTATGTGTGTGTGTGTGTGTATGTGTGTTGTAAATATAACACTACACTCTACATTCGTGAAATATTCCATTACATTCAACATTCTCCATTTGGCAGCGCGCGTGGTGGATTGGTTATCGTCAAAAGAAATAGACGCGTAGACACGATTTCAAGTTTTGGACGAAGCCGTTTGCCTTTACCCTTCGTGCTAATAAAAGACATGAATCCATCTCCCTTTTTGTCAGCAATACATATTAAACAATCCCTCTCCCATGAGTAGGATGCGACACAAGGTCAAATTTTTAAGTTGAATTTAACTGGCTGGAATTCAGATTTTTTCTTTCTTCTAGACTGGTTGTCGTAGCAGTTTGCTCTACTATTAACTTCGACTGGAAAGAGAATTGCTGTATTCATACGTTTCCAAAAGGTATTAGTGCTAATTGCAAGGTTAACAACCTCGTCCAGGATTTGAACTCAGGTCGGCGGGTCCATTTCCGTTAACGTTATCCATCATAACATGAAGCCCTCCCAGCGAAGGGTAAATAGTAGGCTGGTCCTCTTTGTTACCACAATCGGTCTTGGATAGGAAAAACTCTGAATTCGAAACAGCTTTAATATGTATATATATTAAAAAAAAAAAAAACAAGAAATTTAGAAATAGTATTCCATAATAAATCTATTTTGCTTATTAAAGCTCGTCCGGAGGATATCCCTTTCTTCAGATATTTACTTGATATACATATATATATATATACACACATATATATGCAAAGCTCTTCGAAAGATTTGAGCCGATTGGGTATAAAAATGTAAACAAACGGACGCTGCTGCTGCTGCTGCTGCTGCTACATAAATACCTTAAAAATTCCCTTACCAATGGGGTACGCTTTTTGGCCGAGCGGTCTGAGACTAAGTCTAATGTAAAGTTGGATGGGTTTCGATCCCGGCTTCAAGCGCCCTACGTGTCTAGTCACACTGAAGAGTTCTGATAGAACGAAACAGTCTGTCTATGGATGACAATATATATATGACAGCAGTGGTACGATTTAAGCAATAGCTGAAGGGACAAAGGTGTTCAATACCTTTCCTAAGGGGAAAAAGTGTATATATATATATATATATAATATTATATTCAGTTCAAAATAATACACTTTGGGAATTGTATTGAATAACTTCGTCCCCTCAGCGATAAGTTAAATAGTATCGCTGTTGTTTTTCTAAATGGATGAATTTGGCTTTAAATAACCAATAAAGATTGATATTCCAATAAACAAAGTAACCAAACCGATTTTTTCTCTTTTCATAATAAATTTCTATATTTCTATCTTGACATTTTCCTTCTTTTTCGATTCGCTCCCAAAGTAAATAGAGTAGCGTCCATACGTTTATGAACGGAACAACAACAAATGTATATTTTTTGTTTTATGAGTTAACTATTAATTTACTGTAAAAGAAAATTTAGAAAACTTTATGTGTAATAAATTCGTATATGTTGCAAGAAACTTTGAGAAAATTTCGTTAACGTGCATGCAATTGTTTTCAAGTAAAAATCATTTAAATATTTGTTGTTGTTCCGTTCCTGTATTTCTTTGCTTTCCTCTTCCAAATTTATTTCCTCCCGCTTTTTTTTTAGTGTTATGTGTAAATGAAATTTCTCATTAATCTCTCTCTCTCTCTCTCTCTCCTTGTATGTATATATATATATATATATATATATATATATATATATATATATATAGTCAATTTTATCACTATTTATAAATGAGTGGTCAATATCAGTGATAGAACATATTGAATCGATGTTTGTTGTTGTTTAATGGCATCTCAATCATCTTGGATAATTTAATGCACATTTTTCTATCAGGACAGTATTGGTACTTATTCACTCATAGCTGGCAGGATAAGCGGGGAAAATACCTTTCCCAAGGATATAAGTCCGAAAGTGAACGGGTGGAGTTCGAATTCGCTTACGACGATTCCGCAGTCCAGCGCTTTACCAATACGCCACAAGGACAAATCCAAGTTTAAAGGGAGTTGACACAGAGTTAACGAGGTTAGCTAACTGCTTCTTTTTAGCTTATGTTATCATCTGATAATGAATGGCAAATAAATAGAGTAAACCATTCAATGATATCTAAACACACACACATACACATACACATAATTAAGAAAATGAATATATGATTTAACGTGTAAGCATGATAGGTCTGAGATGTAAGGTTAATAGGTGGGGAGTTGTGTTGGGTTACAATGATTTTTATTAGTTCTGTATGTTAGCAACAAACCCCCGAAGTGATATATATATATATATATATATATATATATATATATATATATATATATATGGAACTACATGATGGAAATAAGTATGGAGAAAATACAAAAACAAAGTAATCCTAAAGTAAAGAATTTATTACGAAGGAGACTCAACGTTAAAGCGTTTCTGTTTTAATAAACATTCATCAGGGCTTTAAGACGTTGAAACAAGTGCTGATAGAACAGTGAGAATGTTTCATTCTATGAAGATATCAAGTATGTTGAAATACGTGTCAGAATGAACAAGATGAATAGTTTAAAATATATATATCTTTGTGAACACATTCATTTTGATATATTTACTTTTTTCTCTCTTTGGACCAACAACAAAGGAATATATATATATATATATATATATATATATATATATATATATATATATATATATATATATATATATATATATCACCTCGGGCGTTCGTTGCTAACATACAGAGCTAATAAAAGTCATTGCAACCCAACACAACTCCCCACCTATTACCCTTACATCCCAGACCTATCATGCTTACACGTTAAATCATATATTCATTTTCTTAATTATGCAATGATGATAATTTGCTCGTTAGTTAAAATCATCACCATACACACTCACACACATAAAAAAAACACATAGCTCATACCAACAATTATAGCAACGTCTTAGCACAATGTATTCAATATATTCCTTACGTACATACAATCATGGATTACAATGATGCATACGCAATATATCATTAACACGTCATAACTAATACAAATTATTATTGCAATCTAACACAAATCATATTCCAGCATAAAATAATAACACTGCATTATACTCCATAGTGTATTACAATATAACATATCTCATCACCATGATATTTATGCTATTCTGGCCTACCATATTACACTCCTCTATTATGCTTACAAATCAAAACTTTATTTTCTTCGAAATGCAATGATGATATATTTTTCCTTAGTTAAAATCATCACCATCTCACACACACACACACACACACACACACACACACACACACACACACACACACACAAATGCAAGAATATATAAAAAAAACAAAAAAATTTTCTCGGTCAATCTGTCGCGACTTTGGCTACACATCACGTCTTATACATTCAGGAGACAACCTCATTTATTGCGCGGCGCATGTATCATCATACACACATATACTAAACATCACTTTTACATCCACACGTAATAATACGTCTCTCAATGACAGGAAAATCAATGCTAACCTTGAATAAACCGGAAGGTCACTAGTTTTTGGCTATGAAAAACGAACGCGCAGATTCAGAAAAGGGGGGGATGTTGATCAATCGTTACCGATTTATTTGCGATCAGCATGTGGAATTAAAAAAGCTAATACACACACACACACACACACACACACACACACACATATATATATATATATATATATATATATATATATATATATCTTATATTCTTATACTAATCGATGTAAGGAGAATCACCTACACGACTCTTTGCTGAGTTCGTTGTTTGTAGAAATATCGATATTTCGGTGATTGAAACAGAAAAATTTTACTTCAGTACCGGTCCTTTCAAAAAGTAGTCTGTATCATTTTATTTATTTATTTTCTTTTTTTTTTAACAGAGCAGTCGGTCATTTGTAATTTAAAATGTTCAAAAATGTACAAATCTGACGATAATGACTTTGTCAAGATCGTTAACTGGGGAGGAAAAGTATATTGTCTTTATGTAATCCTCTAGAAAAATGTTCCAGTTTTTATCTAACAAGCGTATATATCTTTCGTAGCCAGCGTCAAATTTTGAATATACAGCGCATGATAATTCAGAAAAGAATACCATCGGAAAAGAATACCATAATTAATACCATCGGTAAGTGGCTATATGTATTTACGCACCCTTCTGCTACGGATAGAAAGTGAAATAAATTCAATTTTTCAAAGAGAAGTACAGTTGGTTTGAATTCAGATTTTTCATTCCGCATGACTGGTTGCCTTTTCGATATTACAGAATTCAGTCTTACCTACTCTATATGCCAAAATGGTGGAGTTCAGCGTCAAGAAAAAAACAGTGATTGTGTGCGAATAAATATTGTTTGGCTTTGTTTATTTGTTTAATGGTATAACAACTTTGGTCAGTCATTTAATGCCGAAGTCATCGTTGTAGAAGGACCGTAGTGGTACTGTTTAACTCATAGCTTGCTGATAACTTTGTTCGTATCTTTCCCAAGGGTATTAATCTAAATGTGAACGTAATAGCGCGACCAGAGTTCGAACTCTCTAACTTTGAGGCAACCGTCAAATACTTTGATATCACGTCACGGATAAAAAATGGTTATATTTAAAAGGTATTTCAAAACTCAAAATCAAAAGTCCAGAGCCACTTTAAATTTTTACTTCAAGTCGGTACGTGAATAAAAAAATTGCGATATATATCATCATCGTAAAGTCGCGCTGACAGCACGGAGTTCCTTGACTCTTTCCCACGATCTGCCTCTATCATTTTCCGCTCCTATCAGACTAGACTATTTCTCGAGTCCAAACAGAACCGATGTATGTAAGTCCTTGCTGGTCAGCCAACAGTGGCGCGTCCATTTGTTGGTATTCATTGGAGAACGTCGCTTATGTGTTCGTCCTTCTCATTGGTCTTATATTTATGCAAAAAAAAAAAAAATTGAAAATTAAGCATTAATGCTAATATACATAAAAAAAATGAATTGAAATTTCTTAATATTTTAAATCTAATTGTCTTATGTCTAATCTTTCATATATCTGATTTTCATAATTTAAAATTGTAAACAATGTCGTTTTCTTTATTTTTGAGGGTGGTCTTATATCTTTGTCTAGGGCATACAGGGAAAAGATCTCCCATGATCAGATACTGCGTACTTCAAGGGTTCCAAGATATGTTAAAAAATTTGTTTTCTTATAGTGAATCATCATCATCATGTCGTGCTGGTAGCACGGATATACCTGACCCTCGCCCGCCACTCCTCCCTATCGTTCATCGCCCTAGGCAGGTCTTCAGGACAACATCCCGTATCCTCACATTGCTGCTGAATGTATGTTCGTGCTGGTCGTCCTGCTTTTGCACGGCCATGTGTGGGGGTCCATAAGAGTACATCTCTTATGAGTTCGTCCCTGCTTCTCCAGCAGTGTCCTGCATGTCTGGTTCGTCTAACTTGAATAGTTTTCGTGATAGGAGGCAGGTGGCCGTACAGTTGGTGTCTTGTGGGGTGTTGCCGCCAGGACTTGTTCAAGGAGAAGCTAGACGACAATTATAGTGAATAATATAATAAAAGCAAGTCATAATTACCTTTTCATAACTGTAATCTCTAAATTTGTCCATTTTTATTGGTTTGCTTTTCTTTTTAGGGTCATGTGATTGATTCATATTAAACATGAAGTAGATATCATGAAACCAAAATAACTCAGGATTAATTCCTTTTCAAGTAAAGCTTTTTTATTAGTTAGCAATACTGTTAAAGTCGAGAAATATCCAGTTAGCATAAAAACATGATATGAAATAATTAATTGGATAAGAAGTTGACAGAGGATCGAATTCGGGATATTCATATTGTGGGACAATTGCTTTGTGTTTTGAAATTGAAGATATATATGATAGTCTCTTTTACAAATCTCAACGTTGGACGATCAATCAGTTTGTTTGAAGAAATAAATAGTTGGACGGCCTAAACATATAATTTGTTTATTGTGGTGACATTTGGTATAGAACCAGCTACATATCTTGAATAATCTGATAAAAGAAGTATCTTGCACTGGGGTGCTACATATTCTCCTGAACAAAGCAACCCAGATTTGGATTTCAGAGTTTTTCCTTCTCCAAGACTGATAGCCTCACTAACGCCAGAGATACTGTGTGATACTGTGTTGGCGATTCGTTGTGTTGGTGTGTGTGTGTGCCGGTCAGAGAATCTATTTGTCTGTTTTGGCGCGAAACCCGTACAAAGGGCCTGAGGGTGAGATCTCCCGTGAGACCGGAAGTGGAGGAGGGAAGGAAGGTCCCAGAGAAGGCTGAGAGAGTCAGTTGACAACGTAGGGCCGAAGAGAACAGTCAGCTTGAGATAGCAGTCCAGGGGTAGACACAGTCGGCAGAAAGAGGCAGTGAAAGAAAACAGTCAAAGATAAGTTAGCATTCCTAGTGGCTTTGTGGAAGTTTCGCGAAATTATTCGTGAGTGATAGTGCTGCACAAAAGTGTCACATAGACTTCCCCCTTCTTGCGCTTGGAGCTGACCCGAGTCCGTGTTTGTTCGTTTGTTCTTTTCCTCCACCCTTTCGGTTGTGCTTTGCGTATCTTAAAGAAATATGTAATGCCCCTGGTCGGAGGTAAGAAAAACCACTAGACGATTTGATCTAATGCCCATTGGTGGTTTAAGAAAGCTGATATAGTAGGGGTCGCCCGGCCGGGCAAGGGTGTTATCACATCAACATACCATACGATTTTACTCATTGTTGGAGTTGGCATATATATATATATATATATATATCATCATGGGGTGCCGCTAGCACGGATTTCCCTGACACTCTCTCGCCATTCATCTCTATCATCCATTGCTTCCTGCAGGTATTCCAGGCCACATCCTTTATCAGTACAGAGCTATTGTAGATAGGTTCTAGCAAGTCGCCCAGAACTTGCTCGTCCGTGTGAAGGAGTCCCTCGGAGTATATCGCTTATGAATCCGTGCTTACTTTTCCAATAGTTTCTAACATGTCTTGTTAATCTAATTTGGATGGTTTTTTAGATAAGTGGTCGGTGGTCGTACAGCTGCTGTTTTGTGGGTTGTTGCCTCCAGAATTTGTTCTATACAGCTCGTAGCATTTTTGTGCAATTACCGTCGAGCTTTTTCTCCATAGTCAGCGTCCATGTTTTGCATCTATATTATAATTGATATTCAATTAATTAATTAATTTCTCATAGCTATTATATAATTCTAATGTGTGAAAAAAATTCACATGATACGGTTTGCTAATAAAAAAAATATTACACAAAATGATATCCTCGAAAAAATATTGGATGATAAAAGACTAAACTTGAAACTACTTGAAAAATATCGACCAATAACGCATGCCCAGCTGAAAGAAAAAGCACCAATAGAATTCCTTGAGCTAAACGTGAGAGTGCTTAATACACTAAGTAGAACGAAATCTGAATGCCTTCAGAGTCAGAAAAAAAAAACTATTAAGGTTTCACCTAACTGTATCATCAAGACGATTCTAACTGAAGAAGGGTTGGACCAAAACTACATTTTATTGATTAAAAGACCGATAGAAAAAATAGAAATAGCATAATAAAATAGATAAATTAAATAGAATAAAGAAAAATATAATTGGTAAATAAGATGAAATAACATTGTAATTTCCTTCTTAGGTGAGAATCATCCTGATAATCCGTTTAGGTGAAGCCTTGGTAGATTTTTTCTTACTCAGTCGAATATATATATATATATATATATATATATATATTAGTGTGTATGTGTGTGTGTGAAGAGAGAGAGAGACAGACAGACAGAGAGACAGACAGAGACAGACAGACAGATAGACAAAGGCAGAGAGAATGATTGAGACAAAGACAAAGACTGAGTGAGTGTGGTGGTTTATCATTTTACTTTATATCTATTAAAATTTAAATGAATACTTTTCGTACATGCTCGAAAAAGGCATCTTCAGTTGTGATATGTTGCTGGAATAAATAAGAGGTTCGGGTCTTTTCACAACAGACCCTTAGTCCATGTGACCACTGTTTTTGTCGAAAAAACTATTCCAAAAAAAAAAAAGATTTTTTTTCAGACCATAACCGAACTAATTTCTCTAAATTTCAAAATCTTGTTCTTCTATTTTGAGCAGCAGTGTGTATATATATATATATATATATATATATATATATATATATATATATATATATATATATATATATAATGAGTGAAAGAGATATTTCTATTTGTTTTTACAAGCGCTGAGATTTTGTATTTACATTATCCTGTTTTCTTCTGACTGTCACTGATGTTTTCATTATACAACGCTTCAGCTGATATATTATTGTTGTTGCTTCAGAAACAGCGCGTTTAATAACAATGGCAAAGACAATAATCCGAAAAATCTTTGGAATAATGATTAGAACAAACATTTGGATAAATCTAAAGGAGTATGTAAAAAGATAGATATATATAGATGGCTGGATATGAAGAGTACTAGATATACAGATTGTAGGTAATGTAGAGATATTTAAGGTAAGAAACTAAAAGAGATATGAAGAGACCGAGATCACTAGATAGATAGATAGATAGATAGCAATGAGAATACTGATGTACATTGATATGAGTGTTGGCAAAAGAAGAGATATTTAAGGGTAGAGTCAGAAAGTCACATGAAAACACTAATATCAACCAATAGATCGATAGATAAATAAATAGATAACCTGCTCACAACTGGATCGAAGGTAAACCAGACAGTCGCTTCGGCAGTTCATAAACTAAAATTGGTAAATTAGCATATTTACCCAACCCCTCCGCTCGGGCAGGATATGACACAAGGTCAATTTTTTAAGCGGAGTTTAAAAGGTTTGAATTCAGAGTTTTCCTTCTCCTAGATTAGTTGCCCCACCAAGGCTAAAGAACCTAGTCTGTCCTACTATTTACCCATAGCTGGAGGGAGAATAATTGGATTCATACCTTTCCCAAGGGTATTAGTGCTATGTGAAAGGCAATCAGTCTCGTCCAGGATTTGAACTCGTGTCGCCGTGTCCATTCCCTACGACGATGACTATTACACCACGGGCACCTCCTGTTAAAATTGGTAAATTAGACACTTTCTTCATCAAAGAATGAGAAAGTGGATCGGACTTTTTTAGCATTAATTTACGACTGTATTGTTATTTACAACACCTAGTTTAGAACAATGCTCGAAATATGAAGACCTCAGTGAGAGACAAACACATTAATGATGAAAGGCTAGCCTAGCTCGACCTCTTCTCTGCCATCACGCCGAGTCGCACGCTGACCTGGAGTGATATTAACTGTTAGAGTCTTATCATTGTGACAAACAAATCCGTTCCAAAACTATTTGTTTTGGATAGGAATATTTAAACCATATAACCGAGCAAAATTATTATTGATATTATTACTCTTTGAGAGTTTTTCACACCGGCGTTAGCTGATGGTCTTTCACTGGAGTTTGACTGACAGTATGTCTCCTCAGGTCTCTAGGATTCTTCTCAGTGTTCTGGCCGATCTCAATAATGTAGTCGTTTGGATGGTCTTCTCTCGTCCTCTACCTCAAAGTCTTCCAGTCCCTTTAAAATCCTTAAGTGACTATACCAAGAGCACCGTTTGGACTTGATAGAAACTTCACTTTCATATATTCCAGTTTTTTTTTCAATTCCCTAGTAAGGTAGAAGCATTTTTCCTACTTTTCACTTTATTTCAATTTTACTCTGTGGTCAGCCGGGACAGCAAAGTCCACACTTTTGCTAGTTTCTTTTCTTTTTTTTGTTGTTGATGTTGATTATTATAAGGTCTAGTCCTTTGGCTGAGATTAGGTGATCCATTTGTACGTCAGGATCCAAAGGAGTTGGTGTGTGCCAATCTACAGGACGGATGTTGGGTTGTGGGTATACCATTTGTTCGTATGGTCAAATTTAAATTTCTTGCACAATTCCCAGTGGATCAATTTACCCCCCTCTCAAAGTTGTGTCTAGTTTTATACTCTTTCTGGGTTAATTTGCTTCTTTCGCGTATTACATGATTGATAGTTTCGTGTATTATTATTATTATCATTATGGTTATTATTTACTCCTTAGGAGTTTTTCAGATCAGTTTTAGTTCCTTAAGTCTCCAGGACTCTTCTCAGTATTCTGGCCGTTCACAATAATGTAGTAGTTTGGATGGTCTTCACTCGTCCTTCAGTCTCTTTAATAATCCTTTAGTTACTGAACCAAAAATCACCAATCACGTTTGGTATATTTGTCACTTTCATGTTCCATATTTTTTTTTTATTCTCTAGCAAGGCCGAGGTACTTATCTTTCTTTTCACTGGATTTCGAGTAGGTATCGTTCAAACTGAACCAATTACAATCGGTACGACTGTTACTCTCATCTTTCACTGCTTTTTAATTCTCCGGAATGGTCTAAGTATTTGTCTCTTTTTTCTTTTCTTTTTTGTTTCACTTTTTATCAGTATCATTATTATATTCCTGGCGTATTTTTCACACCAGTTATTGTTGACGGTCTTTTACTGGAGTCTGAGTGACAGTAAGGCTCTTCAAGTATTTAGGACTTTTCTCAGTATTCTGGCCGACCTCAACAGTGCTGTAGTTTTAATAGTCTCTTCTTGTCATATGGTTTATAATTCTTCCTGTACCTTTACCAAGCCTTTGCGGATTGTTCCGAGCAAGCTGAATACACTTGATATTATTGTCACTTTTATGTTCCAAAGTTTTATTATTATTTTTTTTACTTTTTGAAAATTTTTCACATCAGCGTTAGCTGATAGTCTTTCACTGGAGTTTGAGTAACAGTATATCTCCTCTAGTCTTCAGGGCTCTTCTCAGTATTCTGGCTGATCTAAAAAAAAAACAGTAATTTGGATGGTCTCCACTCGTCCTCTTATTTTAATGTACTCCAGTCCCTTCATCAATCCTTTGGTGACTGTACCAAGAGTGCCAATTGGTATAATAGTCACTTTCATGTTCCACAGTTTCTTTTTAATTCCCTACCAAGGTCAAGATACTTATCCTTCTTTTCACTTTCTTTCAATTTTACTTTGTGATCAGCCGGGACAACAAAATCCACAATTCTGCAAGTTCTCTTCTTCTTTGTTGATTATTTAAGGCCTGGTCGTCTGGTAGAGATTAGGTGATCCGCTTGTATCGCAAAATCCCTTAAGAGTTTTTGCGTCTAGTCTTCTAGAAAAGATGCTGGGTGATGCATATACCATTTGTTCGTATGGTTCGTATGATCACCTCCTCCACCCACCCGTGTCCAGTCTTACACTCTCTGTGTGCTAATTTGCTGCATTTGCTTATGTGATTGATTATTATTATACTTCTTGCGAGTTTTTCAAAATAATAATAATAATAATAATAATAATATTTTTCACATCATGCTGACCAATCGTAACTCTGCTGTAGTTTGGATGGTCTGGGTTCATCATCCAATTTCTAACTCAGCCAGTACCCTTAAACAACTTTGGCCTCGTTCCAAGTGTGCCAATTACAAGTAGTATCAACGTTACCCTCATGTTTCAAAGTTTGGTTTGTCCTCTAGCAATGTCAAAGTAATTGCCTCTCTTCTTGCTTTCTTTGATTTTCACCCTGTGGTCTGCTTTCGCGGCAAAGTCCACTATACAGCGAGATCTCTTATTTTTATTAGTTAACACAAAGTCTAGTCTTCCAGCTGTGATTAGGGGATATCTTTGGATCTCAAAATTCCAGAAGATTTTATACGTTTCATTATCCAAGATGGCTTCAGCCTCATCCTGTTTAGTAGTATGGTCAAATTTCTATTTTTTGCACAAGTCCTAGAGGATGTTATTTTTATTATTTACTCATTAGAGTTTTTCACATCAGCTTTAGCTGATGGTCTTTCACTGGAGTTTGAGTGACAGCAAGTCTCCTCAAGTCCCCAGGACTCTTCTCAGTATTCTGGCTGTTCTCAATAATGTTGCAGTTTGGATGGTTTCCTCTCGTCCACCAACTTCCAAGTCCTCCTGGCCTTTAATGATCCTTTAGTTACTGTAGCAAAAGCACCTATCACAATTGGTATAATGGTCACGTTTGTGTTCCATAGTTTTTCAATTCCCCGGCAAGGTTGAGGTACTTATCCTTCTTTTCACATTCTTTCATTTTTGTTCTGTGGTCAGCTGGGACAGCAAAGTCGACGATTTTGCAAGTTCTCTTTTTTTTGTTGTTGATTATTATTAGTCTTATACTCCTTCTGTGCTAATTTGCAGCATTTGCTTATTATGTGATTGATGGTTTCATGTCTGTAACCGCATTGCCTACATTTGCTATTTTGTTGCGTCTTATCTATTCTCGATTTGATATGAATGGTTCTTACAATGTTGTTTTTTGCTGGTATTAGAAGAGATTCTGTTTCTCTCTTAAAGTTTCCTTTTCTTAACCCTGTCCAGGTTTTGTCGTATGAGATGTTGTTTATTTGTTGTTTAAAACGCTCATACAGTTGTTTTTCTTCCCATTTTTGTTTCTTAGTAATTGTCATTCTGTTGTACATCGTGTTGCCAGTATCGTTTCTGATGGCTTTCATCAGTCCTCCTTCGTGTTTTTCTATGTAGTCTTCGAGTCGTCGTATCGATGTGTCAACGCTGTCTTCAATGCTGATCAGTCCTCTTCCTCTCTCTTTTCATATACATATAGACTGTCAACGTCGTCTTTGGGATGTAATGCCTTATGTATAGTCATTAGTTTTCTTGTTCTTTGGTCCATTTGCTTAAGTTCATCTCTGGTTTACTTCAAAAAGGGTCTCGAATATCTAACGAGGGGTACAGCCCAGGTATTTATTCCTTTGATAAGCTTTCGGTTAGAGAGTTGTTTCTCGAGTAGTTTTCTAGTTCTCCTAAGATATTCTTTTTGAGTTTTGTCTTTCATTTTCACTTGTTTGATGGTATCAGCCTCAAAGATGCTCAAGTATTTGTAGGTTTCGTTTTCTCCGAGCGTTCTAATTTTGTCTTGATTTGGTAGTTCCATTCCGTCAGTTATATCTCGTTGGCCACTTTTTATTACAAGCATGGCACATTATTATCCTATATTCCTTACAGAGTTTTTGACTCCAGAATTAGCTGATGGTCTTTCACTGGAGTTTCCTGGGGCTCTGTCACTACTATTATTTTGATGCACCTCATGGACGCTAACAAAATGCATAGAGAAAATGGTAGATAGGGTATACACAAGATTCCTACATGTAATTTTGGACAAATTCTGGTAGCAAAACTACAAAAAACAGCAGCTGTACGGCCACTTACCTCACATCTAAAAAAAAACATCCTAGTAGAACGAACGAGACATTCGATACACAGCTCGAGAAGCAATGACGAACTCATAACTAATGTTCTTCTATAGACATCTACATATAGACGTGCCAGTGTGTGTGTGTGTGTGTGAGAGAGAGAGAGAGAGAGAGAGAGAGAGAGAGAGAGAGAGAGAGAGTCAGGAAACCCTGTGCTGTCTGTGCGATTTGCTGCTGATGATGAAATATATATTTAGTCCTTTTGGTATTTTTGTGCTGCTATTAAGTGAGAGCCAGTTTCTCTTTTTAGGTTTTCTCTTCTTTGCAATGTCCATGCTATCTCATGTACAAGTTTCCTAGTTTGTTGTTTGAAGTATCCGTACAGTTGTTACTCTTCGAATATTTTTTCAATATTTTTTGTTGGTTGTTTTCCTCTTTGTTCTTAAGATATTGGTGTTGGAATTGCAATTACTATCTATTATTGACAGTCTTCTTTGCTCTCAAAATTCGCAAACGTAAATGTTCTCCAGAAATTCGAAATAATATTTATCAAATAATAATACATTACAAAGATATATCTTTTAACCCAGCAACTCAACCCCAATTATCATAAAAAAATACCTATTATTACCAGCTGATTGACTTTCACTAGAGTCTGGGAGATAGCATGTATCCTTAAGTCTCCAGGACTATTCAGAGTATTCTAGCCAATCTCAACAAACTATTTAAAACCACGGAATTGTTTGAGATAAATGTCAGCAGTAAATGAACTCTCAAGGGTTGACAGGCTGAAAAAAATTAAAAACAAATAAAACCAACCAACCAACCAACCAACATAACAAACTCAAACATAGCCTAAAACTATAAATATTATACCACGTAAAGCGTCCTAAATTGTGACTATGTTTAAGTATAGATTTATATTGAGGTAGTTTTAGTGCGATTTTCATTATTCAGTCTGGTCTAAATTTTTGTTTTATAGTATGAAACTATAGTCATAATATATATTTATATATCTATCGATGTATATATGTATTTATGAAGAGAGAGAGAGAGAGAGAGAGAGAGAGAGAGAGAGAGAGAGAGAGACGGACGGAGAATGTGAGATAAATGGAAAAGGTGTTCTAATCAAATAGAAATAGGTATCAAAAGAACGACATAATTAGGTAGATTACAACATCCCGAGGAAGATAAATTGATAAATCAATAGACAGACACCACAGTATAAGAGATAAATTAGATTAGCAGATTAAAACGTAATCGATATCGTCAGACGGGATAATATATATATATATACCAACCCCTTCACAAGAGCAGGAGGTAACAAGAGGTCAATTTTTAAGCTAGGTTTAACGAGTTCGAATTCTGTGTTATCCTTCTCCTACAACGGTCGCCATACCCAGTATGCCTGATTACTTACCCACTGGTGGAGGGAGGATGATACATTTCCAAAGGTTATTACTAAAATGTAAAACTCAAACAGCCTCGTCAAAGTTTTGTACTCAGTTCAACGTGTCCATTTCTTGCGACGATAACCATTACACTGATGTATGTCGACTGAGGGCTGAGCGGTATGATACTAAGTCAAACGTAAAGTTGGGCGGGTTTCAATCCCAGCTTGAAGCGTCCTGCGTGTCTAGCCACACTGATGCGTTGTGATACAACGAAGGAGTCTGTCTTTGGATGACTATATATATATGTGTGTGTGTGTGTGTGTGTGTGTATGTATTGGTTATCTCTCTTCGAAATTCTTCTAAATGGTATTTAGTGTCCTTACAAGTTTAATAAATGTAAGTTTTTTGCTGGTGTGCCCTTGTGTTGGAGTTCATAGGAAAACGTTGTTTATGAGTTCTTTTTTACTTCATCAACACTCCCCAGCATATTTTATCGATTTACTTGATTGATTTATGAGATGGAAGGAAAATAATTGAACAAATGCTGTTTTGTAGGGGTGCTGCTTCTAGGATTTGATTAAAACAGCACTTCTTTCGAGTCTGAGTGGTGCAATCATACAGTAGTATTTACACGGCTGTAGATTTGAAGCCTTCCAGTTTTATTTTGTCTGAGATGAGATTTCTATAAATTCATTAACATGTCAATCTGTTCTTTTTGAGTAGAGTCCTGGTTAAGACTCTAAAATTAATACCGCTCTAGAGCGTAACATTCTGATATTGCTTCTCAGGCAACTCTATCCAGAAAAGAGGTATATGTTTGGGTTTCAGCAATGATTCAGATACATAGTATGCGAATTATTAGTATTATATAGGAACACATCTGACTATATAACTGTTTGTTTGTTTGTTTGGGTTTCAGCAATGATTCAGATACATAGTATGCGAATTATTAGTATTATATAGGAACACATCTGACTATATAACTGTTTGTTTGTTTGTTTGGGTTTCAGCAATGATTCAGATACATAGTATGCGAATTATTAGTATTATATAGGAACACATCTGACTATATAACTGTTTGTTTGTTTGTTTGGGTTTTGTGGCATATCAACCTTTGTAGGTTACTTAATGCCAAACCCATTTTTATACAAATAAACCGTTCTATTTAAAACAATCCAGTTTGGCATAAGTACACAATTTAATTATCAAAAACATTTCTATTTCAAGTTATTCAGTTTACACAAACAGTTCTATTTTGAACAATTCAGTTCTGCATAAGCATACAGTTTAGTTCTATTCAACCCATAGATAGGGCCCTATCAAGTGCTACCACTCCGGGCCAGAGTGGACCTGGGAGTGATGGCAATGAAGGGGTAATCCACATTCCCCAAAGCTCCAGCATTACTGGAACCTCACCATCAGATTGTTTAGTGTCATTCCAGGACACTCGTTTAGGATGGGGGTCTTACCCCTCTGCAGACTTGCAATCAGTGTATTCTACAGCCCCAGCCGACTGGGCCACATATAAATGCGTTTAAATGGATTATTTTACTGTTTTCAGAGTTTCTCACACCAGCGTTAGCTAATGGATTTTAAATGGAGGCTGAGTGATAGCAAGTCTCCTCAAGTATCTGAGACTCTTAGTATTTTGACAGATCTCAATTATACTGTTGTTTGGATGGTCTCCAATCGTTATTATTATTATTATTATTATTATTATTATTATTTACTCCTTTAGAGTGTTTCACATCAGTATTAGCTGATGGTTTTTCCCTTTGAGTGACAGCAACTCTCCTCAAGTCTCCAGGACTATTCTCAGTATCCTGGCCGTTCTCAGTAATGCTATCATTTGAATAGTCTCTGCCCGTCCGCCAACTTCCAAGTCCTCCAGGCCTTTTAATAATCCTTTAGTTATTGTGCCAAAAGCACCAATCACAATTGGTACAATCGTCCCTTTAATGTTCCACAGCTTTTTCATTTCTCAAGCAAGGTCGAGGTACTCATCCTTCTTTTCACATTCTTTCAGTTTTATTCTGTGGTCAGTTAGGACGGCAAAGTCGACAATTGTGCAAATTCTGTTCTTTTTTTTTTACTTATTATATGACCTGGTCTTCTGGCCGAGATTAGATGTGTATGTCAAAGTCCCATAAAAGTTTATGTGTGTCTATTATTGTCAAATATGAATAATCATGAGAAACCATGTAACTGTTGGAAAATCATAAGTTTTAGATAGAAATACTTAAACGATATTACTGCGCGAAAATTATTAGTATTAGATATAAATACCTGAAAGCTTAAAACTGCAAAATATTTGTTATTAGAATAATTATTTGAAGCGTTATTTGTTGACAAAAGATCATTCTTACTTGTTACTTTATAACAGAGTGGAACTTATTAGAATTAGATAGAAATAATTGAGATCATAGAACTCTGAGAAAATTATTAGTATTTAATGGCAATACTTCAAACATATGATTCTTTGAAAAAGATTCATATTAAATAGAAATACTTGAAAGCATACCTCTTTGAAAATTAGTAGTATTTGATAAAAATACTTGAAATCATAAAACAGTGTAAAAATTTTTTGCTTTAGATATGAATACTTTAAACTATATAAATGCATGAAAAAGACTGATTTGGAGATTACATAATCCAATATAAATTACACCAGTAACCAACAGATCAATCAACGAAAATGTTTGATGAAATGTTTTCCAACTATTCAAATCAAAGAATACATTTAAATAACGGAATTATGATATTGGAGCTAATTAGATATTCGTGTGTCGTTCAAAATCTCTAAACCTCACATAGAAAAAAAAGCTACAGCAGAACATTTTTGTTAGGGCAACACACTAAATCAAGTATAGAGTTCTGTCTTAATTTCTGTGCATA
Source organism: Sepioteuthis lessoniana (assembly GCA_963585895.1). Taxonomy (NCBI): domain Eukaryota; kingdom Metazoa; phylum Mollusca; class Cephalopoda; order Myopsida; family Loliginidae; genus Sepioteuthis; species Sepioteuthis lessoniana. The sequence goes on along the minus strand of OY757909.1, from coordinate 85,408,066 downwards.
CAAAGATGAGAAGTGTGTGACAAGCATAAAGATGGACAAAACAAAGCCTGGGCAGTCAAAAAGTATCTGCAAAAGAAAGGCATGACACCCAAGTAAATCCAAGATAACAGGATACAGATACTTGCTGCGGACTATCCTTACTAATCAGCTGTGGGCTGCAGAACTGAAGCGATGCTGAGACAACACAAATGATGAACCTTGGTCAGATCGTTCAAAAACCTCAACCACAGATGATGCAATTCACTGCGTGGTTTTGGATGACAGACATCAGATGGCCAAATTCAAAGGCTTTAGATCTGGCTCGTTCCATATGGTTTTATCTGAGATCTTCAGGATGAGTAAGCTATCTGCAAGAACTGGTCCCAAGAATACATAAGCAAGAGCACAAGCTGATGAACACTTCTGACTCGTTTCCAGCTGAACTCTAAAAATTTCCATCAGATTAGTAACTCAACAAAAAACCATGGTTCAGCACATTGAGTCTGAATCAAAGATCAAAATGAAGCAGAAAAAACGATCTGATCATGCCGGTTGCATTTGTTCATGATGACTTCTGTTCTTTTTTTATTCTGAAGTATTAACTATGATAGAGGACCTAAAACAATGAAAAACAATTAATAGACAGTAATATGCATCAGATTTATAACAAATGAATGAAGCAATCAAGATAAAACGCAGAAGAAAATCTGAGGGCAATTTTGATTTTGCACTAGGATAACACTCCCGTTAACTCAGTTCAGGTTTCAATTGCTGACGCAGTAGCTTTAAATTATTACACCCTCCCCCTAATTACCAGAATTAGCTCTATACGACTTTTTTCGAATCCCTAACCTTAATCATATCATCGGCATGAAAGCCATTTTGGAAACAATAATAAAGCTACATGTACAGTAGATTGTTAGTTATTGGCTGATTGTCTATTCTCAAAGCATATTAACACTTGTAGATTATTGAATGCTTAATCTTGTTTATATATATATATATATATATATATATATATATATATATATATATATATATATATAATATATGATTAATAAAGCGTTGCATATTGATCTTTGACAGACCTTTAATTTAAGGAATTCTAAAACAGTCTGTTCCAGCAGTGAAAACAAGAGAAGAGAGGAAGCCGGTCACATGTGTTCACAGCTGGAAGCAGATCACGTGAAACACCAATCAGAAGTCGTAGGCTTTATGAAATTACATACACTGCTATCCACTGACAGAACAATCAGGTAGTCAAACGGAAGAGATTTGGACAGTCAGGAGGTTTGGAGAGCATCCAGTAAGTGCCTACGATGAGGGGGACGCGTGAGGCCCCCGGCGGCCCCTTGTTGAGTACCTCCATTCAAAGAATCAAAGACGTAAGACCCTGAATATAGAATCATAACGTGTGTTTAGAGAAGTGTCAATATAGCCGTCCTCCATCAGCCTGTGTCCGGTTCCTTCGTTTCTGTCTCTCACATTTACGACCAATTTCAACTCTTCGAGAAGTAATAAAAAGAAAGTTATATATTTTTATAAAAATGTCATTGTCCTTCGGAATGTTTCATTCATTCTTTCATCATACTGTATAGCATTTTATATACAAAATATTACGTTAGTTATATACAGATGTTATATACAAACTATTACTTTTGCTGTAAAACAAAAGTAATGGCGTCTATATAACATTTTTGAATGAATCAGGTCTCATTTGTTTGCACACCGTTAAATTCAAGTTTTGTAAACTACTGTTTATACACAGTAAGGTAGTCTCAAGTACTGCAACCTAGCATTAAGAATTCAATTTATTGCCCAGTAGGCTAGGGCTGTAGAATACACCGACTGCCTCTCTGCAGAGGGGTAAGACCCCCCCTAGCGAGTGTCCTGGATATGACACTAAACAATCTGATGGTGAGGTTCCAGTAATGCTGGGGCTTTGGGGAATGCGGAGTACCCCTTCATTGCCATCGCTCCCAGGTCCACTCTGGCCCGGAGTGGTAGCACCTGATAAGGGTCCTATCTATGGGTTAAATAGAACTAACAGCATACTTATGCTAAAATGAATTGAGTAATCTGAATAGCTTGAAATAGAAACGTTTTTGAAAATCAAACTGCATGCTTATGCTTAACTGAATTATTTCAAATAGAACTGTTTTTCGACATTAAAACTGTATTTACACTTAACTGAATTATTACATATAACTGCTTGAATAGTTTTAAATGGAAATGTTTTTGACAATTAAACTGTGTACTTATGCTAAACTGAACTGTTTTCATTAGAACAGGTTATTTACATAAAAATGTATTTGGCGTTAAATAACCTACAAAGGTTGATATGCCACAAAACCAAACAAACCAAACCAAACCAAACCAAACCGAATTCAATTTAACTCTAATCATTTATTCGCTGTCAATGTTGCCAGTTAAATGGATTTAAGTATAGAAAATGATTAAACCGTTCTATTTGACCCATAGATCGGACTATATCAGGTATTACCATTCGCGGTCAGAGTGGTTCCGAGAGTAATAATTACAAAGGAGAACTCCATATTCCCTAAATTTTCAGGACTTGATCCCAACTATCAGATGGTTTAATATCATATCCAGGACACTTTTGGAGAAGTGTCACCCCTCTGCAGAGATGCAGTTGGCATATTCTACTACCCAAGCTGACTGGGCTGATGGAGTGTGGAAGTGTTTTTGGAACTGCAGAATACCATCTCCTTCCATGATGAGATCGCTGTATTTGATCATTGTCGACCCAAATGTGTTGATACCAAAGGTGACTATATTGTGAAAAACTGGCTGGTTTATTCGGTTACTTCTGGCTGAGGCTTACAACATTTTAGGACGACCCTCGTATATTTAGTTTTACCACAGATGTTTAAGATTATTTCTTTTCACTTGGTTTCAGGTTTTCACTCTTTTGATTACACTTGAATGTTTTCTAATTTTTTTTTCTACTGACATTTGGAATCTTTTTTAATGACATTCTTTAATTCTTCAAGTCTACGAGAACTATCTCGAAGGACTCCCCCTTTCACAAATACCCAATCGAAAGGAAGAAATCTATATGCAGTGTTTTCATTTGACAACGCCATAGATGACTCAACGCAGCGGTGAATAATAGAATAGAGTTAGTTCATGGTGCATTCAAATGTATTTAGGTATTTTGTTTTGAAACACACTGATATTCTTGCATAAAATGTACGTATAGTATTGGATTCGCTGAGAAAAATATTTTTAAATAAAAGATATCAAAATGAGGAAAAATTCTTGGCTGTTAAATCAGCAACAGATAAAAAAAACTAAATCACGTGATATACTTTCATGACTACAGATGTTTAATGATTTACATGATATAAATCAGACTATAGCCATGAGCGTGTTGAATTTTAAACACTTACCTAATGATCAAAAGATTAAGGTTTGGTTTGTATAATGGTATATCAACCTTTATAGGTTATTTAATGCCAAAGCCATTCTTCTTGAAGAATAGTAGTGGTACTATTTAACCAATAGCTGGGAGGATAAGGGGGTTAATACATTTTCCAAGGTTATTTGCCCGAAAGTGAACGTAATAGCATGACTGGAGTGGTTATATATATATATATATATATATATATATATATATATATATATATATATATATATATATATAATTTAACAAATAAATTCTGGAGTGTAGTTGTAATCGTGCTGGATTCTAACATCGTAGTGAGTGAGCTGAAACTCCAATTGCACCTTGAAGTTCAATTTCGGATTACTACCCTTGGGAAAGATATGAACCCTCTCATCCTCGCAACTATGGATCAAATTAGACCACTACTCTTTTTCAACAAATAGGGCCAAGATATTATATAACTCAGGAAGACTGGTGTGTCATTAGACAAAGAAAAAAACCAAAGCAAAATCCGATGGTGATAGAAAAGGAAGACAATATGTGAATATGAATTAACATTTTTTTTTTCAATTAGGATAGTTTCTGATAAAGATTTTTTCAGTTAACATTATTCAGAATTTCTATAGGTTTACTTAGGTTTTTTTTTCTTTGTTTAAATGGCATATCGTCATTCGGGGGTTATTTAATGCCAAAGCCATCCTTGTTGAAGAACAACACTGGTACTATTTAACCCTTTTCTGGGGGTATTGGGTGTTTCACAACTTTTCCTCCAATTAGTATTAGTCAAAAATTGAACGTAATTGCACGACTGGATTTCACACTCGTTTACCTACGATGTCAAGCACGTTAGCCATAAAGTCTTGGGGCGGGTTCATGGTTTAACAAAATACAAGGATGCCAATATATATATATATATATATATATATATATATATATATATATAGTATGTGCATTTGTGAGTGTGAGAGAGAAGAAGAAGAAGAAGAAGAAGAAGAAGAAGAAGAAGAAGAAGAAGAAGAAGAAGAAGAAATGCAGAAGAGTTGACCATAACATGAATGTACCCGATTGGTGTTTATGTGGGACTCCTTATGCCTTTATGGCTAAAGTGATTGGCTGTGCGTTCAAAATAAATGAGTTCGAACTCCGGTCAAACAAATAAGTTTATGTTCGAACTAATACCCTTGGCAAAGTTATAAAGCCCATATTCTCTCTAGGTATGGGTTAGTTTGTATCCTTGCTATTCTTTTAAAGGCATGAAATTAGTATTAAATGATATACTGCCAAAGAAGAAACATACCAACTAAAACGTGGTAACATATTTTAACCATGGCATTTCTGCGTCAAAATCAAGAAGGTTCCCATAGAAAACCTATAGTTACAGCGATTATCATATTTTAGTGTTATCGGCTCATTGGCCAAGTGGAGAGTGTTCGCCAATGGTCTGGGAGACCTCGGGTCAATCCCAGGTCGGGTCATACTTTAAAAATGGTACTTGATACCACCTTTCTTAACATTCAGCAATATAAAGTACGGATCAAGAGTCAAGTGGAGCAATCCAGGTAAAGGAGTTGCGCCCTCCCCTACAACTTGGTATAGTAGCTATCGAAAAGGGAGCCTTCTGGTCACCCTCGACTACGGTTGCTAACTTTACTTTACTTACTATATATATATATATATATATAAATCAAAATAATAATTTTCTCACCACAAAAATTTCATGACAACGATCGTCAGTTGAAACTGAGTGGTAAAGTAAGTGATTTTATTGTGTGATAATATTATTATATTTACCGGCTCATTGGCCAAGTAGGTAGAGTGTTTGCAAGTGGTCCGGGAGACATGGGTACAGTCCCAGTTCGCGTCATACCAAACACTTATATATATCATCATCATCATGTCATGCCGCTAGCACAGATATCCCTGACCCTCTCTCGCCACTTTTCCCTATCGTTCATCACCTCTGGCAGGTCTTCAGGGATACATCCCGTATCCTCACAGAGCTGCTGAATGTAGGTTCCAACTGGTCGTCCTGCTTTTGATCCGCTATATGTGGGGGTCCATAGGAGTACATCATTTATAAGCTCGTCTCTGCTTCTCCAGCAGTGTCCTGTGTGTCTGGTTCGTCTAACTTGGATTGTTTTCGTGGTGGGAGGCAGGTGGCCGTATAGTTGGTGTTTTGTGGGGTGTTGCCGCCAGGACTTATTCAATATTGCTCGCAACATTCTTGTGTAATTGTCATCTAACTTCTTCTCCAGCCGTTTTGTTAGCGTCCAAGTGGTGCATCCATACAGCAGTATCGACACGACCTCTGCCTGGAAGAAACTGCGTTTCATTTTATCGGTCAGGTCTGATTTCCATATGATCGATAGCTTATTGATAACTGTCCATGCCTTCGTCAACCGCGTGTCGATGTCTTTTTCGGTTGATAAGACACTGCTTATATATATTTTACTAAATTAGGGTAACGCCTGTGGTGTAATGGTAACGGTCGTAGAAAATGGATACGGTGACATAAGTACAAATCCTGAACGTGGCTGTTTGGATTTTACATTATCTTAAAATTCTCCAGCGATGAGTAAATCAAAAGAGAAACCTGCGCTCTTTAACCTTGGAATGGCAACTGGTTTAGGAAGAGGAAAACAAAATTCAAGCCTAATAACCTCAACTGAACTCTTGATCTTGTCTCACATCCTGGACATATGGAGGTATTCGATAAATACACATATTAATAAAATATGCTTTGCCTAGCATGAAGCTATAAGTTTTTTACAGTACAATCACCCATACAATTACTGATCCGTTTCGTTCTTGCTTAACTTAACTCGATATCTGAGATATCGACAACAGGCGGGCAGATTTATTCATTTTGACTGATGTCAGATGTTGGCTATTTGATTCGTTGTAGGTGATGGTGAACGAGCTGTTCTAACTGGGCCGATGAATTTCGTTTTTCCTTCGTCTCGCAGCTTGTAATTTACTCTTAATTATTAACAGAAAATCTTATCTATTTCGTCCGGCAGCAAACTTAGAGTCTCGCATTTACAAATGAATTAAAACATAGTAATTAATTTATTAATTAACGGTTGATATTTTCCAGAGAATTATAAATTGCAGACTGGAATGTCGAGTGATTACATCACGGTGTAGGTTTGAAAATTAATTGAATAGCAGAAAGAGCGTTCGGAGAAAAAAAAAAACGTGTTAAGATTCATATCTAAAAATTCCGACTCTGAAATGAGGACTTTAGAGACGGAAATCATCTGTGTACCATAATAACTTTGATTTCTTTCGCCCGAAACTGAAATAAGTGTCATGTCTGGACATTACTCTTGAATTTCCCGCTTTGAGACAGAACTAATGGAAACGATAGGAATTGATAGCATACTAAGATAAACTGACAGGCTGAAAAGAAAAATATAAGAAGGAAAAAGTAGAAAAAATATTCAAAAACATAACAGAAGAAAAAGGAAGGAAGAAAGAAGAAGGAAGAGAGATTAAAAATGGAAAAGAGAAGGAAGGAAGAAAAGAACTACAGAGAGAGAGAGAGAGAGAGAGAGAGAGAGACTGAAGGACAGAAGGAAGTAAAGACAGAATGAAGGAATAAAAGATAGACATGAGAATTGAAAGAAAGACAATAAAAGACAAAATGAAGAAAAGAAAAAAGAAAGGAACGATAAAAGAAAGAAAGAAAAAAAAGAAAGAAGGGAGGAAATAGAGAAAGAATGAAAGTAAATGGAAGGAAGGGAAAAGAGAAAACACGAACGAATGAGTGAAAGAAGAAGAAAGGAAAGAAAGACGAAAAAATAAACGGAAATAAAAGAGATAATAGAGGAAAGAAAATGAGTCAGAAAAAGGATGGAAGGTAGAAACAAAAGAAAGAGAACTAAAGACAAAATCTACAAATAAAGGAAAGAAAGACGAAGGAAGGATAACCAAAAAGAAAAGAAGAGGTAAAGAAGGAGGAATAGAAGAAAGAAAAGAAAGAGAGACTGAAGAAATTAAGTAAGTAAAGAGGTAATGAAGTAGAAAAGGAAAGAATGAAAAAAGATAGGAATTGGGTAGGAAGAAAGAAGAAAGGAAAACGAAAAAAAAAACCCACAAAGAATGAAATGAAGAAAAAATGAAACACGAAGTAATGAAGGAAGATGCTAGAAGGGAGAGAGAAAATATGAATGAAATATGGAATGAAAGAGAATAAAAGACAAAATGAAGAAAATAAGAGATAAAAGTATGATAAAAGAAAGAAACAGAAAAAAGAAAGAAAAGAGGAAAAAGAAAGAAGAGAAGAAATAGGGAATTAACGAAAGAAAAGGAAAAGAAAGAAAGGAAGGAGGGAGGGAGGAAGAACGCTGGAAGAAAAAAGGAGAAGGAAGAGAAGAGGAAAAACATAAATAAAATATGGAAAGAGAGGAAGAACATAAGGAAGGAAGGAAAGACGAAGAAATCTGAAATAAAAGAAAAACGCATTGATCGAACAAAAAGGAAGAGAAGATTAAAACAAGGAAGGAAAAGTGTGGGAAAATGAACGAAAGGAAAAAAGAAAAACAAAGAGAATGAAATAGAAAATGAATGAAAAAAGAAAAAAGGAAGAAAGAAAAGAGGTAAACAGGAACGAAAAGAGGAAAAGAAATAGATGATAAAAAAGAGGAAGAAAGAGAAAAAGAAAGACGATGTTGAAGTGGAAAAGTAGGAATGATAGTAGGAAAGAAGGTCGAATTGAAGGAAAGAGCAGAAAACTTTTGGGCAGACGAAGGAACCTGGGAAGATAAAAGATGTGGACAGAAGTAAGTTAGCCGTGAGGAAATGAAGAGATAAAAGAGAGAAGGAAGGAAAAAGGGGTAAATAAAGAGAAAGAGAATGAAAGACAAGAGAAGGAGAAGAAAAAAGGAAGAAAATAAAAAAGAATATAGAAAGCAAGAAAAGAAGGAAAAAAACAGAAAGAAGTAATGAAAGAGGAAGGAAAGAACGAAGGAAAAAAGAAGGAAGGGAAGGAAAAAAGAAGGAAGAAAGAAAGAAAGGAAGGAAAAAACGGAATGTGAAAAAGTAAAGAAATATATGGAAAGAACACACAAAAGAAACAGGGTGAAAAGAAAAAAATAGCTTGCTTGTTTGGTTGGTTGGATTTTTGTGATATCAATCCTTACAGGTTACCTAACGTTAACTCCTGTTGGTGCATATATAGGATTGTAAATGTATATTTTTAAACAGGCCACAGCTCATTTGCTTGCACGCTCTTAAATGGCTTCAAGTATTACCATGCAACACTATCAATTCAATTTAACATCAATCATTTGTTTGCAAACAGTTAAATGTATATATATATGTATATATGATTTGTTTGGGTATAGGTTGTCGGTAATTTTTTTAAAAAGTTAGATCTAATTTATTTGCATTCAATTAAATATTGATATTGTTTGCATACAGTTAAAAGCTTTTATGTTTTACGCTGTAACTCTTATAATTCTATTTAATATCAACCCTTTTTTGCACACAGTGAAGATGTTACAAGTATTGATATTTAACAGAAATAATTCTATTCAACAATATTTATTCATTTGAACGCAGTTGAATAGTTCCGAGTATATTTTTCTATGACTAATCATCTAATTTTTGCATATGGTTTAATAGTTTCAAGTATTACTATCTAACTCGAATAATTCTATTTGATATTTATCTTGTGTACACACTTTGAAGTTCTTACTACCATTGCTATTTAACACAAATGATTTTATTGTACACTATTCCTTCATTTGCACATAAAGTAAAGTTGGCGACCGTTATCGACGGCGACCCGAAGGCTCCCTTTTCGGTAGCTACAACACCGAGGTGTAGGGTGGGCTCTACACCTTTCCCTGGTTTGCGCCACTTTACCCTTGATCTTTACCTTATAATGCTGAATGTTAAGCAAGGTAGCATCAAGTACCATTTTTTTTTAGTCTTTGGTATGCGATTGAACCCAGGTCTCCTGGGCCATTGGCGAGCACTCTAACCATTATGCCAATGTCCGGACATTGTCACATAGTTAATCTATTCCAAGAATATCTTTGTTAGACGAATAATTCAATTTTTGGACAAACGGTTAAAGAATGTCAGATATCACTATTCAACATTTCTCATTTGTTTTCACACTGTTAAATGGTAATTCTGTTAGACTTAATCATTTGTGTACACACTGCTGAATGAAAGTATTGCTATTAAACACTAAAAAATTCAATTTAACATCAGAAATTTGTTTGCGGACAGTTCAATTATTAAACAGTTCTGTTTGACCCATACAAGGGGCCGTATCAGGTACTACCACTCCAGGTGAAAATCAGCCTGGAAGTAATGGCAATGAAGGGTTATCTCACATTCCTTAAAGCTCCAGGAGTGGAGTCTTACATTCAGATCGTTTAGTGTCATATTCAGGACACTCGGGCTTTTTTTTGGGGGGGGGGGGGTCATCCTTCTGCAGAGATACAGTTGGTGTTATCTGGTCTAGTAGAAACCAGGAAGGAAAGAAAGAGGGGCAAAAAGACAGAGTAAGTAAAGTAAAGAGGAAATGAAGGGAAGAAAAAGTAATTAAGAGAAGAAGGTAAGAAGGATGGAAATATGAAAAGAAAGTGAAAGAGAATAAGAAAAGTATAAGATGAGAAGGAAGAGAAAAATGGGAAAAAAGAAAGGAAGAAAAGAAAGAAGAAGTGAGCGAACGAACGAACGAACGAACGAACGAAAGGGTGTAAAATAACTCGAAAGAAGTAAAGAAGGATAGAAGAATTGAAGGAAAGTAAAGAGAAAATGAAAGAATGAATTAATGAATGGGAAGGAAGGGTTGAATTAAAATTAGGATAAAAGGAAGGAAGAAAAGAAGGAAAAAAGAAGCTTAAACAGAAGGAACGAAGAGATGAATGAATGAATGAATGAAAGAAGGATCAAATAAGAACAAAAAGGAAGGAAGAAAGTAAGGGGATTTGAAAAAAAACCCAAAAAAACAGCAGGAATGATCACCGGAAAAAAAGAAGGACGAAAAGAAAAAAAAGGATAAGACTTAATAAAAAACGAAGGAGGAAAAAAAGTTTAAAAGAAGGAAGCAAGGAACATAACGGTTTGATAAAGAAAAGAAAAGAAAAGAAAAGAAAAAGGAAAAATACGCTGCAAATCTTAAAAAAAAATTTGTATGATTTCCATTAAATTCAAAGTTTCCAAAATATTAATATTTATAGACACTGAATAAATATTGATGTAGAAAAGACGTATTTTTCTATTTCCAAAGTATATCACATTTTCAGACATATTTTTATACTTCCATGTTAAACACAACTATTTTTTATAAACTGCTTCAACAGTGCAAAGACAGTGAATGGTTATTTTTAGGATTTTCTTCATTCTGTTATATAAACAATATCCAATACAAGGCGTGTTGAAAAATATCAAGACTGGATCTGTATTTAAAGTAACGAAAATGAACACAGATTGATACGTTAAATTTCTTCTAAATTATCAACTTTGAATTTGGCACACTTAATCCAGTAATTTTTCTAGTCGAATCATCGTAAATTTCTGATTTGATATCGTGTGAAATTACGCCGAGTAATTTCTTTAAATTTATTTCATGTCTTTACATCTTAAACTTGGGATGAATTTTCAATACGGAAAATAAGTCAAAGTCATAGAGAGTTAAGTCTGAGATTTTTAGAAGATTTCGATGCAAAAATACGAAATCAAATGGGATTCAACCATATCACTTGATGTCAACTTAAGACCATCCAAATGATTCTGTTATTTGCTAAATAGGTGATAAGCAGAAAGAGCAAAGTCAGGAAAAAACGGAAAATAAAATAATTTTTTTTCAAAACCAAATTTCTCTAAAGAATCTTTGTCGTTGTGTTTAGATGGGCATTATTGTGATGGTGGATAACTTCCTTTTGTTTGACTAGGGAGGGACGTTTTATGTCTAAAGTTGTTTTTAAACTACAAATTTGATAGCAGTGAAGATTAGATTCGATTATTTGAATATTATTAAACAGCTTGTAATGAACAATTCTTTAAATATCCCACTATACATTCAACATTATCTTCTTTGGACGATGTCCACCTTTCGGTTGCTGGAAAGGTCTATTCTCCAATAGATCCACTGACGACGGCTTTTAACGTTTCGATAAAGGATCTACTTTTCATTACAAATAACAAGCCTGTCTAAAAAAAAACAATAAAGGTGTCTGATGGTGTCGTGAAAGTAATGACCCACAACTAGCGATTACACAATCATTTAGGTGGTCTTAGGTTGACATCAAGAGAATAGGCTGACCACGAGTTGGTCTCATATTTTACATCGAAACAAAAATTATTTTACAAGCGTGACATCTATGAGCTTGTTTATTAATGGAATTAAGTTCTACGAAGCAATGGACGTTACGTTAATGATTAAATATCTCTATAGGCAGAAGCTTTTTCATGTATAATATATTCTCTAAAATCGGACATTACATTCGTTTCAACCTGATATATATGTGATAAAAACGATTGCTATTTAAAAGTCATCGAGAATTGCCACTAACACCTTTAGATATGTCTAGACTTTTCCAGACATCTCAATGTCATCAATACATCTACACACCATTACGTTATTCGAAAAGTTTCCTAATTGTGCACAGGCATTCATTTACTCTTTAAAAAATTGAAAATTGAAATCTTGTTTCTTAAACTTTTTTATCACCCTTCTTTAGTAAAGGGCGTATTTTTTAAATCTAAAATGATAGATATGTAAAGATATTATTTAAATTTGTTCTTATCTAAATAACTGTCCACTAATTACAACTGGTACCCGAAAATTAAGGCACTTGGTATTAACAAAAGCAAAATGTTTTTTTTAATGTACAATTAAGACATTGTGCATGGATATGAAGCAGTAAACTTGGAATGTAAATGCACCTTTAAATCTTGAATTATTTTTACGGAGGGGAAAGGTTTTATTGGCTCTGGGAAGATCAGGAATATTAATTTGTGGATATGGTTGTTTGATTGGATTTTATGGAATATCAGCCTTTGTAGATTATTTATTCCCAAATCCTATATTATCTTTTATTTGCATACAGCTAAATGGTTTTAAGTAAGACTATCTTACACGAATAATTTTATTTATAATCTTACCCAGTCGACTGGGGCTGAAGAATACACCGACTGCATCTCTGAAGAGGATTAAGATTCCTCCAATGAGTGTCCTAGATATGACACAAAGGAATCTGATGGTGAGGCTCCTGTAATGTCGGACCTTTGTGGAATGCGAAGTAACCCTTTATTGCCCTAACTCTCAGGTCAGCTATGGCCGTGAGTGGTAGCACCTGATAGGGTTCTATTTATGGTTTAAATAGAACTAAACAGTGTACTTATGCTAAACTGAGTTGTTTGGAATAGAACTGATTTTGAAACTTGAACTGCGTACTTATGTTAAACTGAGTTGTTTAAAATAGAACTGTTTGTATGTATAAAAAGGAATTTAGCATTAAATAACCTACAATGGTTGATATGCCATAAAGCCAAACCAAACCAAACCAAACTATTTAGAATCAATCATTTATTTGCGCAGATTTAAATGGCTTCAAGTATTGCTATCTATCACAATAATTTTATTTGCAAACATTTGAATGGTTTTAAGTACTGCTACGTAACACTAACAATTCAATTTAACATCATTTGTTTACAAACAATTAAAGGGAGTAAACAGTTCTATCTGACCCACGGAGGGGACTCTTTAAGTATTACGACTTCTGGTCAGAGTCGACCCGGGAGTAATGACAATGAAGAAGTACTCCACATTCTCTAAAGCTCCAGAATTGTTGCTTCATCATCAGATTGTTTAGTGTTACATCCAGGACAACCTTGGCAGGGGTTCTTACCCATCTGAAAAGATACAGTAGGTGTATCCTACAGCTCCAACACACTGGGCTTTACTTTATGTATGAGTTTGAGCCACAAAAACCAGCTCATTGGCCTAGTGAGTAGAGTGTTCGCCAATGGTCTGGGAGACCTCTGTTCAATCCTAGGTCGCGTCATACCAAAGACTTTAAAAAATGGTACTTGATACCTCCATGCTTAACAGTCAGCAATATAAGGTACGTATCAAGGGTAAAGTGGAGCAATCCAGGGAAAGGAGTAGCACCCTCCCCTACACCTCGGTGTGAAAAGGGAGCCTTCTGGTCACCCTCGACTATGGTCGCCAACTTTACTTACTTACAGTTTAAACAATCCCTGTAGATTGCACAGTCGGGTGGAGTTTCATAGCTTTCCCTTGGGTCTCATTTCGAAAGTGAACGTAATAGCTCGACTGGAGCTCGATCTCGTTCAACACGATGTTACATTTGAGCAAGTGAGCCACTACGCCACGGGAATTCCACCTTTAAATTGTTCCCCTACGAAATTGGAAAACCAAGTGAAATTTGCTCAATAGTTATAGAAAGCTTGGTATATTTTGCTGCGGTTTTTTTTCTATGAATTGTAACTAGTCTACGTGATCCAGCAATTTTAATTCCTCTGTTGTATAGTAACCATAAAACTGGATTTCTTCTAAACAATGTTTATGTCAATACTATTGTATGGATACACCACATGCACGCTTGCAAATAGCCCAGAGAAAAAGCTATATGGAAACTATACAACAATGCTACGAGCTATTTTGAACAAATCCCGAAAACAACACCCTACGAAGCAACAACTGAACGGCCACTTACCATCTATCTCAAAAGAAAAAGAAGACACGCTGGACGAACTCAAAAGTGACATTCTTCTATCAATCCCTACACATGGATGCGCCATTGTTTGCTGACCAGCAAGAACTTATTTACATCAACTCTTTACGGATAAAGGATGTAGTTTAAACGACCTGCCGGGCGCAATTGATGATAGGGACAGAAGGAGAAAAAGAGTCAAGGAAATCCTTCCTGGTAGCACGACTTGATGATGATGACGATGATTGTGATTTATTAACGCAAATAAGTAAATTAACCAACAGATATCACCTATGCTTTTATTCACACAACCAAAATCGTATCCTCCCGTACAAGTTTATATGAACTTCTTTGATAAGCCTTTAATAAAAAGACTCCAGTCGCGCTATTACGTTCACTTTTGGGCAAATACCCTTGGGAAAGGTATGATCTCCCTTATCCTCCCAGCTACGGGTTAAGCAGTACCACTACTGTTCTTCAAGGAGAATGGCTTTGGCATTAAATAACCTACAAAGGTTGATATACCATTAAAACAAAGAAACCAAACCGAAACCAAACCTTAATAAAAGGCTGCAAAGTACACGGAATTAGACAAGGATCGAGCATAGGAAAACAGAATTACACCGAGACTAAAACCACATGTTGCAACTCTTTGTTTCCCGCTGCCGCAGATAACGTTGCATTGGAAGATTTGGGAGAATTACCAGAGGGGAGTACATGAAAGAGCTAAATATAAAACGGGATTGAATTAAAATTACTGAAAATCCGAGCAAGTTAAAGATATCTTCAAAATATTTTGAATGTATATGATCACTGCCACATCTTGACAGATGATAGCCGTCTTTACTACCAAAATTACAACTCAAGCTTCCTGATTAAGAACTAATTCAATTTGTAATTAATATGCAAGATGCATAATAGGATAAGATCGTAAGATATTGGATTTGTACGACACTTATACCATTCTGTGGGTTGACATAGCTACAGCACAGTGACAAGAATAGCAAGATTACTTGTTGCTATGCAAAGTTGAGGTTTTCTTTCTGAGTAACTCCTCTAAATTTTTCATGTCAAAGTATTGAAGGAAAAATTAATAACAATACTTAGAACCATTTACCTGTGTTCAAATGAATGAATGAATAGATGAATAGAATAAATAGTGTTAAATAGCAAGACTTTTAAGCACTTCACTGTGCACAAAAAAATGACTGTTACATTTTTACAATTAAATACCAATGCTTGAAACAACTTAACAAATGATTAATAGTAACTAGAAATATTTGTATTTGATAGAAATACTTGAAACCATTTAACTGTATACAAAAATCGAGCTCAAGGTGATTTAAAAAGGTATTTACAAAATAAGTTTACAAATTATATATATATATATATATATATATATATATATATATATATATATATATATATTCGTGTGTGAGGGGGTGTTTAAGTGTGTGTGTAAAAATAAGATTTTGAATTGAATAACCAATAATGTTTGATATGCTGTAGAACCAACCAACCAATTTGACAATATGTGATTTTGTATAAATTATTTGTCTTTTTTTTTCTTGTTTTGGTTAATACCATATCGACCTTCGTGGGTTATCTTACGCCAAATCCATTCTTGCCGAAAAAAAAATAATGGTACCCATGTAAAAAGGTTTGGGATTTGACTTAATTATTTTTGTAGTTGATTTTTTTTTTTTTTTTTGGTTACACTTTGAATTTGAAACCGAATCGCAAAATGTCATGTTGACATTTATTTATAAGTTAAAGGAATGTAAAACATTTACTTATAAACGTTTGTTTGCGAATTCGGCATGTTAGGAAAATATTCAAATATCAACAATTGGTTAGAACCTGCTGAGATTTGCGACTGTGAATGTAAAATATCTAAAGATAAACAATTGTGTCGAATCAGCTGATATTTGTGATTTAGCCAACGTGTCACTTTAAAATTACGTCAGTGATAACTTTAGAGATATACATATAGTGTTGGATTCTGAGACGAAGAAAAAGTAGGTTTTATTTGTCTCTGCCTCCTACCAGACAGGACTTGACACAAGGTCAATGACCCAAAGGTCGGCTTAAAGTTGGAATTAGAGGAGGAGAATGTCGGGCACGAGCCGAGGAAGAAAAATTTGGTAGACACATGGGTGGGTGGGTGGACTTGGCAAAGAAGACACTCGCACGATCAAAAGCAGCCGGGGAACAGAAGTCCGTCTCTCTCGTCTCTCACTATACAACTATAAACTTTTCTTCTTGCTGACACAAAAGTCTTCCGATTTAACTCTATTTTCGGCTAACTAGCACCGAGAAGCGGTTCGGCAACAAATAAATTTCGACATGCAAACAACGAAGCGTTTTGAGTTTGACTTCGTTTTACCACGGTCAGGTTACCACGGGGGGAGGCTGATAGTTAAGGGGAATCATTACAACCCCTTAAAAGAGTTTTTTTTCTTACCACTATCTTAATATGACGGCGTTTTCTTGTCTGTGACAGCTGCAAAGGAAGAAAAAGAAATAGACGAAGATAGGAGATACCTTTTGAATTTCAGTTTTATTTTGGGGCTTTCATACAGATACTCTGTAGCGAGAAATATCTTCCAGGGCTATTTGAGTTCCGTCCTTTCTTCCAAATAAGGCGTTGAAATGCCCAAGTAGCTTTCTTTGGTTGATACGTTCAAAAGTTTTTTATGTTGTTGGTTTCGGTGGTGCTGGCTCGCTACTAGCCGATTTGGTGTCAGGTTACTTAACCTAATCAGTCATGTGTTTGCTACTGGAAGCCGCGTGAAAGTGCTTTCGTTCTTAGATGCGGTGGAGATTGAAGGGATATCGAATTTCTCTTTTGCACAGAGACGGCCCTTTTCCGGTCAGGCGTCGTTCCAACTTCCTATCAGCGGCTTATGAGAACTTCTATTCTCCTTGAACTTTTTAAAATTTATTTTTATGTTTTCTATCAAGTATAACACCCATAGTTGGATAGAGTTAGTGGGGATTGATACCTTTGCCAGGGGTTTTAGTTCGAAAGTAAACGCAATAGCCCGAATAGAGTTCGAACTCACTTACAATATCGCATCGAGCATGTTAGCCACAACGCCGCAGAGATGACTGTATGCAAAAAGAATTCGCTTATGAAACAACAGCATAAAAATAAGAATATGAACGTACAATGAACGTGATTCACTAATTTCAGAGCATAAAATAGCCCTAAACAGTTTGATATGCCGTAAAACTCTGTCAATCATTTAATTGTTATCGTTGTGATTCGAAAAGTTCATTTTTCGATTCGTGAATGTTTCTGAAAATTTAACATCGAATAAATAAATATCCACCTTTTGCATATTTTCTGTCTTTTTTAAGCCCTGGTTATTAGAATGAGAAAAGAAAGGCGCTGGTCATTGCCCATTCGGTTTCAAACAGAATATTCTCGCAAAACTATTTAAAGACAGAAAAAAAGATCTGTTATGATACTTGGGATATTCAATAGTTTTTCAATCTTTTGGTAACATGAATCACAATTCGGCAGCTACGGACGCTTTTGCCGAGATCGTTAAGTTCAGGAAACCCACTAGACTGGTTTCGATTTCGGTTTCTTTGTTTCATGGCACATCAACCATCTTTGGTTATTTTATGTCAAAGCGATCCTTTTAGTAGAATAGCAGTAGTAAAATTTAACGCATAGCTGGGCACAAACGACAATACTCTCCGACGCCTACCCACCGAATTCATCTCCATGGTTTGTGATCCACGTTTGTAAGTAAATTAAAGTTGGCGAGCTTTGTCGAGGGTGACCCGAAGTCTCTCTTTTCAATAGCTTCTAAACCAAGTTGTAGGGCCTACTCCTTTCCATGGATTGTTCCACTTTACCCTTGATCCATACCTGATAATGCTGAGAGTTAAGCAAGGAGGCATCAAGTACCATTTTTGAGTCTTTGGTATGACTCGACCTGGAATTGAACCCTGGTCTCCTAGCCCATTGGCGAATATTGTACTCATTAGGCCAATGGCCCGGTTTGATATAAATAATTAAAAAATCTATGTCCATTGAGCTACTAAAATTTTTATTTTTGTATAATTTTTTTCCAATATAGTTTTTTCTACTCTATATCGAAATGATTGTTATTTCTTTGGGATACGTTGACTTTTAAAGAAAAGTCAAAACAAGTAAATGCTTTAAAGTGAAGAGTCAATTAACAATAAATGTATGATGCTAAACTGGACCCTGACTTCGTGACCATCTTTATGATAATGGTAAAAGAAGTAAGTAAAGTTGGCGACCGTAGTCGAGGGTTACCCAAATGTTCCCTTTTCGATTGCTACCACACTGCAGTGTAAGGGAGGGTGCTACTCCTTTCCCTGGATGACTTCACTTTAACCTTTATCCGTACATTATAATGCTGAGTGTTAAGCAAGGAAGCATCAATTACCATTTTTGAGTCTTTCGTATGACTCGACCTAGGATTGAACCCAAGTCTCCTGGGCCATTAGGCGAACACTCTAACCATCATGCCAATAGGCCCTACCTAACCTTAGCTGTACATCAAATTTCTTGGAAACTGAGCTGAATTACTCAGTCCATCTGTTTACTCAACTACGATTAATTGTGCTTTCACCTTATACATAGTAAATGCTTTCCATTGCTTCGGTCCTGTACTAACGCGCAAAGGATAAGTTCCCGACTCGGACTATGTTACATATTCATCTGTACATCATTCAGATTATTTACAGAGTGAAGCAATGAACAACGTGTCAGCGCACAAACTACCATGACACTAGCGAATACATTTTCCTAGTTTGAACTGCTTTGGTCTCGAAGTATTCACGTCGCATGCTCGCTCGGAGCCAAATATTGTAAAAATCTTTTAAGTCATCCTCGTTGTGGGCCTTCGATACAACTCTTTAAGTTGAGTTCAGTGAGCACATACATTCTGGATGGCCTAATTGTTATCGATAGAAAGAAAATGTCGGCAATAAATATTAATTGAATATCTCGTCTAAATTTTCTAGTGTTTCAAAATTTCGTAATTCAATCGTTTATATTTAATTTACTATCGTTTCTCAGCGGAACTTAATCGCAAACTTTTATAGATTAATTCGAATGCCAGGCTTTCTTGGTAGCTTTTACAGTGAAAAAAAAAATCTGCGCTTAACGATAATGTAAAATATGAAATAGACTTATGATGTGCCGGTGTACCAAATCAAGATTAATAAGAAATATAAATGATGCTGGTCAAATTAAGATCATTGAAAATCTTTTATGTTACGAGCAGATTAAAATAAACCTACTTACAAATTGTGATACTTAACGAAGATGTCCCGAATAAACTACACATTAACTCAAAAATGATAGGATGTGATACAAGTTTGGTTTAACACAGAGAAACCATTGGTAAAAAGTCTTCTAGGCAGGAAGGTACAAAAAATGTTCAAGTTCCGACTGCATTTTTATGGTTTTCTTACTTAAAAGTGAATTTAGGATCGGGTAACAACGTATTTTTTTGTTTTTGTTTTCAGCCTTGTGGGAGGGAATTAGAATATTGTGACTGTATCTCCTGCAGACGTGTAAGACGTCAAATCAAAAAAAGTGTTAAGAGCATGACACTAAACTGCATCTGATGGTTAGACGCCATTTCTGGATATCATAGTAATGTAGAGTACGCCTTCATTGCCAATGACTTAAAGTCCATTCAAGCCCGGAGTGATAGTATCTATTAGGGTCTGAACTATGGGTCAATTAAGTCAGTTAAAAACATTCGAATTCGATAGGGCCAGGTATAAAACAAAAAAAAGAAGATCTTTAGAAATAACAACACAAAAATGTAAAAACTACAAACAAAAAGAATTGTAAAAACTACACACCAAAAACAAAAATGTAAAAACTATACTAAAATATATACATATATATATATATAATTACACACCGAAAAAAACATGTAAAAACTACACAACATAAAAAAATGTAAAAACTATACTAAAAAAAAAAAGGTAAAAACTATAGTAAAAAAAATGTAACAACTATACTAAAAAAAAAAAAATAAAACTACACACCGAAAAAAAAATGTAAAAACTGCATACCGAAAAAAACAAAAATAAAAAAACTATAGTAAAAAAAGAAATGAAACTACACACTAAATAAAAAAATGTAAAAACTATACTAAAAGAAAATGTGAAACTACACACTGAATAAAAAAATGTAAAAACTACGCACAAAAATTAAAAACTACGCACCAAAAGCAAAAATGTGAAAACTCCACCCCCACCCCAAGTAAAATGTACACACGGAAAAAAAAACCTAAAAATTACACAACCAAAAAATGTAAAAACAACCCCCAAAACATGCAGCCCAGTCAGCTGGGGCTGTAGAATAGATCCCCGCCCGACGAGTGTCCTGGATAAGACATTAAACAATCAAATCATGAGGCTCTAGGTCTTGAAGATTTGAGGAATGTAGCGTACTCCAAAATTGTCCAATATGGCCGGAGGGGAAGCACCTAATAGAGTCCTATCTAGGGGTCAAATAGAACTGATTGACATTTATCTGTGTGCAAACAAATGACTTAGGCTAAAATGAATTGTTAGAAATGGAACAGTTGGACCATTTAACTATGTGTAAACAAATGAGTGATGTCTAATTGAATTTTCAGTGATAGTTAGCAATACTTGGAACCATTTAACTGTGTGCAAAAAATGAACCCAATCTCGTTTAAAAATGTTATCAACAAGGTGTGCTTGCAGATCATATTTGATATATACGTATAAAGAGGATCTGATTTGATTTGGTTTGGTTTGGTTTTATGGCATATCTACCTTTGTAGGTTATTTTACGCCAAATCCATTTATATGTAAATAATCAGTTCTGTTTCAAACAATTCAGTTTAGCATGAGTACACAGTTTGTCAAAAAAATTTCTATTTCAAACTATTCAGTTTATTCAAGCAGTTATATATAACTATTCAGTTTAATGTAAGTACAATTTCAATGTCAAAAACAGACCAATTTCAAATAATTCAGTTAAGCATAAGCACACAGTTTAAATGTAAGTACGGTTTAATTGTCAAAAACATTTCTATTTTAAGCTATTTAGTTTAATCAAACAATTCAGTTTAGTATAAGTATGCCGTTAGTTCTATTTAACCCATAGACAGGGCCCTATCAGGTGCTACCACACCGGGCCAGAGTGGACCTGGGAGCAATGGTAATGAAGGGGTGCTCCGTATTCCCCAAAGCCCCAGCATTACTGGGACCTCACAATCAGACTGTTTAGTGTCATTGCCAGGACTCTCGTTGGGGGGGGGGGCTTACCCCTCTGCAGAGGGGCAGTCAGTGTATTCTACAGCCCCTGCTGACTGGGCAACAGGATTTGGTATTAAATAACCTACAATAGTGAAATGCAATAAAATCCAACCAAACCAAATAAAAATTGTGAATATGAATTTGATTCCCTAACTTCTAGGCATATATCAACCTTAGTCTAATTGACATACCATTTATAACAATCAGTCAGTTGACATTCCATTAACAATAATCTGTCAATCCATTTTTGCTTGAGAGATTATTCTAATTGGTATATTCTATGTATAAATCTGATCTAAAAAAAAAAAAAATCTAACGCACAAGTTCCTGTTGAATACCAGTTAGTAAAGGATCCCTTTTCAAGACTTACCATTGCAAATGTCCTAATATGCAACATAAAACTGCGTTCTTCAGCAGAAGAAAAATATTCAATGTTTAACAGGAAAGTGTCATTTCAATTTTTGCGGCTTTTCATCAGGGTTCCCGAGTCGAAAAGAGTAAAAATGTCACACCGTTCAAAATAAATGAATAAATAAAAGAAAAAAAAAGAAAGAAAGAAAAAAATAAGCAGAAAAAAAATCGATGAAATCGATCGATTTATCACTCTGTTTTGTTTTTATGTTTTTTTTTTATTTTCTATTTTTTATTTGCCGTAAATTATTTGGAAATGAAAATAGAATGTCAATTTTTATTCGCTGGGAATTACGTCACCTTCTGACAAATAAGGACGTAAACATTTTCACAAGGTCTTTAGTTGAAATAATTTTTTTTTCAATTTAATAATACGCTGTTTCTTGCAGCTTACCCTCAGGTAATGATTAATTAATTAAATTTTAAATTTTAACAGTAGAAAAAATGAATACGAACCTTATTTCAATCTTCTACCCTGAAATTAACCCCTAATAGAGGTTCTCTTTTTTTTCTTTTTTTTTTCTTTAACTTTATTTATAGTCGTTAATATTTGTGAATCAGATTGTCCAAATTTTTTGTCGCGTGCACATTTTTTCCACCTTGGCCCAATATCTATCTACCAGTATATCCAAGAAAGGTCGATCTCAGCCTGAGGGCCAGTTCCTGTTAATCTAATCTTTCTTTAACTATCAAAACGGGACTTAAGAGCTGGAAAATATTAACTGCTAAATAAACGCCAGAAGCCTGGAAGCAAAAGTGATAATCTCAAAAATCTCAAGAGAAGGAATGGAAGAATTTAATAAGTCCAATCTAAATGATAAACGTTAATAATCGGAAACATCGGTGACGAGCAGCAAAAGGTGGATCCGTGATTATCAGCAAAAGGGGAAACAAGATCGCTTTCTTCAAGCAAAAGAACTTTCAATGAAATGTTTTGCCTCATGGCCCTTTGCAGCCATTTTTAATAATTAACAGATAGAAAAGATTAAGTATTATACATTTAAAAGATAAACGACATTTACTGGAAAATTGTGGTGTGAATACAAATAAGTCAGGTTTTGGATCAGGTTTACAGTGAAACTAGTTGGAGTACCTGGCGTTAGTAATGAAATAAGTAATTTTGACTTAATGGCTTTATTTACTAAACTTAGGTGAATTTAGCACAAGGCAAGAAGGGCTGGATTCATAGTGAGAGTCGAACTAACTACTAATGATCAGTTAGACAAGCTCGCTAACTATAACACTATACATCATCATCATCATCATCATCATCAAGTCGGGCCGACAGCCCGGATTTCTCTCTCTCTCTCTCTCTCTCTCTCTCTCTCTCTCTCCTGCTCTCTCTATCTCTCTCACTATGTTCATTCGTCTTTTTGATCGGTAGGTCTTCCAAACTACACCCTCTGTCTGCGAAGAAGGGATCAAATAAATTCTTGCTGGTCGGCCAATATAGGAACGTCCATGTATAGGGGTACATAAAAGAACGTCATATATACGTTTATTTTGCTTCTGCAAAAGTGTCCCACATGTCCTGTTCGTCTTACTTGGATGGTTTTTGAGATGGGGATAAGTGGCCATACAGTTGTTGTTTCGTAGGATTTTGCTTCCAGGAAACTGTTACTTATTAAACCAAGCTTAGTTTTGTATAAGCCCAGAAACATGGGTTCTCTCTGAAAATCGAACTCACTTGTAATAATCTGTTAGATTCAATCATAAGCAGAAGTTCCAAATTATCATTTCCAAAGCTTAGCTTAGTTTCGTACAAGGCCAGAAACATGGGTTCTCACTATAAATAGAACTCAATTGTAATAATCTATAAAACTAGGTCGTTAATAATTATTCTTCGTGGAGCACCCAAATTATCATTTGCCAAGATCAGATACGTTTGATTTAAGGCCAGAAAAGGTGAGTTTCAAATGAGAGTCAATTCGCTAATAACGATCTATCAAACTAGCTTACTGACTATTACACCATTCAAAGCTCCTAAACTGTGATTTACTAAGTTCACCTTACTTTGGAGCAAAGGCAAAATTTGGAGTTTTGAATGGGAATCGAACTAGTAACGATCTGATAGACAAGCTCGTTTACCATTGCTACACACGAAGCTTTTAAACTGTCATTTACTAAGCTCTCCTTAGTTTGGAGCAAAGGCAGAAACTTGCAGTTTTAAATGGAAATCGAACTAGTAATGATCTGATAGACAAGCTCGCTTACACGAAGCTGTCATTTACTAAGCACAGCTTTTTTTGGAGCAAAGGCAGAAACTAACAGTTTTAAATGGGAATCGAACTAGTAATGATCTGATAGACAAGCTTGCTTACCATTGCACCAAACGAAACTTCAAAATTTTCATTTACTAAGCTCAGCTTATTTTGGCAGAAACACAGAAGCACGGGCGTCTTAGTGAGGGTTAAACTCACAACGAACAGTTAGCCTCACTGGCTAACCCTTTATACCTTGTTAGGCACTCTTTAAAAAAGCATTCCGATTATGACAATAAACTTTATTTAGGTTCTATTTTAGGAGCTCTGGTGAGTGTATAGTACTCCATTACTACCACGTTTACTCTTTCCCGGAGTGGTATAACGTCAAAGGGTCCCCTGATTGAACTATCTTATAAAATATGTTGCTTTAAAAATGTGAATAAAAATATTTGTTTAATGAATTCAAATGTAAAATAAGATCCTGATTAACTTCATTGAATGAAGTTAATTTGGAGGTCAATTTTGGAGGTTAATTTTGGAGGTCAATTTTGGCAACGTTTTGCAGCAACCAGGAAGTCTATGCTTGGCTTCAAATCACGTAAACTAACCAGTCTCCACACAATTTGTAAATAATCATTTGCTACTCTTAAATGCCAATTACCAAATTTTCTAAAAATATTTGTCACGAAAATTGTTCCATCGTGTAAGTAGTTTCTGAGCCACGTGTTTGAGGTTCTTGCTGTAGAGTTTGGTAATAAATAATGCCTAATATACTGTTCGTAACATATAATGTTAGAAAAAATTAGAAAATTCTGGTATCAGTAGAAAATTAACATTTGATAAGAGTAGCGTAGTCACCAATGACTACTATGTTGGTGATGACTAACCATTGGATAAGGAAGAAAAATGCAAAACTCAAATTCTCTTAAACGTTAGGACCGCCGTTGTTTTATTCTCCCCGTTCAGTAAAAGCAGGAAGAAATGAATAACGGACACAAAACGTGTACAACTAAAGTCTTTGTTCTTCAACGAACAGGATTCTTTGCGTATCTCAGAGTCTCTCCTCGTTCTCCGTTCAGGTAAACTTTTGTCTCCTCGTATGTCTGTCACCCGCCCCAATAAAGGAAGGCAGAATCATAAAATCCATTCGTCTTATATTGGCGCTCACAGGAAATTCCACCATACACTTCCGCCTTGAAGGAGTGCATCTTCTAGCCAACACTATTCTCTACTTAGATAACCATCTCTGGTGAATTTGGCCAGACCTCTGTCTGCAGTGCCAGATC
Organism: Sepioteuthis lessoniana; assembly: GCA_963585895.1. Taxonomy (NCBI): domain Eukaryota; kingdom Metazoa; phylum Mollusca; class Cephalopoda; order Myopsida; family Loliginidae; genus Sepioteuthis; species Sepioteuthis lessoniana. Next base: position 85,382,778 of record OY757909.1, on the reverse strand, counting down.
AAGTATATCCTGACGCAACTTTCGTCTAGTTACCAGCTTTTTGGTAACTGAATTTATTCAGTCCTCCGGCTCCATTTGCTTAGGACGTTACTTTAGATGTCGTTTGGGGCGAACTTATTCATGGGTGATACTATACGTAGGGTCACGGTTATAGTTTTGTGTTCGAGGTATATCTGCACTGAGAAGTGTGATAAGGAAAGTAGTAGTGGCTAATCTGTTGAACTGCCACAAGGTAGAAAGTGAGTTGGAACCCTGATAGCGCTATTACATTGACTTTCAGACAAATACATTTGGAACATGTATGAAACCCCTTAATAGTTCTAATTATGGATTAAACATTACCACTACTTTCCTTCTACCATAATAGCTTTAGTATTAAAGAGCCTACGAACATTGACACAACATTAAAACTAGTAAACCATTCTAAGATTGCTGCTTATGAGCTAAACGGGGTGGCACTAGTCCCCACAAAGAAAAATGGCTTGAGGTAGACATAATGTTAATGATCTGCTAGACTTATGGATTTCAATTTTTTTAAAGTAAGACTCTTTTCTATTTGAGGGTTTACCTAGTGGACCAACCTCATAGGAATAAAACTGAAATTCATCCAAAACATTTAATAAAAAATAATATTTGCACTTTGTAATGGAATGTGATGAGGGGTATGTGCTAACCTTGTTTGATATAAATTGTCAATTCTTGGTGATATTTTTGACAAAGTTACACGCAATTTACTTTGAACAAGCTTAGATATGTATTTAGTTATCATATTGTTAAGTGCTGAAAAGGCTCTTTCGCATAGATAGTTGTGGCAAAATGTAGTAAAATTATGATGTAATGGTTGCTGTTTTTTCTAGCAGCTAGAAATACAAATGTGTTTTTCACTCATTAAGCAGATTATATACATTTTCAATATCGCCTTCAAGCGTCTGTGTACTCCTGCTTTTAATGTTGTGGAACCCCTCTGGTGTGGGGCCACTGATTGAAAACCAATATCCTTAACCAATAATAGAGAAGACTTTCTCGACGTTTTACTAAGATTGGTAGAAAGTAACATTTTACTACAGAAAATACTGTGCAGCCGAATTGGTTTGATAATCTTATCTTCATAGCGGAACGTTTATTAATATTTTGTAATACAGTTTGTGATAATAACATAATAGACACCAAGTGAGGATCAAAATCACTATAGTTGTTTGTGTTTTATGGCATATCAACCGTTGAAGGTTTTTTTAGAGCCAAATACTATTCCGATAGACAAAACGCACACACACACACACACACACACACACACACACAAATTTATTTTATATATATATATATATATATATATATGTGTGTGTGTGTGTGTGTGTGTGCATTTACAAACCCCTCCCATGCGCAAACTGTAACAAAAGGGCAACTTTTAAGCCCAATTTAAGTGGCTTAAACTCAAAGTTTTCCTTCTCCTAGACTGGTTGCCTACTATTCATCCCTAGCTGAAGAGAGAATAATTGGATTCATACCTTTCCAAAGGGTATTAGTGCTATGGGAAATGCAATCAGCCTCGTCTAGGATTTGAACTCGTGTTACTACGTCCATTTCCTACGATAACCATTACGTCACGGGCACTTTCACTTGAAATATATATATATATATATATATATATATATATATATGATTCGTAGGGCTCATTTGTCTGCAAACAGTTCAATGGTTTCAAGTTCTGTAAATCTGAAAATTCAATTTAATATGAGTTAAATGTTTGCACAGTTAAATGGTTTCACGTATAAAAAAGTTTAAACACTTCTATTTGACCCATATGTGGGACGCTAACAGGCACTAGCACTCTGGGTCCGAGTGGATCTGCGAAAAATTGCAATGGAGGGGTACTCCAAATTTCCCAAAGCTTCATGAATGGAGCCTCACTCTAATGTCCTGGCCTCTTGTTTTGTGAGGGGGCTAATTCATGTTTTGTGTGGGAGCTTATGCATCTGCAGAGATGCAGTCGGTGCATTCTACAGCCCTAGCCAACTTGACTGCCCTACAATAGTAATATCTTGGGAATAGTTGTCTCAATATTGACCCATGGTACAAAACTATCGTCTTTCTAGTTTTATAAAGGTTGGCAAATAATTTCTAACGTAACATTAAAATATTTTTTCTCTTCTCTTCCTCAGACATTTGATAACAGCCACCCTCAATATATAACATTATCTACGTACACATTACGACTAGAAGGTTCGTAATATCATCAGAAACACACTAGCCCAGCCCAGCTACTGAATACGCTGACTGCATCTCTGAAGAGGGGTAAGATTACTCCAATGAGTGTCCGGATTATGACACCAAGCAATCTGATGGTGAGGCTTCAGTAATGTTGGAGCTTTGGGTAATGCATAGTAACCCTTGATAACCATCGCTCCCTGGTCCACTCTGGTCTCGATTAGTAGCACCTGATAGGGTCCTATCTATGAGTGAAATAGAACTAAATTGTGTACTTCTGCTAAACTGAATTGTTTAAAATAAAACTATTTTTACATATAACAGTGTATAAACAAAAAAAAGTACTGATGCTAAATGTTTGAAATGGAACTGTTTATATGCATAAAATGGATTTGGCATTATATAACCTATTATGGTTGATATACCATAAAACCTAACCAAACCAAGGCAAACAAAAAACATGCTTGTATATTATCAATATTTCATTTAGAAACAATTTAGGTTAGTTGGTGTTTTATGGCATACAAACACTTCTGGGTTATTTAAAATCAAATCTATGTCTCTGTCTCTCTCTTTCACACACACCCACACATTCTCTCTCTCTCTCTCTCTCTCTCTCTCTATATATATATATATATATATATATATATGGAAAGTTCCTCTTTTTAGGGGCATACCGTCGGAGCCCAAGGCCTTTTAGAGCCGCCGGGCGTGTCTGAGCTATGGTGAAGCGGGCGACAAACACCCTAATATGCTGATTAAGTAGTACACTACAGGCAGTGATTTACCTTCTTCACGCCGCTGACGACTATTGTATTTCGTTAATGTTATAAAGAATTCCATTTCATTTCCAACCTCTTTTTTGGTTATTTTTCATACAGTAACCGTTTGTTAGGTTACAACATTACGTACAATGAATATCAAGAGATCTAATGAAAGGAAAAGGTTTCACACTAATGAGACAAAAAGCAGATTATAATCCGCAAAAAATCTTACTTAAACACTCTACGCAGATAATCTAAAGCTTCTGGCAGATAAATACCTGCAGCATAACCCGGAACAGGCACCGAGATCTATTAGTCTTTGGATGAACCCGGATAAAACAGAGGTCGTGAGTTTTTTTCAAGGAGTTACTATTTCTTCGTTATATGGCAAGCCTCTGAAACTAGTAGACTCCTTTACATACTTTGGTAGCATCATCTCATCTATGGAAAATGATGTCATCATACGCATGGGAAAGGCATAGTGTGCAACTCACAGTTTATCAATATGGAAGTTTGATTTCTCTTTTAAAAAAAAACGGAATTCTTTCAAGCTGTAGCCGGGTCAGTACTATTGTATGGCTGCACCGCCTGGACTTTAACAAAGTCGGTTCCAAAAATACGTTGGTTCCGTCGGCATTTCCTTATAAGGGGAGCCTTAAGCGTCAGGTGATAAACATGACCCTGACAAAGCGGGTGAAAAACTAGTGAGACGGTTCCTGGAGGTCAAATGATGTTTCGATCTCAGCCAACCGACACCAATCAGACACAATCTCGCATGTCAGGTGAAATTGAACGACGTGTCTCAGACCCGTGACTACGCAACGAGAAATGCGGCGGGAGTGTGTCTCACTTTCTAAGACGAGACCGGCTTTTTTTATCCATCGTCGGGTTCTATCCTCTTGATAATCCCACAACATTCGAGAAACAGGAAGTGCGTAGTCATTTCCTGTTTCTTTGTTCCTTTTTCTGTGGATAGCCTGATGCATTTGGGGTCACGTGGTCGTTTCGTTTAACCGTTAAAGCCGGTGGCAACATTACTTGATCATAACACATTAAACTGATCTCATCTCTACTCTTTGAAGGGATTTCAGTTGGATGCTACGAGAAGTCACATGAGACTAGAAGAAAAATATTTACAAAAACTTTTCTTTTGAAATAAAGCACTTAGAATATATAACGAAAATCTAAACAAATGTTCTAATACGCTACATTGTGCCCATTGGAAAAAGCATGTATAAATCTCTTCTCCCAATCGCCTAAATAATAGGGCAGACTGCATTCCTGAAACTTGATAAATTATAAATTCAAACCAGCTTAACAATAACCATGTCACGTACTGAACGTGTTAAATAAATACTCTTGTGATGCTGACCAAAGAAAGACACGGGGAACACAACAGTTTGAGAGAAAAACATATATATTCAAGTAACAGAAACAAGATACAAGTGAACCTGGTTAAACAGTAGTTACTTGATAGAAAGCTGAGAGTCCAGTGGGATAGTGACTATCCGTCCACTACGCAAATGGTATCAGACATGATTGCGTCACGCTGATTGGTGCACACCCGTCTGACGTTCTCGTTGACGTGTATCTATGGAGGAGGGCGAGTCCATTATGTAAGGAGTATAACAAATATATACAAGTTTATCTCGCAAACTATCATTTATTCACCAAGCCCGGTCGCCTTGGGTAGAAGAATACACCGACTGAAAATCTGCAGAAGAGTAAAATCCCCTCTCACAACGAGTGTCCTGTATATGACATTAGACCTTCTGATGGTGAGGCTCCAGCCAAGGAGATTTTGGGAATGTGGAGTAGTCCTATATTGCCATGGCTTCCGAATTCACTCTCACTCGGAGTGGTAGCATATGATAAGATCCCATCTATGGATTAAATAGAACTGTTTGACATTTAAACTGTATCCGAACAAATGACTTATATTAAATGAAATTGTTAGAAGTAAAACTGTTTAATGATTAAAATGAGTGTAAACAAATGACTGTCTAATTGAATTGTTAGTAATACATAACAATACTTGGAACCCCTTAACTGTCTACAAATAAATGAATAATGTTGAATCTAATTTTTAATGTTAAATAGCAATACTTGAAACACTTTAACTGTGTACAAAATGTTTTAACAAATCACATATTTAATAAATGTATAAAAATGAATTGGTATTGAATAACATTCAATAGTTGATATTCCATAAAACCCAACCAAACCATTTATTCACCAAGCTAAACTTAGTTTTGACTCAAGGTCAGAAGCATGAGGAACCAAGTGAAAATCGATTTCGTAGCAAAGTCTGTACCTAAACGTTAGCTGACATTTGCCTATTTTGGTACAAGGCTTAATGAGAATCAAATTCACTAACGAGTTAAATAGAATTCGTATCTCTCGAATACCACATGTTTACCTCAAGCCAGTGTGTTGTATACTCATATACAGATTCATGCAGTAAGAATCATAACGACACGATAAAAAAGACGAGGGAAGAATTCTTTAAAAAAATATACCTCTCACTTTATTGTAAGGTTTGCGTGTGAGAGGGAGTTGGATACCAAACAGAACTGCAATATATTGACCTCACCAGCCCGGACATAGCCGGGTGTCGTTCTCGTTCTCCTGATGCTCAACCGGAGGTACGGGGGCTCAGCTTTCTGTTGGCTTTCTCTACCACATCTTGTCTCTAACTCATCTGATCTCCAACTCCCTGACTTCCTGTCTTTACCGAGTTATATAAAAGTTCAATCGCCCACTCACTTTTTGGAATGTCATGTTTGATCGTCATCAAGCCCAAAATAACTCTCTTCCGGTGCATCAGTCTATGAGTGTATCATGGGCTTTTACCTTGTCCCATTTCGTCAGCCAAATCTGCCTACGCGATTTCTTTCGATTAGTGGCCATTGGGATATGTCACTTCCTTCCAGTGCATCACTTTGGAATGGCATGTTTGGCCGGGTCGAAGGTCAATATACAACAAGTGAACGAACAACTGCATGATTTCCTGTTTCTTTTCAACAATCATGACATTCCAATTGTCGAATAGCTCACCATGAATCTTTGATACAGCCACTCTCCAGAGTGCTGAGAGTGACAAAGATCATTGCGACTAATGAACGTGTGAGAAGGAAGATTGTATTGAGTTAACTTTCCATGTGTATACGTATATGTGAGAGAGAGAGAGTGTGTGTGGAGGGAGAGAAGGATGAGAGCAAGAGAGATAATATGTTGAAATTTGTATTTGAAACCCTGGATTGAGAGGTGAATTCTGTCACTGTTAAAAATTCACACCAATCTCGGCTAAATTATCACCCCTATCAGCTAAATTTGCGCTAGTCTCATTTGCACATTTCACGGCTAAACCCACACCTAAAAGTTCACGCCTAATTAGAATAAATTCGACCTAGTCTCGGTTAATTGCGCACCTATCTTGGTTAAATTAGCAATTATCGCGGCTAAAAACGCACTTGTCTCGGTAAACTCCCACCAAAGTAAATTCGCACCTGTGTCGGCAAATATTCTCACCTGTCGCGGCTATATACACACCAGTTCCGGCTAAATCCGTTCCTAAAAGATTCGCAACTATTTCGGCTGAATTCACAACTATCTCGAATAATCTCTCTCTTATCTCGGTAAATTCCAACCTATCTTGTTTAAATTCGGAATTTTCTAGGTATATTCGCACCTATCTTGGCTGAAAAAGCAGATAACGAAGAATTTTTTTTTATGTTCGACATAGATGTACGTTTTCCTGTTCCCTTCTATGTAAAACTTGCTTTACTCTTGTTAAGTAATATTTTTTCGTCGGAGTACTTTCTGTTTGTTCTTTTTTTCTTTTTCTTTTTTCTGCTGTTTTTTTGCGTGTTTAATGTTTTATTCTTTGCCATTTTTTTTTCGTTCACTGGCCGAAATCAAATCTGAGGTCCGCTTCGAAGTTTAAACATTTGCTATATGTAAATAGAGAAATCCGATATTAAAAGTAACACACGAATACGGATTATGACCTTGCTTGAGACACACATACACATACAAAAAAGCATACTGACATATCTATGGTTAGACACGCACAGAAAACATTCAAACATCTCTACAGATATTATACACAAATACACACGTGTATACAATGAACCACACGCACAAACACATGAACGCACATCTGTAAAGTAGATACATCATTAACACAAATACATAAACATTTTTTCAAACAAATGCATACACACAGACATGCATATACAGCCATTCTCTCTCTCTCTCTCTCTCTCTCTCTCTTTCTCTCTCTCTCTCAGCATTTCTCTCTCTCTATCTCTTTCTCCCTATCTGTCTCTCTTTATCTTTCTCTGTCTCTCTCTTTCTTTCTCTTTCTCTGTCTCTCTCTTTCTCTCTGTATCTGTCTCTGTCTCATACACACATACACATATAGGCATGCACACATGCATATATATATATATATATATATATATATATATATATATATATATATATATATATATATAGGTAGTTATTCAAGTACTCGCATACGCACCGAAATGTATGAACGACTTATAGCACCTATTGAAACGTACATAAACAAACAAATACAGCGATGTACACACAAACGCACGCATACACATGTATGTACGCCTGGACATGCAGATATACGCCGTAATCATAATCACGTTCATACAATACACGTGTGCACTTGAGCATATATATACGAAAAACCATACGCATTTATAGGGTAGAGTAGACTCACTCTAAATACATACATATAGACAGCCAATTTTTCAAATACGCACATATATACATATAACCTATACAGCCAAACTCTCTTCATACACACTCACACTTACGTAGGCATATAATTTTTACTAATTTTACCTCAGATTTGACTCAAAGCCATCGAAAATCGAATTCCCTAACAATGCTAATCTAGCTTGCTAACGACAACACAACGGCAGGAAGTGTTCATGAATGTGAATACACAGCTAGTCACACATGCATACATACCTACTGTGTATATACGGTGGGTCGCAAAAAAATACGGCCAGATACGCACGCACACTCTTAAGTATATACATACTCTTAAACATTCGAGGTGCATACGATAAGTTTCCAGACTTTTTCGTAGGGGCACTTTTATTAATAGTACACACATGAAACTTTAGTACCCTTCGAAGTAATCTCCTCCGGCTGCAATGCACTTGTTGTAACGTTCCAAAACTTCTGGAAGGCTCTATGGAAGTCCTCTTGTGTGAGCGTTTCAATGACCCTCGTCACAGCCTCTCTCATCTCCTCAATTGTCTCATAACGACAGCCCCTGGGCTCAGGGAATAACCAAAAGTCACAGGGACCAAGGTCTGACTATAGGGATGGTGAGGAACAGTCTTGATGCCCACCTTGCTCAAATAGTCTGCTACAAGGATGGAGTTGTGGACTGGTGCATTATCCAAAAAGAAAATTCCACTGGCCCGATTTGAAGATTGCTGGCCTCTTCCCTCGGAATCTCTTAATGAACTCCCTTAAAACCTTAACATAGTAACCCTAACCCTAACCGTTTGGCCAATCAACTCTGGTGTACTGACTTCCTTACTCCTTCCACACCTCTCATCATACCTCATAGGCTCCCTGCCTTCCTTGAATCTCTTATGGCACTCAAAGACTGACACTTGATGCAAGATGCTCCAAAAGCAGTCTGAAGCATTCCATACGTTTCTGTGGCATTTTTTCCAAGTTTAAAACAGAATTTTATTGCATATCGTTCTTCTAAAGTGTCAGATTGCATTTTTGAAATTCACCAGCTGTGACAATCAGGCTTTAGTAGGATGTATTTCAATTCCTGCTGTAGCCGTTGATTTGAACGTGAAATCATAAAAAATGGCCAGTCATCTTATAAGACGTATAGCAATAACATACTGAATTTTCAAGAGTCTTTGACAGTTTTAAATGCCCATACGAAAGAGTCTGGTAACTTATCATTTGCACCTCGTATATATATTCATCTTTCAATCAATTGCCCAGTCGGCTGGGGCTGTAGAATACACCGATTCCTTCTCTGATGAGGGATGAAACCCCTTCAACGAGGGTCCTATATATAACAGTAAACAATTTAATAGTGAGGTTACAGTAATGCAGGAGCTTTGGGAATGTGAAGTACCCCTTCATTGCCATTGCACCCAGGCCCACTCGAGCCTGGAGTGGTAGAACTTGATTGAGTCCTACCGGTGGGTCAAATAAAACTAATTTGCATACTTATGCTAAGCTGAATTACTTGAAATAGACCTGTTTTGACATTGAAACTGTGTATATACATTAACCTGAATTGTTTGAAATAGAACAGTTTAGACATTTAACTGAGTGTGGACAAAAACTATCATGATACTAAACTGAATTGTTTGAATTGGAATTGTTGGAGTAAACTGAATAGATTGAAATAGAAATGTTTTTGACTATTAAACTGTGTACTCATGCTAAACTGAATTGTTTGAAATAGAACTGATTATTGTATAAAAATGTATTTGGCATTAAATAACCTACAAGTGTTGATATGCCATAAAACCAAACAAAGCAACAAACCAACCAATCTTTCACTCAGAATCATGCATGCACTGTGAAACTCACAAACACATATACACCCACACACGCATATACAATCAAACTCACACGCACACACGCATAGGAACAGAAATACACAGACACCCACCTATACATATGTATATACCAAACCCTCGCCACGAGCAAAGTTCTAGAAAAGATCTTTTCTAAACGGAGTTTAGCAGGTTTGAATACAAAGTTTTTCTTCTCCTTTACCGGTTGCCAAATCTAGGTTAAAAATACCTGTCTACCCTCCTGATTACCTCGAGTGAGAATCGTTGAAATCATTTCTTTTTCAAAGATATAAGTGCTATCTGAAAATGCAAATAGGCTCGACCAAGATTTGAACTTGAGACGACGTGCCCATTTCAAACGCACGTAAGCATTACACTTTAATCAATTCTTTAATGCATATATATTCACAAAGATACTTTCATCCGGTAAATCTCACATACACATACTGCGTCACTCATACGAAAACACTCACACGCATATACTGCTAGTCACTCACATACATAAGCACACCCAAATGTCAGTCTCACAAACACATAAGCGTCTAGTTTCTCTCTCTCTCTCTCTCTCTCTCTCTCTCTGTGTCACACATACACAAACTCACATATACTTACGCATACGTTTAAATCTACCATTATATACACACCGTGTTTATTTATTTATTAAGCCAATCTTAGTACTGAATGAAAGCCTAAAGCATTTATTTATCAACCCCTCTGCTCGGGTAGGATGTGACACAAGGTCAGTTTTTTAAGCGGAGTTTAACAGGTTTAAATTCAGAGTGGTCTTCCCCCTAGACTGGTCGCCAAACCAGGACTAAACAACCCAGTCTGTCTAACTTTTTACCAATAACTGGAGGGAAAATAGTTGGATTCATGTCGTTCCCAAGGGTATTAGTGTCATGTGAAATGTAGTCAACTACGTCCAGGATTTGAAGCCTTGAGTATTTGCCACCCAGTGAGAATGGAATTCATGAACAGTATTCTGCTAATCTAGCTTGCTAGCTATTACACCGCGTAAGGTGCCTACTCATTGTAAGTATTTACCTGATATATCATAGAAAAGTTCCCGTGGCGTTGTTGAAAACGTGCAGGATTGCGATTCTGTAGTAACGAAAATAATGAACCAAATTATACCTCCAAGCTATGGGTTAAATATAAGCAGTACTGTTCCTCTATAAGGAAGTATTTTGCAATGAATAACCCACGAAGGTTGATGTGCCTTTAAACAAAGAAACCAAACCAGCATCTTCAAAACGAGCAGGATTCAGGGTTAATTCTTAAGTCGGGTAAAGTTCGTTTTCCTTCTCCTATACTGGTTGCCGGACCAAGACTTACAGCGGCAGGTTAACCCCACGATTTATCAACGGAAAAAAGAGAGATAGATTCATGCCTTACCCAGCCCAGCTATAACTATCAATTTTTTGCGGAGTACAGGTAGTTTGATTTCCGAGTTTTTCATCTCCTAGACTGTATGTCCTACAATTTACCTATTGATGGGGAAAGGACGGATGGATTTATGCCTTTCCGAAGAGAATTAGCGTGCAAGGAAACTCGAACAGGCACGACTAAGATTTGAACTCTTGTCACCGATTCCATTTCTTATGACGATAAGCATCTTTTTGAAGACAATTATGCCCATACGATTTTATCTGGGGGCCTCACTACTTTGAATCTTGTAGCAGACTAGCGTAAGCTAAGGAGATCTTTGTATTGATCATTTCTCTTTTCGCTCGCGCGCGTTTGTTAGAAAATGAGAAAATAAAGAGTGCAACATCGTAGATGAGTGGAAGCGGCAGTCATCGAAAGGAAAGAAGAGATAAAGGGCAGATAACTCAGGATAAGAGCATAAAAATGTACTAAAGAAAAACAATGCGCACGCGCACGAGAGAGAGAGAGAGAAAGAGAGAGAGAGAGAGAGAAGAAAGCGAAAGAGAAGAAAGAGAGAGAGAGAGAGAGAGAGAGGAGAAATGAAGAGGTTATTTGTAGAAAACCCATCGCCAAATTTATTCATGAAAGTCCGCAGATATCTCGCAACAGAAAATAATTTCACCAGCTGCTATTTTTTGTTTCATTAATCATAATCAAATGCACCTTAACGAAACATACCTTTTCAGACATCCGAAATTGTTGGGCGAACACTTTTTCCCTTCCGAATGACAGTAATTAAGTCAGATTTGGAACGATACACCATCTAACTTATTCTTCGATTCTGAAATGGATCCTCGACACAAACCACACACCAACCTCTCTTGATTTTTTGATACTCAATCGGTCCGCTTCTCTGGAAAATGACAATGGATATAACAGCCATTCTACTGCAACTATCAACTATCCAGTGGGTGGGGCTTTAAAAATGGGGTATTCTGGGTATGACACTGAATAACATCTGGTCCTAATTAAAAAAAAAAAGAGATGAAAAAAATGAATCACATAGTGGGTATTTCAAAGACATGTATTATATCATTTAAGATCTAGAGAGTGTTTCAGAAGAATTGACTTCATTTCGTCCCTCAGATGATTCACGGCATTTTCCACCTTTTAAACGGACTGTAACGTATTCAAATTACCATGTTCTATGGACGCTAATAAAACGCACTGAAAAAAAGCTAGATGGAAACAACACCAGAATGCTACGTGCTGTTTTTAACAAATACTGGAAGCAACACCAACGAAACAACAATTGTATGACCTCTTACCTCCCATTTCGAAAACCATCCAAGTAAGACACACAAGACATGCGGGACACTATTGGAGAAGCAACCACAAACTCATATATGACTTTCTTCAATGGACCCCTACACATGGACGTACCAGTGTTGGCCGACCAGCAATAATTTATTTACGTTAGTTCTATGCGGACACAGGATATAATTTGGAAGATCTGGCGGGAGCAATGGATGGTAGGGATGGATGGAGAGAGAGATAGTTAGGGAAATCCATGCTGTCAGAGCGACTTGATAATGTTGACATGAACTGTCAATTATAGATTCCAACTATCCATAAATAAAGGATCATTGAATAAGTTTCCAGACTTTTTTCGTATGGGCACTTTTATTGATAGTACACACATGAAACTCTAGTCCCCTTCAAAGTAATCCACTCCGGTTGCAATGCACTTGTTGTACCGTTCCAACAAATTCTTGTAGGCGCCATGAAAGTGCTCTTGTGTGAGCGTGTCAATGACCTTCGTCATAGCCTCTTTCATCTCCTCAATTGTCTCATAATGACAGCCCCTGAGCTTAGGGAATAACCAAAAGTCATAGGGACCAAGGTCTGAACTATAAGGAGGGTGAGGAACTGTCTTGATGCCCATCTTGGGCAAATAGTCTGTGACAAAGATGGAGTTGTGGACTGATGCATTATCCTAAAGGAAATTCCACTGGCCCGATTTGAAGATTGCTGGCCTCTTCCCTCGTAATCTCTTCCTGAACTCCCTTAAAACCTCAACATAGTAACCCTAACCCTAACCGTTTGGCCAATCAACTCTGGTGTACTGACTTCCTTACTCCTCCCACACCTCTCATCATAGCTCACAGACTCTCTGCCTTCCTTGAATCTCTTATGGCACTCAAAGACTGACACTCGATTCATGCAAGATGGTCGAAAAGAGGTCTGAAGCATTCCATATGTTTCTGTGGCATTTTTTCCATGTTAAAAACAGAATTTTATTGCATATCGTTCTTCTAAAGTGTCAGATTGCATTTTTAAAATTCACCAGCTGTGACAATCAGGCTTTAGTAGGATGTATTCCAATTTCTACTGTAGCTGTTGATTTGAACATGAAATCATGATATTGGCCAGTCATCAAGATGTATAGCAATAACATACTGAATATTCAAGCGTCTACGACAATTTAAAATACCTGTACAAAAAAATCTGGAAACTTATTGAATGCACCACATACATAGAGGCACCTCCTTTTCAGGATAAAACCACTAAACAAAGGTTTACATGCCGTAAAACCAACCAACTAACCATTGCTTCTGTGTAGTGACTTTGATCCTCACTGTGTGTCTGATGCCAACAGTCCGGTGCCACATCTAAGCTATATTTGCTTTTAAACGTATGGCCAAGTTTCGCTTAAGACAACGTTTCCTATCTAATTGGAAAATGTTAAATAACGAGGAACCTGCTTAGTTCGGTGGAGTGACTCCTTTTTAACGGCAGTTACTGTAAGCAATTTGTGTAAAAATCTGAATCTGGCATAAAATCACCAAGCAATGGTTTATGTACCGTAAAAGGAAGCAACCAATCAACTAACCATTGCTGTGACATCGAATTTCACTGTGTGCTTTGGACCGGCAATCTGGTGCCAAAACTAAGCAACATGCTGTTTCAAACATATGATCAAGTAATGCTCAAGTCAATAAGTTTCCACAAGATCAGCAACGTTAAGCAACAAAGATCCTGTTCATTCTTTAGATGAGCGACCATTTTTTAACAACAGGTACTATTAGCAACCAAAGGTCAGTGTTACAGACGAAGAAAAGATTGGTGAGTGATCCTGCAGACTCTTTTTAAAGCAAAGGACTGCAGCCACATTGCATCAGTTATATTGCTGCTATTTCTGTGGCTATTTGGTTTTATGAGTGGAGGTGTTCGCTCCTCCTTGTTTCGAATTCAGAGCTTATTCTCCTCAGAAGATTTATCTACCGACATTGCTTGACAACTAATTCGACCCTACTTTTTACGCAGAGCATGTGAAGAAGCTAGAAAAGACGTATTTGTGCCTTTCCTAAGGAGATTAGCGTCAAGTGAACCACAAAGAGCCTCGCTCAGGATCTGAACACGGTTCACTGAGCCCATTGTTTAATATGATGACCGTTATGCCATCCGCGACTTCTTCGGTCAAAACCCTTGGGAGATTAACATAAAAGAATTAAGCTTCCTCTGGAGCAGTTCAAATATTGCTTATTTCTGTTAGCATTCACCTTTAGGAGTACTTCTCACCACCGGACAGTTGGTCTGTAGCCCTTTAAGGCGCGAAAGGAGGCACTACCAGAGGGTAAGGCCCTCTAAGAACTAATTCTTTATGTCTTCATTCGGCAATGCTCCACCCGGTAAACAGATATTTATTTGGCAGCCTACAAAACCAAGACACAAAAAGTAAAGTTGGTTTAATGTAGAGGTACACTGCAGGAAGAGAATCTATGCGAGGTGTTTCAGGGACAGGACAATAAACTCAGTCCTTACGAGTTTTAAGCAAAGAGAGAGGTACTGCCAGTGAGTAGGCCCCTAGGAACTAAGTTTTTATTAATTCTCACTGGTTAGGTATAAATGTGTCAGGTATACCCATTTGACATCATCTCAGCAGAAGGGTTAACCACCCCACAACCAACTGGTCTCCTCGATATGACACTAAACATCATCAGATGGTTAGGCTCAAGTTCTGGAGCTTTTTGGAATGTGGAAACTTTTTCATTGTCATTACTTCCAGTTCCACTCTGACTTGGAGTAGTAGTACCCATTAGAGTCCCATTTATGCGTCAAATACAAATATTTTATCACTTACTCTAATTGAAATCATTTAAAAGTGCGCAAACGAATGAATGATGTAAGAATTATTAGTACTGAATAGAAATACTTGAAACCATATAACTGTGTGCAAACAAATGAGCTTTGACTCGTTTAAAATATTACCTTCCAACTATTCGCTTATAAATCCTACATATATGTATATTTGTGTCTGTGTGTGTGTCTGTGTGTGTGTGGAAACATTGTTTGACCTTACATAACCTGCAAGGGTTTATTTGGCATAAAACCCAACCAACCAATCAATCAAATATTAGGGTTACATACTATACTTTTTAAGTAAATAATAAGCAATGATGAGGCCTAGGTCAACTGGTATAACTACAATTTACAGCTGCAATAAGTTTCAATTTAAGTCTCATTTTACGTGAATATATATGTATGCCATATAAATGCAATGACTCAGCATTGAAATGTCCCAGAATTCAAACGAACTGTAGTGTTTTCTCTGCTGGGAAAGTTCTGAATCGGATGACATACTTTTTCTGCTGTTAATAATGAAAGAGAAAATGAATTTGCAAGCTTTTTGGTTACTCCAAACCAACACTCGCTAATGACAATTATTAAATATTAATCGTGAAACCAATAATGAACTGTCACTGAAAAACTTTCTCTTATGCAATCATTTTGTCGCGTAAACCACTGAACGTTGTCACTGTAGAAACTGTAGGAATTCTTATCGAATTTTCTGCTCGAATGACATAGTTTCTGGTCTATTGAACGCAAATGAGAATTAATGATTTGGAGGAGATAGAATAATTTTCAAAACTCGATCAGATTAAGAAAATAATGCCGGGTTTTCTTTCTTTTTTTAATGTTAAATCCGTTCACATTTTCCCACTTTTCAAAGATATTATGAATTTAAAGCAACTGAAATAGAGATTAAGTATTTATTTTTTGTTTATTTCTTTATTATTATTTTCTTTTGTAGAAAAAATCTTCTTACATCGATTCGCTGATCTTGGGCCTAGGATTTTCAAGCGCTTAATGATTGGTTTAAAAGAAAAAAGGAAAAACCTAAAAAAAAAAAAATATTTTAAAAATTCGAAAAATCATCAGATATTAAAACAGTGATGGTTACACACACACACACACACACACACACACACACACACACACACACACATACAAGCAACCAAACAGCCAACCAATCCAAAAACAAATAGAAAAATAACACTAAAATTAATAAAATATTTAAATCCAGAAATCTCTCTGTGTAGAGGATTAAGTAATTGTGAAGTTTCACAAATCGACACGATCCAAGGCTAAAGAAGCCTCATTTGCTTTTTTTTTTCTCGGTCTCATATTCATAGCGACAGATGAACTGAACGTGTTCGCGCACACACGCACACAAAATCTAATTACTTTTGAAACATTTGATTTTCTTCCTATATATGACCACTAGCTGAAATATCCGTCTACAGAGGATAAAAAGCTAAAAACTTGTATTGCAGCTGAACGAAATGACACTAAAATGAAAAGGTATTGGAATTGATTTTGAGTGGAGGGAGGGTTAGATGATGGTAAATATTATTTATGATTATATTGATTGTTTCTAGAACTGGAACATTTGTGAATAAATTTTCCACTTCTAGAGAAGATATTATTCCTTTGTTTGGTTTGTGGGTTTTAAGGATTTCGATAAGTTCTTTTGTAGATTTAATGCTATGATTCAGGAAAAGGTATGGGGTAATTAGAGCCTTCATAGTTTTTGTAGGTTGATATGTTGGTGTTGTTACCTGAGAAATTATTGGTGGGAGTGGATAGCCAGGTTTATGTTTCTTAATTTCTATTGATAGTGTTTTGTTTTTGAAATTTACAAGCAACTAAGTTTTATCCAACTCTGCGCTTGCATATTTTTGTTATGTTATAAAAAACTTTCAAAGAACTTTTAAAACTCATTTTTAAAAAGCAACACTCTTTACACATACAACAAACCCTTGATGATGGCTTATGAAAGGTCCAAAAGCGCTCTGGACGATTTTGGTAAATTCATCCACCAATTCCAACCTGAAACCAAGACACTCATCAGGAAACTCGAAAGGAACTTAATTAAATTTTACTTACAAAATGTGTCTTTACTATTTAATGAAACATGCTTAAATGAACGACTGCTGCCTAACCACGCGCGCAAACACACACACACACACACACACACACACACACACACACACACACACACATATATATATATATATAATATGCGAAATCTTAAGATCACAGCCTCTTTAGTGACTTTGTAATAGCATCGGGGTTATCAGATTGTATATAAAACGATTGTAATTCCGTAAAACTGTGTAAAAGCAAATGATCAATATCAAAAAGAACTATTAAAGTTTTATATATATATATATGAACACACTGGATTTTGCATTAAATAACCTACAAGAGTTAATATACGATAAAACACCAACCAACAGACCATCTCAAAAACCATGAATCATTTTTTATTGTTAAAGACTTACGTTCGATGATAGCATCACTTTTAACTCAGGGAAAGTACACGTTTTTAGGCTAAACGTTACCCTGTGTTCTGTAGTTTTGCAAACCAGAGTGGATAAGTTTTGTAATGAAATCTGACAGCAAGGATTAAATCTAAATTATACATAAATATATATATATATATATATATATATATATATATATATATATATATATATATAAAGAGAGGGAGAGAGAGATGATGATGATGATGATGAAAAATGATAATATAAATAGTAATATTCATTTTCTGTCGTTTATTTTTCTATTGTTTCCATCTTAAGTCATCATCAGGAGAAAAATATTTCGCGGAAAGTTTTTTTTTTAGAGAGGTTTTAAAAATGTATTCTTTTTTTTTTAAGAAATGATATGCTTAAAGAAAAGCAGTTTAAAATGTACTGATCGCAGATTGTATGTATTGGCCAAATTTTTCATTGCGTTAATTAATGAGCAATGCTAACAGTACATTTTACATTCGTTTTTTATAGTTTATCAATTCCTTTAGAAATATAACTCTCTCTAAAAAAAAGTTTTTTCCTCAAAAAAACTTTTCCTTCTTACGATGACTTACTTGATAACAATAAGAAAAATAACATAAAAGAGATCTTGCTATCACTTATTTTCATTTTTTATTATGGAAACAAGATAAGTAAAAAGAAATAATGTTCCCACGAACCAACAGTCGATACCGCTATCCCAAACCACCAAAACAGAACTAACCAAACAGAGCCCAGTTATTCAGGGGCTTTAGAATACACTGACCGGGTCTCTGTAGAGGGCTAATTCTCCCCACCCAAACGAGTGTCCTGGATATGACACGAAACAATCTGATTGCGAGTCTACAGTAATGCTGGAGTTTTGGGGGATGCGGAGTACCGCTTCATTGTCATCGCTCCCAGGCCCATTCTTACCCGTATTATCTATGGATTGAATAGATCTGTAAGACATTTAAAATGAGTACAAACAAATGACTTAAGCTGAATTGAATTGTTTAAAATAGAACTGTTTGATCTTTTTACTATGTATAAGCAAATGACTGATGTTTAATTGTTACAATTGTTTATGATACATTGCAATACATGGAAACCTTTAACTAGGTGCATAAGGATGAGCACTTGCTCATTTAAAAATGTTATCAAAAAATGTGCTTACACATCATATATATTTGATATATATGCATAAAGAGGTTTTGGCATTAAACAACCTAAAATGGTTGATATGCCATTAAACCCAACCAAAGCAAATCTTACAAATTTGATATATATGTATCAAAAGGATTTGGCATTAAATTACCTACAATGGTTGATATGACATAAAACCCAACCAAAGCAAATCATAGATACATAATGTATATACATAAACAGGATTTAGTATTAAATAACCTACAAGGGTTGATATGCCATTAAACCCAACCAAAGCAAATCTTATATATTTGATATATATGTATCAACAGGATTTGGCATTAAACATCCTAAAAGGGTTGATATGCCATTAAACCTAACCAAAGCAAATCTTATATATTTAATATATATGTATAAAGAGGGTTTGGCATTGAATAAACTACAATGGTTGATATGCCATACAACCCAACCAAACCAGACATGAGGAAACAGAGATCGTAACTGTTAGACTCCATCGAAAGATTGATAGAATCACTATATATAAGTCGCACTTTGAGTACTTCCAAACATGCAAATAGGAAAAAAGCTAATCTAACTAACTTCATGTGCCTCTCAATCAGTAAGTACGATGAATACTTTTCATCGATCTGATACAAAAAAAAAAAACTGATCTCTCCGGACCGTATGAAGGACAGTGTGAAATTCTGCGAAAAAAGTATATCCGAAACAATATCAGAATTCAGAGTCCTAAAAAAAACAACATCGACGAATACAATAACACATGACAGCAATAAAAAAAAGCACAAAATAGAAAAATGAAAGAAAAAGAAAAGAGTAAACAAATATCTCCATCGAATTAAAACGGCAAAACAAAAGAATAATTCGGAAGCCCAATCCAAAAATCAAACAAAACACAATATAATGCGAAACAAAAACCGCTCCGATTGGATATAAACAACCTCACCTAAAATTTCCGATGAAGGAAGCAACGGTACCAAGGGAGAAACTAGCTCAAACCAAAACCCACACATCCTTGAATTATATATATATATATATAGAACTGTAAACAAGAAAAGTTTTGTATAAAAAGAGTTCTCGATTCTATTATTGCAGAGCAGATGTAAAACCAATAGATATTAGAATTCAACGAGAACGTTATTTAAGTTTCATGTGATTTTTACAATCTTCGTACGAATATGTCGTAAAAGTGCCTTGCCAAGCTTCTATATGGCGAGATGTTTACTTTCCTTTTTTTCAATGGCTGGTTAGAATACATCAGAAAAATTATAGGATTGAACTGGGTCAGGTGGTAGGTGATATTAGAGAAATTTGTTGATTTGTCTACATTTAAATACTAATTGACTTCTTTTATAGATATATACATCCTAGAAGCCCTACATATAAAAACAAAAAAAAAACTAGAATCAGTAGAATTAATTTTGAAAATAGCGTCGATGTTTTCAAATGCTTTTAGTCTTTATTCTTTTTGATATTCTATAGTTTCTTGATGATATTTTACTTCCATTGATAGTATTCAGTTTTTATATTCGTTCGATGTCATCAGCAACCCAGTTTTATCCAACTTTGCGTTTACGTAATTTGGTAATGTTATAAAAAGATTATTAAAAAAAACTATTTAAAAACACCCTTTACACATGCAAGCAACACCTGATGATGGCCCATGAAAGGTTAGAAAGTACTCGAGACAATTTTGGTAAATTTATCCACTAATTCCAACCTGAAACCAAGACACTTATAAAGAAACTTGAAAGGATTTTAATAAAAGTATATAGACGAAATGTATCTTTATTATTCAATCAAACAAGCTTAAACGTTCATCCAAACATTTGGGAAATCAGAACAGCCTTTCAATTTAAACATAAACTCAGATTACAAAATTAAATCAATGAATCATAATAAACTACTCCCAGTAAACAACACTTCAACAAAATAGACTATGATTTTATAAGATAAGCTAAATCATTTATAATCAAGTATGAAGCCTAGAGTGATAGACGGCTATGACGGCTAGAAACCCTTATTACTAAGGACTAAACAACAAATAAAACCACCTAAATAATACTACATCAAATACTTATTTAAATGTCTAAAAAAATTATTATTTAAAACTTCGTTCTTTCTCGAAGAAAAAAATGGAAATTGTTGATAAACATCTGTCGAACCGGAGGATATATTCGCTGCGATGAAGATCAAATTACATTCACTCGTAAACGCAATTCCTTTGGTAATCAAAGGCCTTTCAATTTCAGAATTTAACAGTAAAAAAAAAAGACATTTAAAAGAAGTTGCTTGATGATTGCTGTAGGCTGGGACCGTTTTTTGATCAACTCTAAGAAACCCTAAAGGTTGGTTGGTTTCTTTGTTTAATGGCATATCAACTCTTTTTAGGTTATTTAATACCAAAGCCATTCTCCTAGAAGAACAGTAGTGGTACTATTTAACCCATAGCTGGGAGGATAAGGGGGTTCATACCGTTCCCAAGGGTATTTGTCCGAAAGTGAACGTAATAGCGTGACTGGAGTACGAACTCGCGTACTACGATTCCGCATTCCATCGCTTTAACCATTACACCACGTGGACACCCCCCCTAAGAAACCCTAAAGTTTATGCATCTATTTATTCGATTATCGTAATTATATATATATATAAATAGATAAGCAACCCCACCCAAAAAAAAAACTAGAAACTAGACTAGTCTCCCTATTTCCAGTATGAAATATGAAACACACCGACTATGTCCCAAAAATGCTTGGTTTAGTGGATGCATAGGCGAAGAGCTGACTGTCACCAAGCCACGTGGACTCTATGTCTACGCTATCCAAATATACGCTCATTCAATGATATTGAGCTCTTATCTTTTATAAATATAGCAAACTTGGCCCAGCGGTTAGAGTGTTCGCCAATGGCCCGGGAGACCTGGGTTCAATCCCAGGTCGAGTCATACCAAAGACTTTAAAAATGGTACTTGATGCCACCTTGCTTAACACTCAGCATTATAAGGTACGGTTCAAGGGTAAAGTGGAGCAATCCTGGGTAATGGAGTAGCGCCCTCCCCTACACCTTGGTGTTGTAGCTATCGAAAAGGGAGCCTTCGGGTCACCCTCGACTATGGTCGCTAACTTTTACTTTATATAATACAAAATGCGTTATAATTCCCGAGCCGACGTAGGTCACTTTTATTGCTGAGTGGTAAGACATTAGTCTTGCGTAAAGTTAACTAGGTTTCGATCCAAGTTTGAAGCGTCCCGGGTATCAAGCCACAATGAAGAGTTGTGATACAACAAAACAGTCTACCTGTGGATTACAATATATATATATATATATATATATATTGTCATTCACATACATGCTCTTTCGTTGTATCACAACTCCTCTATGTGGCTAGACACGCGACATGCTTCCAGCTGGGATCGAAACCCAGCTGATTTTACCTTAGTCGGATATTTTTCCACACTTCCATTAACAAATTCTGCGTAAACGAAGGGATTTTAACGCATATGTATCACTTTTCTTTTGTTTACATATATACGCGTAACGGGTACCAAGTGCTCAATTCATTAGAAGAATTTTGCATTACGCAAGTGGCAACCGGTAATTCTTTCGCGATAGTGCTCAACTGCCTGGGGGGGAGCATATATATGTATATTAGTCCGCTTCTATTAATGGTATGTGTAGAATTCAATTTTGTAGAATTATGAATTCATTCTAATGATGCTAGCCCTCTAGCAATACATGAAAATCTGATTTCCTTCCTTCTCATATATGAGAATCTATTAATAAGCCAGGAATTTAACTTGTACTTATTAACTGGAATTCGATCTAAGATAGTCTATGCCGGTTGTCTGATCTAAGTCGTTCATATCAACTATTGCATTAAGTGCATTGACTTGTAAGCCGATCCTATTTTTGAAATTTGAAGGCTTTATTTATTATTAGGCTCCGAAATTATTGATGCACCCAAACACACACATGGACAAACACATGCACACATATAATTATTTACGAAGCTTAGGTTAGTTGTGACACAAGGTCATAAGTATAGGGTGCCTAGTGATATTGAAACTGAATAACAATGCTTTGCTAATCTAACTTGCTGACAATTGCACTGCATCACGTAACCCCCATATATATATATATATATATATATATATATGTGTGTGTGTGTCTGTGTGTGTGTGTGTGTGGTATCATTCATACACTTTTCTTTCGCATCCCCTTTTAAAATCTCTTTTTTCTGTGACATTCGGAAGTTAATGGTTAACAAACTAGTCAAGTTGAATAATAGTTTTATCCTACTTGAGGACACCATACTTATAGCCTTTAGACAAATCGAAGTTATGATTGAATTTTTAATCAAACCGGACGTGGTGTAATAATAAATGCAATAGGTTTGCAGAAAATCACTCTTTATCTCGATTCCCACCGAGTGCCTCATACTTTTGATATTCCTCCGAGCTAAGTTTAGTAAATTACTTTGATAACAACAGTGGCAGAAAACAAGAAAATATTTCAATGACATCAGTAGATATTCGGATACCCGCTTACTAGGCCTTCCGTGAAGAAATAAAGCACCAGCAGTAATTGTTAAATGGAGGGTGGGCTTGAAACAGAAGACGAAGGCCTAGCCATGAGTTCCTTTCTCTTACGTGGTCGAACAGACACATGAGAACTCAGAAAGTGACCACTGTCACTGGCTAAAAATATATGGCATCCTCGACCATCAACCAATTTTAGAACCTGACATGTTTCAACATAATAAGGAATTCTTTTTTTGATGAAAATATAATTGGAGTAAATAGAAATTAAGATAGATAGATAGATAGAAAAGAAGAATGAAGTCTTTATTTCTTATAAATGGAAAATAAAATTTAAGCACTCAAAAAAGAATATGATTTTACCTTAAAAGGTACTCACCGAAGCCCATAATTATATAAAGAAGCAAAAAGAAACAAAAACCAAATTAAAAAAAACGAAGAAAATAAAAGAAACCTGCAAAACAACTGCAAAGTAATTCAATTTATTATATGATATATTTACAGGGTCGTTTTCTACAAGGCTCAACTCCGGACTGGATATCTTGGAACGTAATCTTACGTCTAACGTTTTAGTAGATGCAGAACACTAGCTTGCTTGTGGGCAGTCTTGAAGGCCATCTGAAATCTACGAAAATATGATCCCGGATTGTCTTTAGTGACGTCACTTATCTCATCTTCCCAAGCTTTCTTCTCACGGTTAAAGTGACATCATAAGCATATACTAGTACATCCGATGTCATAAATCTGAGTTTGAACATCAGGGCTGAATTTTTTATTGCTAGCGTAATGCTAGTTATAAAAGTTTAGCAGATTTTTCCCTGTAACCATATCCCATGCCTTATAAGATAACCATTATTAAAAGTAAGTAGTTGGTTGGTTGGTTGGTATTTATGGCATATCAACCCGTGTGGGTTTGGGATATTGGAGCACTGAGGCGTTTAAACAAGGAGTTGAAAGTAAGCAGAGCAAGTGAAAGGATTAGATTATACGGTTTTGAAAACACAAGCTTTTTGATGAAGGAAATATTTTAGGAACCTAAAATGTATAATGATTTGGACAAACAAACCAGCTTAGATGGTTGTTTGGTTGTTTGAGCTTTATGGCACACCAACCTTTGTAGGTTATTCAACACAAAATCTAATTTTAAATAAATAATCAGTTCTATTTCAAACAATTCAGTTTAGCATTAGTACACAGTTTAATAGTCAAAATCATTTCTATTTCAAGCTATTCAGTTTATTTAAATTATTCTAGTTCAGCTAATTCAGTTTAGTATGAGTACAGATTTTGTTTACACACAGTTAAATGTCAAAACAGTTCTATATTAAGTATTTCAGTTTAGTGTAAGTAGAGTTTCAATGTCTAAAACAGTTCCATTTGAAAGAATTAAGTTTAAATTAAGCAGACTCTTTAAATGAAAGTATAATTTAATTGTCAAAAACATTTGTTTCAAGCTATCCAGTTTAGTAAAACAGCTCTAATTCAAACAATTTAGTTTACCATAAGTATGCATTTAGTTCTATTTAACCCATAGATATTGCCCTTATCAAGTCTTACTATTCCGGGCCAGAGTGGACCTGGAAGCAATTGCAATGAAGGGGTGCTCCGAGTTGTTAGTGATCATATTTTTTATTCAAGTATTCCACCGTAAATAACTCTAATTATTTTATTTAATGTTAATCATTTGTTTACCTACTGATAAAGATTTTCAAGTTTTGCTATTTAATATCAATTATAATTATCATTTGCCCAGTCGGCTGGGGCTGTAGTATACGCCGACTGCGTCTATAGAGGCGTAAGCCTAGCCCCCACCACCATTCTCATAAATATGACTCTAAACTAACTCATGGTGAGTTTGGGGCAATTTATTGTACCCCTTCATTAACAATACTTTCAGGTCCACTCTGACTCGGCTAATATCCCATCTATGGGTAAAATAGAAATATTTAATCATTTACCCCGCTTGGAACCATTTAACTGTGTGCAAACAAATGAGGTCGGGCTCCTTTAAAAATGTTACCAACTATTCGTTTACAAATTATATGAGTGTGTGCGTGTGTGTGTGTGTGTGTGTAACAGGGTTTGGCATAAGATAACTAAGAAGGGTTTATATACTATAAAACACAATCAACCAACCTAATTATATTTATCAAGTATTCTTTTCTAATACCAACAATTTTCATACAGCAGTACGATTTACATAATTAATAATAATGAACCTTAATAGATAATTGAACTGTTCTATTTTCGGTTTCATTTCTAATTTTAAAAAAATTATCAAAAATCTCTTCATTTTATTTCATTCTTTTTTTTAAATTTTCCTCTCTCGACCACGCTGACATTAACAAATATATCGAATAAGCATTAGATTGTATTTTTATCTATTTGTAGTAGGGCTAGTTTTAACTGAAATCAAAAAGGAAAAAAAATCTGAAACATTCCTCTCTTTTCTCGACCGGGTGATTTTTTAAGATGATATGAATGACTCTTTACAAGTTACACATTAAGTCTGAAACTGATTTTTTGAAGCAATATACCAAGCCTGAAAATGAGTCTACCAAGCCTGAAATTGGGTCTACGGGCATATAGGGAAGGTGAGAGTTATCTGCCTCTCGTAAAGAGAGTGAACCACCAAGTAAAGTTTCAATAATTTAATCATCATCATCCCCATGTTGCACTGACAGCATGGATCTCCGCGACCCTCTCTTGCCACCCGTCGCTATCGTCCATTGCTTCCGGGAGGTCTTCCAGGCTATATACTGTATCGGCACAGAGCTGTTGTATATAGGTTCTTGCTGGTTGTCCTGCATTTGCTCGTCCATTTAACGGGGTCCACAGGAATATGTCGCTTATGAGTTCTCCCTTACTTCTCCAACAGTGTCCCGCATGTCTAATTCGTCTAACTTGGATAGTTTTCGTGATGGGTGGTTGCTGGCCGTATAGCTGCTGTTTCGTGGAATGTTGCCGCCAGTACTTCTTCAATATTTCTCGCGGCATTCTTGTGTAATTACCGTCAAGCTTTCTGTCCATACGTTTAGTTAGCGTCGATGTAGTGCCTCCATATAGCAGTATCGACACACCCGCTGGGTTTTATTTCATCGGTTAAGTCTGACTTCCATATGGCCGATAGATTATCGGTAGCTGTCCATGCCTTTGCTTGTCGCGAGTTGATGTTTTTCTCGATTGATGAGACACTGCTTCCGAGGTAGGTGAACTTGTCCTCTAGTTTAAGAGAACAACCGTTTAGTGTGGAGATGTCACCTCTTTGATTAAAGCCCATGTATTCCGTCTTGTCTGCGTTGACATGGTGGAGTTCTAATAATTCGTGAAAGTTTGACATCATTGAAAAAATGGTAGTCTTCATGTTGCAAACAGACGGACATTTATAAATAATTAGGAAAGTACAGCCTATATATGTTTGAAATATTTAATCTTTTTAAATGTTCTTTATTTTTATTTTATAGATATATTTTTTAAGAAGAATGAAAATAGATTCAACAAACAAAGTTGAAACGAAAATTATCTAATAAATGATTTTTATGCGACTGACCGACGTCTTTCCCAGCCCTATGAAATAATTTTCAGTGTTTGACCGTTTACAAAATTGATTAAAATTCAACAAATTCAGAATTCAGGGTTAACAATAAGACTTTTACTTTATTTATTAAACGGTTAAAAGTGGCTTGAAGTTTTTTCCGAAATGAATCTATTCAACCACTTTAACCTAAATCTCATATGCTTTTTAATAAATTTTGTTGTCTGTTTCTTTCTCTTTAAATAGTGCCCTGGGGTCGCTAAAAAATGCCTGCATTCTCGTATGCAAAAACATACACCTATTTTATTCAGCTAAACTTATTTCAGTGGTGTAAGTACCCTTCGTGCAATGGCTAATGTGCTGGCTTGTGACCTCAAAGTAAGCTGTTTCGAATTCCAGTCACGCTGTTCTGTTCACTTTTGGACTAATGTCCCTGGAGAAGTTATGAACCCCCTTACTCACCCAAGTATGGGTTGAATAGTATCACAGTGGTTCTTCTAACAGGATGGCTTTGGCATTGAATAAACCATAATTATTTATATGCCATTAAACAAAGAAACGAAACCAAACTAATTTTATTACAGTTGTATGGATACACATGTGGCGTAACTGTAATCGCTGTTAGTAAATGGACTGGATGAGCCGAGTTCAAATTCTAGGCAATGCTCTTTGTGTTTTATTTTGAGAAAGGCATGAATCTAATTCTCTCTTCAGTTATGCTCAAATAGTTGGTTAAACTGGTTTATTTAAATCTTGGTTCAGCAAAGAGTTTCATCATCTTTCAGACATATTAATAGTATGGAGTTCCTTGACTCTCTCTCTCTCTCTCTCTCTCTCTCTCTCTCTCTCTCTCTTGCTATCCATCGCTCCTGACAGGTCCTCTAGACTGCGTCCAGTGTTTGCACTAAGCTGATCTTTAAGTTCTTGCTGGTCGGTAAACCTCGGCACCTCCAAGAGAAGTAATCCATAAAATCTTAAACCAAGCCAGCACTACTCCACCAAAAATTAACCTCGTGTCACATACCGCCTGCTGTAGAGAGGTTAGGTAAATATTCACGGTAGGGACATTCGATCTCATGGAAAAGGCATAAGTAAAAAGTAAAGTGTGTGACCTTAGTTGAGAGTGACCCGACGGCACCCTTTTCAATTGCTACAACACAGTGGTATAGGGGAGGGCGCAACTTCTTTCCCTGAATTGCTCCACTTTACCATTGATACGTACCTTATAAAGCAAGGACGTACCTTATAAAGCAAGGACGTACCTTATAAAGCAAGGACGTACCAAGTACCATTTTTTTTTTAGTCTTTGGTATGACTCGACCTGGGATTGAACCTCAGTCTCACGGGTCATTGGCAAACACTCTGTCCACTAGACTAATTAATGACTTAGTAAATCCTTGTAATCGCTCCACTGGGGCGATTAGAGGGATTTGTAATCTTGGTAAAGCAGCAGGTCTAGCAGAAGTAAAAACTTAACTTGGAGAGTGTTGTTCGGGAGGATCTGTGGTATATTTGCCCACCATCTGTTACTACTTCATCCAAAAAGTGCGGCTGGTTCTACACTCACCCTCACCGCTGTAAACAAATCATCTGCATAGGCAGTACTACACTTTACACCAAACTAACTGTCTGATTGATTTAACGGCATGTTAACCCGTAGCAGCTTATACTATGTCTAGAGGTTAAGGAATTGCTTACATTTTAAGTTTATTTTTATATTTTTGTGTAGTTTCTTAGTTCTTTATTTTCTATTTCTTGTTTTATTTTCCTTCTTTTTTTTTCAATATTTGCTCTCAGTTATTTGACCGCCCAGTCGGCTGGGGCTGTAGAATACACTGACTGCATCTCTGCAAAGGTGTAAGACCCCTCCTCAACATGTGTCCTGATATATGACACTAAACAAGCTGATGGTGAGGCTCCAGTAATGCTGAAGCTTTAGGGAATGCAGAGTATTCCTTCACTGCCATTGCTCCCAGGTTCACTCTCACCTGGCGTGTTAGAACCAAACACAATCATATCAATGGGTCTAATAGAAATGTTTCACATTTCAACTGTGAGCAAACTTATGACTCATGCTAAAGGGAATTATTTATAATAGAACTGTTTGATCATTCAACTGTGGGTTAACAAATTACTGATGATGATTTGAATTGTTAGTGATACATAGCACTACTTGGAAACATTTAACTTTCTTTACTTCTGCTAAACTGAATTGTTAGAAAAAGAACTGTTTGATCATTTAACTGTGAATATCTACAAAATGTGTTTACAAATCATATATTAAAGTAAGTAAAGTTGGCGACCGTAGTCGAAGGTGACCAGATGGCCCTCTTTTCAATAGCTACTACGCCGAGGTGTAGGGAAGGGCGCTACTCCTTTCCCTGGATTGCTCCACTTTAGCCTTGATACATACCGTATATTGCTGAGTGTTAAGCAAGGAGTTATCAAGTACCAGTTTTAAAGTCTTTGGTATGACGCGACCATGGATTGAACCCAGGTCTCCTGGACCATTGACGAAAAACGGGATTCGGTCTTAAAAACCAACAATGTTTGATAAGCTATAAAACTAAACCAAACCCAATCAAACGGTTATTTGATATCAAGTATTCTTATCTAATACAGATAATTTACCAACAGATCTATTTCACACAAATATTAGACCCTAGTATACTTGGGAATTAGAGTGTACCTGAAAGTCACAATGTTCATGAGACTACCTGGAAATAATGAAAAAGAAGGTGTACTCCACACTCCTCATAACATCAGTACTGGAGTCTCAAGGCCCGATACAGTTTACTGTCATACCCACGTCCTCCATTTTGGAGAGGGAATATAGACGGCGTATTCTAAATCCCGCAAACATGGAGGTGAAATCGTCGATAGTCCAACAGATCATATATTTATCTCAAATCTTGAGCCCTCCAACATTGTGATAGACGGAAGAGTTCATCAATTCAAGTCTATTATGGAATCTGTCAATGAAAAAAAAAACCTTGTCACGTTTTGTGTATAGATTCATTGCTCAATACTTCCAGATTTCGGTGTTGATCTCAGTTCGTCTTTTTAGTTTCCATTTCCTTTATTTTGTTTCCCCTTTCCCAAAGAAAAAAAAGAAAGATCTGGCTCCTGAATGTGAATATATCCATTTTGCAGCGACCATCCTACTTTTGTAGTGATGGAAAACGCTTTAGATGGTCCATTTGTTCTTTGCTGTTTATGAACTTTAAAGAAACAAAACGAAAAAGAAAAAGATCAACTTGCCCTCTGAGAAATAATGTGTTATATACAAACAAAGATGGAGGAAGCACGTAACGCCTTCATCTTTAACAGAGTTGAATGAAAATACTTTAGATCCGCACCAGAGCTGAAATTCGACCACCTACTGTTATCCAATACAATTGATACGGCGAAAGAGAGAGAGAGAGAGGGGGGAGAGGGAGAGAGAGATAGTTTGCGCGTAGGAGAAAGAAAATGAACGGTCGACGACAACTGATCTTTTCAAACAGTTGACCTTTCAATCTCATCGCAAAAGAAAGAAATCAAAATTCGATGTAAGCACCTCTTCAAATGACAAAGTTAAAAACGCACCATAAAACTAGCGTGAATGAAGGCACGACTAAAAGTCAAGCGTGTGTATTTAGCAATGGATTATGAAAGAGAACAGAGGTTTTTATTCTTTCCTCAGATTTCCAGCAAGGTGGTCTTTTTAAGTTTTGTTTTTTGTTTTTGTTTTTTGCTTTTGTTTCTTTTTTTAACTTTCGTTCTTTTAAGAATGCCTTTATAGTTCAAGGATAAATATACATACATGCATACATACATATATATATATATATATATATATATATATACACCTTGAAAAGATTATAACAAGCTTACGTTATTTTTTTATTTACTTTTTTATTTATTTATTCATCATTTATTTATTTAAATTTTTTTTTGTTGGACTCAATGAAAAAAAAACGTGATACGAACTAAAGACTGGCCGTGTTTAAAACGTTATACAAAAATAAAACTACAACTGACTTCCTCAAAGCACTATTCTAATTTCACACAGAAAAATAAACCTGTAATCCAGTGTGTAACATTTTTTTTTTCTTTTTCATGGAAAATGCTTCCACGTTCGTTACATTTCTTTATTCAGCTTAAATAAGTCTGGCAAAAGGACTTCGATATAAGACGTCAGAAAGATTGTTAATTGGTTGTTTTGTTTTACGGCGTATTAACCCTTCTCGGGTTATTTAACACCAAATCATATTTCAAACAATTCATTTTAGTATAAGAATAGTTTTTGTTTGCACAGAGTTAAATGTCAAAACAGTTCAGTTGAAGGTCAAAACAATTCTATTTCAAACAATTCAGTTTCGCATAAGTGCGCAGTTCAAAGTCAAAAACAGTTATATTTCCATCAATTTGATTCTATTTGACCCATAGATAGGACCCTATTGGGTGCTAACACTCCAGACCAGAGTGGACCGGGAAGTAATGACAATGAAGGAGTCCTCCGCATTCTCCATAGCTCCAGCATTACTGGAGCCACAGCATCAGCTTGTTTTGTGTCATATCCTGAACATTTATTGGTGGTAATCTTACTTTTCTACAGTCCCAGTCGACTGGGTAAGAGAAAGATTGTATAACGCCAATTAAGTTAACCTTGTCTCCTTAATAAACCAGCATTCAAATTTTTAGTTTTTCATATGAACTTGGATGCTAACCACTTGTCCCATGGTGTTGGTTTGGTTGTTTGGTTTGTTTGGTGGTTTTACGGCATGCCAAACCTTCTTGGATTATTTAAGGCCAAATTCAACGTAATTGTGGCTTTCAAAATAAGTCATGGAATTTCTAATCATGGTAGATATGTTCTTCAGTATTTTTCTTCAAAATGGAAATTTACAATTAATGCAGATTTCCAAAACCTATGGGATCATTTTTTTAATTTTGGGACAAAATAAAAGAATCAGATCAAAAACAGCTGTAGTGTGGAAAATTTTGAGCTTGAGTTGAGCGATTGGCATGAAAAAGAATTAAAATTATTGGATGAATCACCAAATAGAATTAAATCTGTATATAGATATTGAATTAATAGTATATATATATATATGTGTGTGTGTGTGTGTGTGATTGTGTGTGTGTGTGTGTGTGTGTGTGTATTTAGTAACCCCTCTGCTCGAGCAGGATGTGACACAAGGCTAATTTTTAAACCCGAGTTTAACACCTTTGAATTTCTTGTTTTCCTTCTCTTATAGCTGTTACTATAACAAGCTTAAAGAACCCAGTCTGCCGTACTCCTACTCATAGAATAAATTTGTTAGAGTCCATGTGGTGCATTGATACAGTTGTACTGACATGGCTGCATCATGAAAGAAATCTCGTTTCCTTTTATCAGAGAGAATAGATTTCCATATGATCGATAACTTTTCCGGATCCGTATGGAGACATTACTTTCAATAGATGAGATATAGCTACTGAGGTATGTGACCTGGTCGATTTATTTAATAGGTTTACCACTTAAAGTGGAGAAGGATCCTTCTTGTTTAAATCTTCATACACGAAGAGGCCAATGTCTCTTGTTGTTTATTCCACATCATCTGTGTAGCCTGTATGTGTCATGGTTTCCATGGGATATAGTCTGTTTCTTGTCTTTTTAAAGATATGAAACGGTTTTCCTTTATTAGGTCTTTTGACGTTCGTAGTGCATAGAAAGTTTGATGTCTTTCAGAATATCACAAACGAAAGATAATTGACAATAGAATATATGTTTATGACACCATTTCTTAGAATATTTGAATGCAGCATACAATCAACCATATGTTGTATACTCATATGCAGATGCATGCAGAATTATAACAACACAATAAAGACGAGCGACACAGTTCTTAGGAAAATATACCTCTCACTTTATTTGAAAGGGTTGTGTGTGAGAAGCGGTTGGAGACCGAACAGAACTCCAACATATTGACCCTCACTCTTATGGCCATCACGTTTCTTTCCCGTTCTCCTGGGCTGCTCAACCGGGGGCCAGGGGCCCAGCCTCTCTGGATGCTGGTTTTCTCTACCGCATCTTATCTCCACTGGTCCGGTCACCAAACTCTCAATCGGGGGTTTCTCTACCGCTCTTGTCTCCAACTGGTCTGGTCTCCAACTAATTGACTTCCTGTCTTCACCGAGTTATATAATAGTTCAACGCCCCCTTCTTCTTGTGGGCGTCACAATTGCACTCATTCAACCCATCCAAGGTCAAGGTTATAATTCTGATATTCCTCGACCGGATGCACCTGTTATTCACATAGGTGCATTTTCTGTTTTGACAGCCCGGCCGGGTCGTAGGTCAATATACAACACATACAAAAATTGTTAGTTATAAGTAAAGAAAAAATATTAAGCAGTCAATGAAGTTTTTAGTTGATATATTTTATTCATCTTTTAATCCTTCACATAATAATCAGAGTTCACTGTACAAAAAATGCAAATAAGTCAACGTATATACGTTTTTAACCAAACTCTCCGTACGAGCATGCTGTGAAACAAGGCCAATTTTTAAACAGAATTTAAAAGGTTTGAATTCAGAGTTGTCGTTTTCCAAGAACAGTTGCCACACCAAGGTTAAAAGGTCTAATCTGTTTGAGTATCTATTCATTGTTGCTATGAGAATATTTTGTTGGTTGCTTGTTTTGTTTTACGATGTATCAACACTTTTCGTGTCATTTAACGGGGAATTAGTCATTCTGATAAAAGTTTTAAACATTTAAGTTTACTATATGTATAGTTTTTTGTTTACACACACTATTAAATTTAACATAAATACACAGCTTAAACACACAGTTAAACATGAAATCAGTTGATTTCAAACAATTCACTTTAGTGTAATTACAGTATAGTTCTATTTGACCCATAGATATGACTCTAACAGGTGCTACCACTCCGAGCCAGAGTGGACCTGGTAGCGATGGTAATGAACGGATACTTCGTATTCCCCAAAGTTCCAGCATTACTGAAACCCCACCATCAGGACACTTGTTGAGGGAGTATTTCCCCTCAGCAAAGATACAGCCAGTGAATTCAGCAGCTCCAGTCGACTGGGCCATTTGAATATTTGGATTCGTACATTTTCCAAGGGTTTTAGTGATATGTTGAATGTAAATAGCCGAGTTCATTTTTTAAGATGATAACCATTACACTATGAGCGCCTTCTGAATCCACCGGATCCAACAACTAAAAACGTTAAGGATTAAAAATCACTTGTTTCTATAGTTTGCTTCGTTAGTTGATCCATGCTTGGCAAAAGGTCAAAGCGAGGAAAACAAGTATATCGCAACGTAATAAATCAGTGTCTTGGCAAAGAAGCAATTCTTATCAGACCATTATCTGTTCAGAAACCAAGAATTATCTCTCCAATAACGTTACTTCGAAACGGGTTCCCATTATTGAAATAATAACCATATTTTCTATGAACAAACCCTTTTGGATAAGACAAAATTTGAACCACTGAGTAAATAGAGCAGATATTTTATTTTGACTCGATCAACTGAAAACTCAGAGACTGTTTCTATTGACCACGACTCAAGGTCAACATTTCAGAGTTCAAGTTATAAAATCTTATAATCGTTGAGGCCATTGGAGGTGAAGAGCTTTTCTGTCGTCGACATTTTTGCAGTTTTCCCAAAGTAAATCAAGATCTAATCAGTAAGACAATCTCAGCACAAAGCACTTATCCAACGCATGGACAATTACATAGTACTCAGACGCCAACTTATTTTTAGCGCGACTTCTTAAGAGAATATTGGCTGGATCCAAGACTTCAGAATTGAGCACCCTCATTTAAATAAGTTTATTCATAATCTAATAAGAAAGCGCATTTACCGCATTAGTGGTTAGTTTATTCAAATGGTTTATTGTAGAAATGTTTCTTGTCGAAAAAAGTTTATTGTAGAAAAAAGTCGTATATCTTGCCGTTTTAGACATAATCGTGAATAGAAGTTGAGGGCCTACAACAACACAGCACAGTCCATGTTTACATGAATGGAAATTCAGTCTATAATACCAGAGACGTTGGGATGATTATATGAATAAATTAAACATTGGTTTGGTGTGATTTCTTTGTTTAATAGCATATCAACCGTTGTCCACTTAGAGTGATAACTACAAAACCAGGGTATTTCAATCCTTATGAGTATTATGTAGACCAACTACACGTGAAACCTCGAGCTATGGGAGGTATTTAAAGTTGTACATCCTCTCTTAAATTTCAATTTTATATATATATCTATATATATATATATATATCTATATTTTATATATATATATATATATATATATATCAACCCATCCACCAGATGGCCCAGTCAGTTGGGGCTGCAGAATACACAGACTGAATCTATGCAGAGGGATAAGGCTCCCACAACGAGAAGTCCTAGATATGACACTTAACAATCTGATGGCAAGGCTCCAAAATGGGGAATGCAGAGTACCCCTTCATTGCTATAGCTTCCTGGTCCACTCTGGCTGGGGGGCGGGTAGTCTTTTTTATGGGTCAAATTGAATTGACATTTAATCTGAGTACTTATGCTCAATTCAATTGTTTGAAATAGAACTGTTTTTTACATTTAACAGTGTATGAATAAATGACTGATCTATCAACAAAATGTGTTTAGAAATCACATATCTAATATGCATGAATAGATATAGATTTGGCATCAAATAACCGACAATAGTTGATATGCCATAAAACCAAATCAAACAAAACTTCCACAAGAGTAAGATGCGACAGAAGGCCAATTGTGAAAGTGGAGTTTAACAGGTTGGAATTCAAAGTTTTTGCACTCCTAGACCTGTTGCCGTACCAAGGTTTTGGACCCCAGTCTGCTCAATTATTTATCCCTACTTTGAAGGAGAATAGCTGGATTCATACCTTTGCCAAGGGTTTAAGCACTCTACATAAACAGTCCCGTACATCATCTGAATTGGGATCACTGTGTCCATTTCTTACGACGGTAACCATTCCACCACGAACACCCACTTTGAATTATATATATATATATATATATATATATATATATATATATATATCTGCTTCTCCAGCAGTGTCTAGGGACGAACTCATAAGAGATGTACTCTTATGGACCCCCACACATGGCCGTGCAAAAGCAGGACGACCAGCACGAACATACATTCAGCAGCTATGTGATGATATGGGATGTTGTCCTGAAGACCTACCTAGGCCGATGAACGATAGGGAGGAGTGGTGAGAGAGGGTCAGGGATATCCGTGCTACCAGCGCGATAAGATGATATATATATATATATATATATATATATATATATATATATATATATGGGAATGGATATGTATTAATTAATTCTTCTTTCATTAGAAGGATGCAAAACAAGGTCAGTTTTTAATCGGAGTACAACCGTTTTTTATTTAGTTATTTTTCTCGTTGACTGGTGGCCACACCAAAATTAAATTGCCAAGTCTGCCTCACGATGTATAAAGACTGGATAGGTTTTGTCACTTTATTTGATGACAGATCAATCTTCGTGGCTTGTGTAAGCCATATTTGTCGAAGAACAGCAGTGGTGCTATTTAACCAATAACTGTGGGAATAAGTGGGGTTCATTGCTTTCCTAAGTGTATAAGTCCGAATGGGAACATAATAGCACGACTAGAATTCGAACTCACTTACTGCAATGTCCCAGTTAGGCTCGTTATCAACTATGCCAAAGAGACACTACCCTATAAACATTGGCAGGTCTCTCTCTCTCTCTCTCTCTCTCTCTCTCTCTCTCTCTCTCTCCCTCTCTTGTATATTGACTCTTAACAGAGCTGTCAATCAGAGACACTCCAGGTTCACTCTGTCTCGAAATGGTAGCACCTGATATGGTCCTATCTATGGGTCAAATAGAACTAAAATGTGTATTTTTGCTAAACTGAATTTTTTTAAAATGAAACTGTTTTTGACATTGAAACTGTGTACTTAGGCTAACTTGGCTTTTTTAAAAAAATAGAAGTGTTTTTGACATTTAACTGTGTGTAAACCAGAAAATATATTTATACTAATCTGAATTGATTGAAATAGAACTGTTTATATGTATAAAAATGGATTTGGCATTAATAACCTAAAATGGTTGATGTACCATAAAACCAAATCAAGCCAAACCAAAGAGGACAAGACAAATAAAGTGATTTATTTTATGCCTTTTTTTATTGTCATTAACTAGTTTCAGCCTTAGGAGTAAAATAGCGACGAAAAAAGAACAGGTCAGGTAGCTTATCTATTTGGTGAATTGTAACATACCCATACATGAATACGTGAAATAGACATATTCATACCGGTATGCAAAACGTTCATAACTTATATATAGATAACATAGGAATCCCGAAACACAAAAAACACTTCCGACTTCTAAGTTCAGGTATGAAACTTTTTATTACCTTTGAGTTAAAAGGTTTTTCCGACATGAGGAAGAGAGAGGCACAATTTTTCTATGCTGACTTTTCCAGCTCACGCTTCCGGTGCATGACGTCACTCACACCTCCTGGTCCCACTTCCAATCTGGGGTTCTTATTTTGACATCTGTGAATGACACATCCTACCCGTGAACACCTGCGCTCATGTTGCACCTAACTAACCCATGCGCTAAGCGAAAGGTTCACAGCCTAACTAAACCGAAAGGCAAGATATATAAAACGAAATCCCTCGGCCATTATATTACAGAATGAAAATTATTTTCTGATAACCAAGTATCTTTTACTGACCATTATACATTTGCAGTAAGAACACGTAGCAAAAGGGTTTTTCATTTGGGAGTTATATTTTAAGATGAGTGTAATTCAAATTAACAGTGACTGCTTGGTTTGTTTATTTGTTTATTTAGGTATTGATTTGTCACCCCAAGTCTGTCCACCCTATTTGAAGAGAAACATTTTAAAGATTTATGTTAAACCCTTTTGAAGTCTGTTTGTGAGCGTTTTATCCGTTTATCTTTGTGTATATCTATTATTAATATTAATATTGCGTTTTTCGGGTTTGTTTTTATTTTTTTCGATTCTTTCTATAATTGGGAAACCTGCATCACAGTTTAATCATGACCGTTTGAGTGGAAGAATTGTTCTACAAGTATTAGCTTGCTGCAATCCAGGGTTAGAAGCTTTGGATTGGCGTTTGAGTGAACCGGGTTTCGATCCCAGCTACGGGAAGATACTGTCTAGCCACACTGATGAGTTCTGATTGAACGAAACAGATCTGTCTGTGGATGACTATATATATATATATATATATGGGTGTGTGACGGGTATACAAAAACATAGATGGGAAAACATATATACAAACAGGTAGATTAATGAGAATATATGTAAATATATATACATTTTCATCTACCTACCTGTTTATACATATATATATATATATATATATATATAGCGAGGGAAGTAATGGTTGCCACTAGCGTAAAGCAAGGTTCTTCAAATGAATTGAGCTCTCGGTAGCCGTTAAGCGGATGTATGTAAACAAAACAAAAGTGATACATAAGCATTTAAATTTCCTTCGCTAGTTTCCTCGTGGCTGAGTGGTAGAATCTCGGATTGGCGTTTGAGCTAGCTGGGTTTCGATCCCAGCTTCGGGATTCTAGCATGTCTAGCCACGCTGAAGAGTTGTGATACAACGAAACAGTCCGTCTGTGGATAACAATATATATATATATATATATATATATATATATGGTTGAATGTGTGCGTGCAAAATTGGATCAAGAATTATATATATATATAAACAGGCAGATAGATGAGAATAGGAGGATAGATAGATAGATAGATAACAAGAGAGAGTGAGATGCGAAAATTTCGTGTAAAGAAATTGTATCGCTTTTGATTGACTTTATGTAATGACTTATCGGTTGATTGTCTAAATGCTCCGAATGAATACAAACTTCAAGCATCGTGATCTTAACGGTTCCAATGCAAATCTTAAGAAATATCCATTTCACATCCGAACTTGGGGAAGAATAAAGACAATAAGTGTCTATGAACCAACGAATATGTCGGTTTTATTTCAAGAAGACGCCAAGCAAACGATGAAAATCATGGTATTCGCACTCGAAGCAGGTGTTATTTGTCTCGCCCGCAGAGGACACGGGTTTCATAAAACGAGGCACTTACTTGCAAAGCTCACCATCCGGCTGAATATAAAATGCGGTTTTGCATTTTTCTGTTTTTACGAACAAGCTGATGTTACATTTTGTTTCCGTCAATTTGGATGTATATAAATTGGGGTGGTTTCATTGTTTAATGGCATTTCAACCTTCGTGGTTTATTTAAAGTTAACACCATCCTTGAATTATACTTTTGATTGTGATTTGGTAATCAACATTGAGTCCTATACATATTTCTTTCGTTCCAATTTTAGTATATGTACCGCCGAAGCTAGTACTATACATATTTGTTTGTTTAATGGCATATCAACTTTAGAGGGGTATTTAAAGGCAAAACCATCCTTGTAAAAAAAGTAGTTGTCTATTTAACTCATTGGTTGGGAAATATTGGGGTTCATATCTTTCTCAAGGCTATTGAAATATAACCAGTTCATACAAATATATATCTATATATATACACGAGCTCTCTGGCGAAGGAATTGCCGGCCGCCGCTAGCGTAATGCAAAGCTCTTCGAAAGAATTTAGCATTCTGGTAGCCGATAGGGTATAAAAAAATGTAAAACAAAGGCTGCTGCTGCTGTTTCTAAAAATAAAAATACCTTAAAATTCCCTTAGCCAACGTGGTCCGCTTGGTGGACGAGTGGTCTGAATCACAGTCTAACGTAAAAGTTGGACGGGTTTTGATCCCGGCTCTGAGCTTCCTGCGTGTCTAGCCACACTGAAGAGTTCTGATAGAACGAAACAGTCTGTCTGTGGATGACTATATATATATATATATAATTGAAAAAAATCAACAAACCGTCATTCGGCTATTATAAATTTATTTCAGCTAGTGCTTTTATAAATGACACAAGCAACATCAGATAGCCATCTAATCTCCATTTTATGATAGCTCTCTGATAAAGCTGGTCTTATTTATAGAGGTTCCACCTGAAATGTCCTCGTGGTGTAATGGTTAAAGCGATGAACTGCGGAATCGTAGTACGCGAGTTCGTACTCCAGTCGCACTATTATGTTCACTTTCGGGCAAATACCCTTGGGAAAGGTATGAACCCCCTTATTCTCCCTCCAGCTATGGGTAAATAGTAGGACGGACTAGGTTCTTCAGCCTTGGTGAGGCAACTAGTCTAGGAGAAGGAAAACTCTGAATTAAAACCTGTTAAACTCCGCTTAAAAATTGACCTTGTGTCATATCCTGCCCGAGTGGAGGGGTTGATAAATAGTATTTGAAATAGATTTATAATAGTCAAATGGAGGTTTGTAGATTTTTATTTTCAGTTATATGAAAATTTGCTCTGCAAGAAATTTTTTTTCATACATTGAACACTCTGCAATTTCGTAAGAATCCTCAAACAGAATGATTCCCAATTCATCTTTTATTGAATTTTCTTATTTTATATCTATATCAATGTATGTATATGTATTTTAGATGAATTTTGCATTAGGAGGTGGGAATAAGAAATACAGTTTACATTTTTACCTTTTTCTAGAAAATCAATTTGGGCCCTTTCAAGTGTCAGAAGT
This sequence comes from Sepioteuthis lessoniana, assembly GCA_963585895.1. Lineage (NCBI taxonomy): Eukaryota > Metazoa > Mollusca > Cephalopoda > Myopsida > Loliginidae > Sepioteuthis > Sepioteuthis lessoniana. The sequence goes on along the minus strand of OY757909.1, from coordinate 85,342,326 downwards.
CAGTCAGCATGACCTTCTTTATTGACCGCTGTATGTGAAACTTATTCTTGACTAGAGAGACAATGTGTTTCACTCAGGGAAACTCAGACACGTAACGGCAACTCCATGTTAATCCCATCTATAAACAATTTTAAAACTAAAACATGCTTCCTTGTGTGCATCACACATTCTTTTAATAGTTCACATCCTTTGCACATCTCAACATACAAAGACTTGATGACAAACCTCTGTTCAAGCATGGAGCAACCCGTTAAATTCGCCGTCAATTTGAATATTCTTAAAACATATACACCTTTGTGACTGAATTACATTTTGCTATTAACCAATTTAAAAAAATACAAAGTTTACATTTAAGGAAAAGATATTCTTCCTTTTCAAAAAATTCTCCCCATTTATTGAATGAACACCGTTCATTGGCATAGGGGATAGAGTGTTCGTTTAATGGTCCAAGAGACCGAGGTTCAACCAGAGTCTTACCCCTCGGCAGATCTCATCTTAATGATCAAGTTTCATGGTTCCTACTTTTTATGTCTTTCATACCAAAGACTCACAAAATGGTACTTACGCCTTCTCACTTTTGCCCAGTCGGCTGGGGCAATAGAATACAACGACTGCACTACTGCAGAGGAGAAAGACCCCCCCCCCCACCAACGAGTGACCCGGATATGACACTAAACAATCTGATGGTGAGGTTCCAGTGATGCTCAGGTTTTGGGGAATACGAAGCACTCCTTCATTGCTATTGCTCCCAGATCCACTCTGGCCCGGGATGGTAGCACCTGATAGGGCTTTATCTATGGGTTTAATAGAACTAATTGTATACTTATGCTAATCTGAATTGTTTGAATAGACTGAATAGTTTGAAATAGAAATGTTTTTCTCAATTAAACTTTACTTACATTTAAACTGCATACTTACGCTAAACTGAATTGTTTGAAATAAAACGATTTTCATAAAAATGGATTTGGTGATAATTAACCTACAAAGTTTGATATGTCATAAAATCCAAACAACCAACTAACCAGCCTTCTTGCTTAACACTCAACATTTCTCAAAGCTCCAGCATTACTAAAGCCTCACCATCAAATTGTTTAGTGTCATACCGGGAAACTCATAGGAAGAGTCTTACCCTTCCGCAGATCTCATCTTGATGATCAAGTTTCATGGCTCCTATTTTTATGTCTTTTATGAAATAGAAGATACAAGCGTCAAATGAAATTCTATTTGGAAAATTAATAATAAAAACAAAGATAGTTCCTTGAGACCGGGGTTCAATCCCAGGTCGGGTCATACCAACGACTTTAAAAATGGTACTTGATACCTCTTTCCTTAACACTCAGCATTATAAGGTACGTATCAGGGTAAAATGAAGCAATCCAGGAAAAGAAGTAGCGCATTTCCCTACACCTCGGTGTAGTAGCTATTGAAAAGGGAGCCTTCAGGTCGCCCTCGACTATAGTCGCCAACTTTACTTTTTACTTACTTATTAATCATAAAACATTTTTAAGAACATGAGATCCTGATTCCTCTTAACGTATATATATAATAAGAAAATATACATAAGTTGTTATATATATTTAATAGCTTGGAAGCATGCCTGCGACCACAGGTTTCATGACATCTTATAAATCACAATCATAAGGCAGAGAACAAAAGATATTGGAGAAATCGAAAAAATCAAAAAATACAGTCAAAAGAACGTAAGGATTGTGAACAACTCTTTATGTGTGCGTGTGTGTGTATTTGTGTAGGTGATATTTGCATATTATTGTTTGTTGTATAAGTGATATTTATAACGGGTTGGGCAAAGTAATGAAAACATCTAGAATCTTGCTATCATAATTTTAAAACTACTATAAAACCATCAAGCGTTTATTATTTTTTGTTTTTCGATTTATTTTTAATTTTTCTCGTCTTATTTTACTAAAAAAATTTACCGATATCATCAGAAGAAATTAATCAAAATTCATTAAAATGGCAGTTATATCAGACTTTGAAAGAGGTCAAATTATTGGTGTTTGTATAGCAGGTGCTTGTGTAACAAAACCGCAGAATTATTTAGTGTAGCAAGCAGTACTGTCTCCAAAGTAATGGCATCTGAGAAAGAAGGAAACACTTCGTCACTGAAGCAAAACTCTGGAAGAAGGCGAAATGCTGTCTGATTGAGACCCTCGGACACTTATGCGCATTTTTAGGAAGAATCATAAGAATACAGCACTGAAACTTGTAGCAGAGCTTAATGACCATCTCGAGAATCCTGTTTCCTTAAAAACTGTTAGAAGGAAACTACACAAAGCCGGATTTCACAGGAGGGCTACAATCAGAAACCATAATAAGATTAATTTGTTCGAAATTTCCAGGTGTTTGCATTATTTTGGCCAACCTCTGTATAAATAAAGGGAGTGGACAGTGAGAGAGAGAGAGAGGGGGGTGGGGGGAGAGAAAAGCGAAAGTAAGTAAGAAAATAAGAAAGATCTATATGATAAGCTGGATAATTAGATAAGGTTTAGTTATTTGGTTCAATTGCATACCAACTCTTGTGGGTGATTCAATGCCAAATCCTCTATATACCTACACATACATATACATATGCATGCATGTGTGTGTATGAATATTATTTTTAAGCGAATAGTTTGTAGGTAACTATTTTTAAACGAGTTAGAGCTCATTTGTTTGCACACAGTTAAATGGTTTCTGGTATTGCTATTTAAAACTGATAATTGAATTGAATATACCTGATTTATCAGCACACAGTTTAAATTGTTTCAAGTATTGCTATCTCAGCCCAGTTGATTCTCAGCTACTTCCTTCTAGCACCTTTAGATAAAATAGGGTGGGGTAATTTTTTGCCACAATAGTAATTTAAAGAATACTGTTCAGACAGTCATATAGGTCCTAGGGTTTGATATAACCAATGGATTGATTGGATCAGGCCTCTCAGACAACCCGTCTAGCCCTGTAAGGGCTAAAGGGGAATATTGCTGGTCCGCAGGGCGATAACTGCTCAGGTACCTGGATTCTGTCATCAAATATAATGGGTCATTAATCACGGCTAACAGATATCCCGATAGGGAGGAGGAGTTACCTTTCTGCAGAAGTGCAGTCGATGTAGTTTGCAGCTACCGCTGACAGAGTGGAGAATTTGATAAGTAGAAAAAAATGAAACAGAATAAATTCATATAATTTTCAACTCTCTTAACCATATGAACAAGGGTGTTCGAATATCCAACACAAACATCAATATGTTTCCTCCCAGAAAGTTCCAACTTTAAATCAGAATTATGAAAAAGAAGTTTGTTAATATTCTTATCAAGAATCTCAAGGCTAATTTTCTGAAGGCATGCGTAGACAAAACCTTCCTTCGTTTTTCATCAACTGCACCCACGTTGTTGAACGAAAGTAGAAATGTATTCGGGTTTTCAAGGGTTTTAAGAAATTCTACTGTTTCAGTAATGTCCAGTACGCTATTATGATAACTACACCAAAATCAAAAACTTTGGGGAGTAGACTATTCTCATGTCTTGAAATATATCAAATCAGTTAATTTGTCTTCTTATTTGACATGACTTTTTTTGGCTTCGGTTTCTTTATTTAATTTAGTGGGTTATTTAATGCCAAAGAAGGACAATAGTGATACTATTTAACCCATTGCTTTATCATATCTGTCTATCATACGATATCTTTCTCGGTTTCGGTTTCGGTTTCTTTGTTTTAAAAGCATATCAATTTTCGTGGGTTATTTAATGCCAAAGCCATCCTGGCAGAAAGACATTAGTGGTACGATTTATCACATAGCTAGGCAATATAAGGGGTTCTATATTTTTCTCATGTTCATTAATCCGAAATTTAACAGTGTGATTGGAGCTCGAACTCACTCACTACGATGGTACAGTTCAGCACGTTAACCACTCCGCCTCGAGATTCCTTGACCCTTTTATCAACCGCTGAAAGAGATTGAACTGAAGGTGTTGTATACTCATAAAGGGTGAATATACATCAATAATAATAACAGTACAGGCGGTACGAATCAGTTTATTTCTTTCTACCTTCAGTCCATGGTGACACGAAGAGACCTATATCATAAAGCCTATGCTAACCATACTATGCTGACCCTCCACCACCACCACCACCACAACTACGTGCAGTGCATCTTACGGTGTTTAAGATCCTTGTTGGTAGAGACCTAAAGTGATCTGCTTTTCAGATCCGAAAAAACCAGTGGCACGTTTCAACAGTAGAAACTCAATTAAACTGTCTTTTCAAAATCTTACAATTCTCAGGACCATCTCCCCCGGGCATGACGTCATCTAGCCACTCAATTCATTCCAACCGTTGTCCAGTGCCATTTCCTATCTAGGCGTTTATTATGACATGTGATGATTGTCATATCCTTTCCGCGCAGGCGTAAGACTGCACCATCTGACTATGCACCTGAACTAAGAGACACTGGGTTTTTCAAAGCCTTACCAAACTAAATAATAGAATACAATTAACGAAAAATGATTAATATAAAAAAATCATTATCTTAATGATACAAAGGCTTCCAAGTAGATTTCAAGAGGAAGTTACGAAAGAATACTTTTATCTTCCCACCCCCATTATCTCTTAGGACAATTTTGGCACCATTTTTTTAAACCTTAAAACTAATTTTCTTTCCTTAACTACAACTATTGTCTTACTTCAACCAAACTTTTGCTTTGTCGGTGGGGCTTTGAATATGCTCACTGTGTGCCTTGATGAAGTATAAAACGCTCCCCAAAAAATGGTGTCCAGAGTATGACTCTAAATTGCATCTGATTGTAAGGCTCCAATCCTCATTTCTGTCGAATGCAAAGTACCCCTTATTGCCATTACTCCCGAATCTACGATGACCCAAATTGGGAATACTTTTTTAGGCTCTCATCAAAAGGTCAAATAGATATATTTAAAAATTATCTTTATTTGATAGGACCGTGTGTAAAAAAATCTTTAAATAAAGAACTGCATAAAAATTACCATACAACGTACAATGAACGTGGTTACTTAACCTCTAGGCATAAAATAACCCAAAACAGGTTGAGATAGCATTCAAATCAATTAACCAATCAATCAAACCTATTTTTCTTTTGTTTTCGCCTGCCAGATAAATAACACGAAATATATCGACCATAGCTATCAACCAATATTTGTGTCTTTCCCAATATCTACACAGACAAGGCATAATAACCATTATTATTTTATTCAGACGGTGACAGTTAATTAAGATATACACAGCAATAATTACTCTGTTTAGGAGGGATGGTTCGAGAATGTTTCCTGTTTATTTTTTGTAAAATTTCAATATATTCAGTGGGTACAATAACATCGTTGGAGATAGAAGTTTTGTTTTTTTTTAACTGCGAAACGTTAGTTTACCTCACCAGTCACCTCATCTAAGTGATCATGCCCGATGAAAAATGAACTACGACATAAATAATTCCTGATAAATCCACAGACGCAGATTTTTCAAGCACAACATTCAAACACTTGTTCCGGGCCAGTGGTATTTAGGTAGAAAATAAGTGCCTTGTAGATGAATATCTGCTCTGTAAAAGTGTAGTAATGAGGGAGTTCCCTTGTTATTGTGACTAAAGTGCAGGATTGTGATAAACTAGTGAATAAGTTCGAAATCTAGTCTTACAATTAGGTTAATTTTCGCACTAATATCCTTGGGAAAGGTATAAACCATACCATTCCTGTTCTTCTACAATGATAGCTTTAGCTTCAAATAAACCATTGAGGTTGGTACGCGATTAAACGGAGAAGCCAACTGATATGTATAGGACATAATATCGATTAACAAAGTACAATTTCTAGTATAATATAGAGAAAAATGAAAATAAATCTGAAAGTATATGAACATGAAATATGCAAAAATGAAATATTCGGAGGATGTGTGTTTTATATCTAATATAAGCCAATATTTCGTTTCTTTTTTGTTTTGTTTTTTGTTGTTTCTGGCTGTGACGTGGTATGCCACTGAGAGGGGAGAAGTAAAATCAATTTCCCCTACCCTTCTGTGTTTGAACTAACATTCCCCAAAGATTGACCGTCAATTCCTCGAAGCCAGCCTGTTGAACGAAGTAAGGAAACCAGGTCAGAATAAGGTCAAACTACCTGCACTCCATAACCAGTTGGACGGAGAAGGAATGTAGGTCATTGAGTAGCATGACCAGATGAGGTGGAGGAGGAGGAAGGATCCAAATGATTTGCCGAAGCCTTAGCGCCGGAAGTAGTACCCTTTTCGTCAGAGGAATTCGGGATAAAGAATTCAGTTTGGGGACAGAAATCGATGGATAAGGAGGTCGGTTTCCAGCCTGCTCCGGGGAAAAAGAGCGGAGCACAATCTTTGGACAGAAGATAACAGGTGCCTTCCAGCCAGGTTCTACAGAACGCCGCTCGCCCGTAAAAGAAAGGATTCTGCGAAGTAAACCAGTAAAAAGCTAAGTACTTCTTAAACTGTTTTTCCTAACCTTCCCAAATATTGGAACTTATATGTATTAAGAAAATGAAAGAAATTGACTGAAGAGATTCGTTTCATAAACTGTAAACGAACAAGTGGACTTAACTACCTTTTCAAGTTTTAAAAGTAACGAAAGAAAGAAGAAAGAAAAAAAGAAAAGAAGAGAGAGAGAGAGAGACATTTGTGTTTAAGACTGTCTGCTGGTTTGATATCGCCGGCAAAAGATAGGAACTGTTACTTAAACATCCTTAAATATTTGTTTGGTCCTCTCCTATCAAAATGTTGTTATATTTTAAATGTTCCCTTATGTTGAAATATATTCGTCGTGTTGTTTATCTGTCGAGTTGCCTTCTTTTGCATACATCTTTTTCAGCTTCATTCGCTTCAATTTATTCTCGTGACATGTCTTATTCGCCTTAAAAACATTATACGGGAAAATGGAATTGCCGACTACAGTGAATAATATTTTATCTTAACCTAAATATCCTTGTTTTACGTTATCCGAGGGGTTAGGAAAACGAATGACTTGGTGGCATATGTAAAGTGAAATTGGAATCCCCCTTGCCTGCGTCGGGCTGAGTCTAGCCCCAAATTAACCGCCATATTATTTGCCAGTTCCCATATGCCCGAAAAAGGAATATTAACAAGGACTTATTTTGCGAGGGGTCAAGTCCCAGACTGCCCCGACGTCACACGTGCGTAAAATAAACTCTCGTCTTGAGAATAATATTAATGCACCGTTACATGGCTATGTCAAAGATGTTAAATGATTCACCTGAAAAATATTTCCAAATGAAAAAATAAAATGAAAGGAATGAAACATTCTAAGCGTTCTACAACGTTAATATCGTTTTATTCCAAACTTGGACCGACGTTACTTTTGTTTGCGCATAATTTCAAAGCGATAACGTCTTTTTAGATTTTCAGATTTTTTTAAATAACTTTTTAAGAATTTTAAAGTTTTAATAATTCTAAAAAGTAACATCTGTGGTCGTAGTTTTTTTTTATATCTAATAAAATGATGTTTTTGATGTTTACATTTTAGTTCGGAAATAATAACAAAATATTCCAATTTAGAAATTGTAACAAAAATATTGAATAAGTAAAATTAAGTATTAATTCAAAAAACAAATTATTTATACAGGATATATTGCAACTAGTAAAGTTGGCGACTTCAGTTGAGGGTGACCCGAAAGGTCCGTTTTCAATAGCTTTCACACGGCGATGTAGGGGGGCGTGCTACTCCTTTACCTGGATCGCTCTACTTTACCCTTACTTTATAATGCTGAGTGTTAAACAAGGTGGCATCAAGTATCATTTTTTTGAGTCTTTGGTATGACTTGACCTGGGATTGAACACCGGTCTCCCTGACCATTTATTGAACATTCTACTCATTAGGTTAATGGCCCGGTTTTTTTAATAATGTGTTCTAAATTGTGCTAAAATCCAATATTCTTTACTACGATTGCTAAACTATATTTTCTTATTTTTTCTAAACTAAATTTGAAATTTTAAACAACAAAGAAGAACGTTATTTCTGAGGATTAAAAAAATCAAATTCTTTAAAAAAATTTTGAAATGTAAATATGAAAACAAGTTCGTTATTTTAAAATTTTTTTGCGAACAAAAGAGTAACGTCAGTCAAATTTAAAATGGAATCCAACTAACGTTGTAGAATGCTTTTTTCGTTTCATCTTTTTATTTGAAGATAGTTTTCAGATGAAATATTTAACATCTTTTACATGTCCATGTAGTTAAACAAAAACCCTAGTGTTGGTATGTATTATATACTGATATGCATTTTCTGAAAATTTTGTCTTTGTTGTATATATATATATATATATATATATATAAATCTTATACCGATCTACCTATCTCACTGGGTTTTAGAATTAGATTTTCCTTATATATATATATATATATATATATATATATATATATATATGTGTGTGTGTGTGTGTGTGCATGTATGTGTGTGTGTGTGTATGTGTGTGTAAATTCTAAAACCCAGGGAGATCGGTGGATATTACATCTAGAGACTCAACAATGTATTCACCCATCTCAAAAATACCACATTTTAACACACCAAACTCTTACACTCTCTTTCATATTAAAAATATTTACATGAAAATTGTATATGTATATATTTGTCTCTGTGTGTGTGTGGGGGGGTCGGCAATCGTGTAAGTATAATTCAGTCTTTGGTAAAGGACATTGTAACAGTTCAAAAGTAATTTAACAAAAGAACTGGAAAAAGAAAACTCTGTGTACATTTAATAGTTTTATAATTAGAAATAATGCCAGACTCAACATTTTCAAATGTGTGTACTTGTGTGTTGTTTATGACTGAGGGTGTGTGAATGTAATTATATACTCATACATGTGTATGTGTGTGTCTGTGTTCGTGTTGTGTGTACCCATCTGTCTGTTAGTCTGCCTGAGTGTGGCTGTGTATTTATTTGTGTATGCGCGTACGTGTATGAGCCTGTGTGCTACACAAAACCAAGCATGTTCGTGATGATGTCTTCATAATATTCCTCAACGTCCATATATTCCTATTAATGTCATATTTGCCTTGAGGTCAGAATGACATCAATCAATGCTCAACGTGAGTGCGTGCGCGCTTACGCACACACACATCATATATATATATATATATATATATATATATATATATATATATATATATATATATATATATATATAATCACATCCCAGCAGCATTTTACACAGTCCACTTGTCGCCTAAGGACTGGCCTAAGGTCTGCAAGGAAGACGCCTGCTACTCTATCCCATGACGTCCTTGTAAAAGGCGTTGATTTTGAAGTACAAGTATGTTCAAAAATAATCGAGACTAAAGCTGTATTTACCAATATTAAACAAGACAGAAATGAATTATTATTTGAATGTTACTTTTTTTCACGATTATTTCAAGGCTTTCAAAACAATCCAAAGAGTTTTTAATTCGTCGAGACTCGTCTGAAATTCTCTTTCTATTCGTCAAGTTATGCTGTCGTATTCCTTATAATGTCGTTGATGTCTTCTGATCAAAACGATGAGATAAATTTTCGTTTTAGGAAACAATAAAAAGTTGCGTACCGCTCGGTGAGTATAAAACGTGCTGCACTCGCACAATTCAGTGTTTCACCCAAAAATGTGGATTACCGTGTATCAATACTCCTTGATAAAGAAAGTATCTAGGATTAGCACTTACCCATCAATATGAAGTCTAGACGTCAACAGTTTTTGACGTAACTTACTAGAGTTTAAATTTTAGAATTTAGTAACTTCAAAGATTCAATCTCCATCCCTTCTTCTCACCCCTCACATGTATGTATGCATCTGTGTTTGAAAAAGACAGAGGTGGAGGGATAGAGAAAGAAAGAAAGAAAGAAAGAAAGAAAGAAAGAGATGAACAACAATTGACTAATACCTTACTTATATGTTTAAAAAGAAAAAAATACAATCAATATAATATACCAGCTATATAACATTTGGTTCGGAAACACGTAAATAAATCAACTACCCTCAAATTGACAGAAATCAGTAGAAATAACATATCAAGAATAACTTTGAGAAATAAAATAACATAGCTTAGATAGCCGACTCGAGTAAGAGATATAGTAATTATTACACAGCGAAAATGAAACTGGACAATACATATAGATCGAAATAACGATACAATATTAGTATAATTGAGTCAAAGAAATAAAAAGTGAAGTAGACCTGAAAAAAATAACCGAGTGAATTATAAAAAAGAACATTGATCAGATAGCCGACTAGGGTAAGATATATAGTAATTATTACACAACCAAAATGAAGAATGGACAGTACATATGGATCGAAATAAGGATAGCATATTTACAATAATATTGTAATGATGGCTAAAAATAAATAGCGTAGACCTGAGAGATATCATAGTGATCATTACACAGCAAAAATTAAAATGGGCAATACAGACGAGTTTCGTTCAAAATTGTCTAAGCCTCACCCAGAAGGAGTCGGAAAATCAAAATAGTTTGTTTTTTTTCAACATAATCTCATTGACATCAGTCTGCTTGGTATAAAGATGCTCCACCATTGCAATCCCACCTCGGAAGAAGATTGTATCCTGGTCTTCCAAATCCTCCTCCACAGCACAAATGATCTCTTTACTGTTTCCGAAATGGAGACATTGTGGGTGGGATTTGAGTTTAAGGAACAGGATGAAATCAGATGGAGCCAAGCCTGAGGAGTAAAGTTGATGGTGTAGCAATTCAGAGCCACACTTCAGCAACTTCAAATTAAAAAGTGGGAACGGGTACATTATCCTGGAACAAAAGCCCACCTGCCTTCTGCTTCCCTCTGAATTTTGACTTGGTTACTTCCTGAACTCTCCTGCCTTGTGCTCTTTATAGAAAGTGTTTCCTTCAACCAGGTAATTTATCATAATTACGCTTTCCGATTTAAAACAAGAAAAACCCGAAGCCATCACATTGCCAACAGACACAACCTGTTTAAAATTATTCATGGGTAGAGGATTAGAATGTTTCCACAGTTTACTTTGACTCTTTGATTCATGTTCGCAGTAGTGGATCTAGATTTTAACTGCGGTGGAAATTTTTAGGGTTAGCCTGAAAATGAGTCAGAAGTTTCCTTGAAATGTCAACCCTTTTCATCTTGTGCTCTAATGTCAGCATTCTTAAGACCCATCTTACAAATAGCCTGCTCATCATCACAACCTCAGTTAAAACAATGTGGACCGAACCAGAACTAATGCTTATAGACTTAGCTATCGGTTGGATAGTTAGATGCCTGTCATCCAAAACCATACAGAGAATGGAATCAACTAGTTCTATATTGGTTGAGTTTTTTAGACGACTTGACCGAGGGGTCATTTGTGCTGTCCCTGCCCTGTTTGATTTCCAAAGGCCACGAGTTGCATAGGAAGTGGAGTTTCCTCCTCGTATCAGTACCTTGACCTAATAAATTTTCCTTGGGTGTTACGCCTTTCTTTTGCTGATATTTTACGACTCTTCGGGCCTATGTTTTGATCATTTTTAGATTAATGTCTAACTTCTTACCATTGTATGGCCCTCCCATACACAGAAATTAAGAAATAAATCTAAAAATTTTTTTCTAGTTTTATATAAAGCGGAATTACGCTGCCACAAAAAGAAAATGCGCGGCTATGGCTCTTCTTTCTAAATGAAGCAAAGAATTTTTTGAATGACTCTAGTATATCAAATAAAATCGAATTTTATTTTGTTTTAATCGGAAAGTTTTCCGTTTACATATCTTAAAGTTTCGTAAAAGTGGAGTCCCCGTCGCGTTTGGTAAAATGCTGAACTGAGATATCGCAGTAAGCTAGTCCGAACTCCAGTCGCGCTATAACATTCACTCTAGGACTAAAACACTTGGGAAGGTGGCACGACAAGATGATGAGATGAAGATATCCTCAGCTACATGCTAAATAATACCTCAGACTAATACGCTTGGGAAAGGTATGAAACCACTTATATCCTCAACTATGTGTTAAATAGTACTACCACTGTTCTTCTTCAATGATGGCTTTAACATTAGATAACCCTCGAAGATTACTGTGCCATTAAAAAAAAAAGAACAAAGTTTCGTAACATTTATTTAAGACGAAACTATGTGGCCGCATCGAGAATGTTGTCGTATTCATTAAACTTCATTCTAAGAGAGATAAAACAAAATTCAGTCACTTGCTTATAGATCAAATAAGAGAAGACAGGAAAAGAAACAGAAAAGCATGGAAGTATAGAATTTATAGCAACAATTGTAGAAATTGGTTGTCCGAAAGGAAATGGATAAATGTTTAAATGTAAAGAAAAGTTATTTGCTTGCAGGTATATGTAAGTTCTTACAACAGAAAAAATCATATTTAAAGAAAGATATATGTGAGTACAGGGTGTATTCTACTGATGATAAAATGAAACTACTTGTTCGGTAAGAATCTTGTTTTGTTCATTGAGAACGAGCAGAGACGTTCGGTATTTACATACGACATGATCAGGTTCCCTTGCTTGCATCAATATTTAGGCAATTTTTCGAATTACTTTAGAGTTTTATTTATAATTATATATTTTTTCTTTGTTTTCAGTCACTGCTTAATCATAATAAAATAACGGTGTACTGAGAGCACAGATTCCTTTGACTCTCTCTCACCATCCATCCCTATCAACCATCACATTTGGTAAGTCCTCTAGATGCTTACCAGTGTTCGCACTGAGTATATTCATATAAGTTTTTGCTGGTTGCTCGAAACTGGCTTGTCCAAATGTAGGTGTCCGTCGGAAATGAGTTATGAGTTCGTGCTTACTTCCACAGCAGTGTCCGTCATGTCTTGCTGGTTTCATTGGGGTGGTCTGTCTAATGGGAGACAATTGTCTATACAGCTGTCGTTTCGTAGGGTTCTGCTTCCAGAATTTGTTCAAAAGAGCATGCAATATCCTCGCGCTATTCTCATCTAGCTTTTTCTCTAGGCAGGGCACCTCTGGTGGTGTAACGGTTAGCAAGCTACACTAGCAAACCTACACGAGTGAGTTCGAGTCTCATTGGGTGCCCCATTAATTCGGCTCTGTGCAACATCAAAGCAAAGAGCTTTGTAAATTTCTAGCTTTTTCTCTAGGCATTTACTAGTCCGAGAAGTGCAACATTTCAGTTGGTCTGACACGGCTACAGCTTAGAAAAATTCCTGTTTTATTTTGTCTGGTACTGGCTATAAGCCAACCCACCAATTCCATCCATATTACTAGGCCTTTCTGCTATCATTCTTCAGCTCTTTCTCAGAGTTATGGCTTCATTTGATAATATAACACTGACCTGGTTTACCGATCCGCGCTTCCGAAGACCGAATAAAATAAATCTTTGTGAAACATTTCGATAACTAAATAATTGATTTCTAACACGGCGTCTTCGTAGCAAACACTCAATGACAGTATATATATTTATATATAGTCATCCACAGACAGACTGTTTCGTTGTATCCCAACTCGTCTGTGTGGGTAGCCACGTGAGATTCTCGAAGCTAGGATCGAAACCCGGCTGACTCACGCCAACTAAAGACTCTACCACACAGCTACGAGAAAACTAGCGTAAGAGAAGGAATTTTAAACCGTTATGAATCACTTCTTGTTTTGTTTACATATATCTGCTTAACGGCTACCGAGAGCTCAATTCACTCGAAGAGCCTTGCCTTTCGCATATATATATATATATATATATATATATATATATATAACAAAAACATATCTGATTAAAAAATGCTGAAGTTGTTTTAATTTTATCGTACGGACAATTCTTACGTAAGAAAACTAATTAGTGTTGTCTTTTTTCATTTTGTCGATATAACGTAATATTTTGGTGACAAAGTATCGATTAGCGATTGATATAGCTAAGTTCTCAGGAAAATCAACCGATTTACTCGGATCTTATATTTCTTAAAGCTATATAAACATGATTTCATTTATTTACCAAAATATTTCTTTTAAATTAAAGCTACAACTATTACTACAAATTCATTCTGGCCAGTTTTTCACTGTTGTCTGAATGACAGTAAGTCTGCTCTGGTCTTCAGGATTCTTCTCAGAATTAAGGCAGATCTCTGCAATGCTTAGTTTGGTTGTTCTCGATTCTTTCTCTGATTTCCAATTCCTCAAGTCTCTTTAACAAGTTGTTGGGGACCTTTCCAAGAGCATCAACTACTATTGGTATTCCTGTCATCTTCATATTCCACAGCGTTTTTTGGCAAGATCGAAGTATTTGTCTCTCTTTTCGATTTTTATTTCTTTTTCACTCTGTCATCCACTGGAATGGAAAAATTCACAAGACGCAAATTCTCTTTATTTTCTTATTTATTGATTTATTTATTAACACTAGGTCTGGTCTTCTGGACAGGGTTAAGTGATCGTTTGTATCTCAAAATTTCAGGGAATTTTACGCGTCTCATTCTCTTGGACAGATTCTGGTTTTTACATATACAGTTCGCCGGTATATTAGAATTTTAATTTCTTGAACAATTCTCTGAGCATAACCGTCCCTACTCAGGACATTTTCCCCTAAAAGCCAACTTGCTATATTCGCTTATTATGTGATTAATCGTTTCGTTTTCATCACCACATATTAATATTATTACTATTTAACTCAGTAGAGAGCTTCTTACCCCAGAGTTAGCTCATAGTTTTCAACTAGATTCTGAGTGACAATAAGTCTCCTCAAGTCTCCAGGACTCTTTTTAGTTTTCTAGCCGATCTCAACAATGCTGTAGTTTTGATGTTCTCAACGCGTTGTATTATTTACAAGTTCTCCAGTCCCTGTATCAAATCTCTGCTTACTGTACCGAACACGCCAATTACGGTTGTATCATCGTAACCTTTATGGTCCATAGTTTTCTCAGTTGTCTTGTAAAACCTGAGTTCTTGTCTATCTTTTCGCTTTTATTCAATGTTAATCTGTGGTCAGCCGGAACAGTACAGTCTACGATTCGGCAAGTTCTCTTTTTCTCTCGATTCTCTCTAGGTCGTCTGGCCGAGATTAGATGATCCGTTTGTATCTCAAAATCCCAAAGAATTTTGTGCGTCTAATTTTCTAAAATGGATCCAGGTCAATTTAAACTTTTTGTACAATTCCCAGTAGATCACCTTACCCACCCAGTCGTCTCAAGACTTAAACTCATTCTGAGTTAATTTACTGCATTCGCTTATTATGCAATTGATCGTTTCGTCTCGGTCACAACATAATCTAAATCTGCTATTCTGTTGCGTCTTGTCTATTTTTGCTTTGACATAGTTAGTCTTTATGGCGTTGTTTTGTGCTGCTATTAGCAAAGATTCAGTTTCTCACTTAAAGGCTTCCTTTTCTTAGCCATGTCCACGTTGTGTCCTCTGAGAATTCCCTTGTTCGTCGTTTAAAGTGTCCATGTAGTTATTCTTTCCATTTTTGTTTTCTGGTTAGTCTTGTTTGTTGAAACTTGTGTTTTCTGTATTGTTTCTGGTCACTGTACTTCCAGTCGTTTCATCGATGCATCGAGGATATCTTGAATGCTAGCGAGCCAATTTCCTCCTTCTTATCTTGACAAAGACAGCCTCTTTTCGTCATCTATGGGATCTAAGGACGTATGTATCGTCATAAGTTTTCTTGTTCTCTGGTGCATTTGTTAGAGTTCTTCTCTCGTCTACTTTAAGAATAGTTCCGAGTATCTTACAAGGGAGACAACCCAAGAATTTATCTCTTTGATGAGATTTTAGTCATGGAGTTTGGTTTCGTGTATTCTCGTTTTTCTGAAGCATTATTTTATAATTTCTTTTTTTTTTTTTTTTATCTCCGCATATTTGATGGTGCTCGCTTCCAATATTCCCGTGTATTTGTCAATTTATTTTTCTTCGAGCGTTCTGATTTTTCTTGATTTAGTAGTTCTATTCCTTCCGTCATTTGTCGATTTCCGCTTTTCCTAATTAGCATGGCACATTTTTCTATGCCAAATTCCATCCCTATATCGTCACTGTATATCCTCACTACCTGAATTAGGTTTTCCAATTCCTTTTCGATTTTGGCAAACAGTTTGATGTTGTCCATGTACATAATAGGGTTGATCTTTTATTGCAATTTGATATTTGTATCCGTCTACATGTTATATATTGACCTCCGACCGGGCTAGGTTGTCAAAATAGGAAATACAACTGTGTAAATAACAGGTGCATCCGTTCGAGGAATATCAGAATATAACCTTCACCGTGGGCAGGTTGAATGAGTGCAATTTGTGACGCCCACAAGAAGAAGGAGGATGTCGAACTATTATATAACTCGGTGCACAGGAAGTTCAAACAGTTGGAGAAAAGATGCGGTAGAGAAAACCAGGAGAACGGGAAAGAAACGCGGTTATGGCCATACGAGTGGGGTTCAATATGTTGCAGTTCTGTTCGGTCTCCAACTCTCTCTCACAGTAAAACCTTTGAGTAACCCTTTCGAACCCTTCCAAATAAAGTGAGAGGTATATTTTTTCTAAAGAACTGTGTCGCTCGTCTTTATTGTGTCGTCGTTATGATTCTGCATGTATATATATATGTGTATGTATAGTGGTCATGGCAATACAACATACACATTTCTTAGGGGTGTGATTCAGTGGATTCATCGCTATTACAAATAGTAATAATGACTGTGCATCTTCCTCGAAGATCCTTCTCTGGATTTGCACCTCAGCTAGACATTTTCCTCCTGCTGTCAGTTCAACTCTCCATTTTTCCATGGTATTTTTGGTAAACTTTATGACATCACTGGATATCATGTACATTTTTAGACAGTCTATTATCCATCCTTGTTGGACCATATCATAAGCCTTTTTGTAATAAATCCAGGCCATATCTATATTTTTCTCCCTCGTTTTCCTGTCCTTGAGGATGTGTTTATCATTGAACCGTAGCTCACCTGTTCCTTCCTTGCAGGATCGTTTCTGTTCCTTGGGAAAAAGTTCGCGGTTTATTAGTGAATCGTAAATCTCTTCCCTAATTTGTGCCGTTTGTATTTTCAACATAATCGGTTGGAAAGTTATGGGTCTGTAGTTTTTTGGTAGAGCGATACGTTTAATCGGGTCTTTTTGGATCATGGTTGTCTTTCCTTTCGTTACCGTTTCGTGTAAGCATCTCTTCATTTCGATAGCAAATCTGTCGTGGATAGAAGAGAATTTACTAAACCAATATCCATGTGTGGCATCATTGCCTGGCGCTCTCAAATTTGGTTACCTTTTTATTGTTGATATAGTGAATTGAGGTGTATTTTCGTTTTTTGTCTTTTTTCGAATCCTTGTAACAATTTTTCCATCTTATCCATTCGGTTTTTATGTTGAGCTTCCCATATTTTGCTTCAAAATTGTTTTGTTTACTTGTCATTCGGTTGTTGGTATGTATTCGTGCATTCTTCACACACTGGCTGTTGAATTTTTTCGTTGTTTACGAATGTCCTATTTTGTCTCTATCTTTTTATCCGGTCTCGATATCTTTTTAGTCTTCCTTCTTTTACCAGTACCTTTTGGTTTATTTTCTCCAGTTGTATTGTTTGTTTTATTTAAGTTGCTTTTTTTTCTTTTTGTCCCAACATGATCACGGGTTCTCCCTCTGCCTTATAATTTTCTCTTGTTGTCGTAGATTTCTTATCTAAGTTTCCAGTCGAAGTTCCCATTCAGGCTTTCAGTTTCTGTTCGTGTTCTTTCAGGAACACCGGTTTTTTCACAGTCTAATTTTGCTTCCGCATAGATTAGTTCGTTTAATTCCGTGATAATCTTACACGAGATCATCATCATGTCGCGCCGCCAGCAAGGATCTTCCTGGCCCTCTCTCGCCACCCGTCTCCATCGTCCATCGCTCCCGGTAGGTTTTCAAGGCTAAATTCTGTATCGACACAGAGCAGTCGTATATTGTTTCTAGCTGGTCGTCATGCATTTGCTCGTCCATGTGATGGCGCCCACAGGAGTATGTCACCTGACCAAGAAATATTAGAAATACACCAAAAAATAAGTAGGGAATCAGGGTAACAAGACCCTTATACAATAAACGACCGACATATCGAATAAGGAAAAACAAGAACACTATAATACTAATGAAGTGCAAAAAGTAACAATCAAAACACTACACACCTAAACCACAAAGAACAAGCACTAACACAAGAAGAAGGATTGATTATAGAAAGTTTAAAGAGTATTAGGTCGGAAATGAAGACTAGATTATCATCGCTAAGAAAACTGTCAAGGGAGAAACAAAAAAAAAAAAATAAACGAATTACTATCAAATACCTCTACTAAGTTATGGTAATCTTAGACTTAGTAGAGATATTTAATAATAATTCGTTTATTTTGCTTCCCATTGCTTCTAATGATATGTAATCAGTGAATGTTTTTTTCCATTTATGATTTGCAAAGTCTTAACTTAAAGTCCAGTTATTGACTATTTCTCCTTTTCCCTTAATTTATATATTAAATTTATACCTTAATAGCGTTTCAAATCTCTCTTAGTATTTTACTGCCGTGGTAACACATTTTACATCGATCTCTTAAGACTAAGAACTTACTGACCACGAAAAGAACCAGTTACAAAATAAACACGGACTTGGTTTGAAATTGTTGTTATTATCCTTAATAGTCCGAAAACAAAATTGCTTTTGATTATTTATTTCTACCATTACTGCTCTACTACAAGTATAGCATTGGTATCAAATAAATCACCAAGGTTGTTTTGCCATATAAAAAAGAAAAGTAAGAATATATATATATATATATATATATATATATATATATATATATATATATATATATATATATTGTTACTTATAACTGTTTCACTGATATGTATTTATGCAATGTGATATGGAGAGTTGAATTTAGAAAAAAAACGGATGGCTAATTTCTGGGGAAGAAGAGAGAGACAGAGAGAGAGGGGCGGGGGGAGATTAAAGAAAATAATAGGAAAAAGCAGAGAGTCTACAGAACGAAGAGGTGACCAATGAGAAGTCAGGCAAAGCACTGGTTATAGGTCAGCCATTCACAGGTGAATGACTACGCTAATTAAAAAGGGCTAGAAAAAGCCCAAAGATCCCAGGGATTTTTCGCAGGTGTGGTTAAATGGTTTCAAGTCGAGTAAATGATTCAATAGTTTGCTTTTACCTACTGATAAGACCCTAACGGGTTCTGCCACTTCAGGTCAGAGAGAACTTTGTTAGTAATGGCAACGAAGGGGTACTCCACATACCCCAAAGCTCCTTGAATGGAGCCTCACCATCAGATTGTTCAGTGCCATACCCAAGACACGCGTTAGGTGGATCTTACCTCTCTGCAAATGGATAGGGCGAAATTTGGGCCGGAGTAAAACTTATTCAGAAATATTCAGTCAATTTTAGACCTGGTAAAAGTGCTTATGACCCATCCACCCCATTTCAAACTTTATGACGTAATATATGTTTTCAATTTAAACATATTTTTCTTGTGTGTAAAATTAATCATGTGATTTAACAAATGCTAATTAGATTTAGAAAATATAATTTATGAATAATATCATGCGTTTAATTCTGCTTAACTTCACTGATCATATTTTTCTGTTGTCTGTACAGGCAAAGGACGACTAACGTAGATATCAACAAATTCCTATCCAGTTGACGCAGAGTTCAAATAGAAGACTTTTGCCACTTGTAAAAAGATGACGCAGTTATAAAATAATTTTTCTTTCAGCCATTTAAAATCAATCCGTTACTGAGCATGCGCGGGTGAGCTCTTTTTCGCATATATTGAAGTTAAATACATTTTGTAAAAAAAGATAAATAAACTCATGTAAATAACTCAGAATTCTCTTTCTTTCTTTCTTTCTTTCTTCGATATTTCTTCTTTCTTTTTTTCTTTTTAATCTTTATTCACGCATTTTTATCTCTTTGTTTGTCCGTCATTGTTTTCCATATAATAAGAAGGCAGATTATTCTTTTTTTTTATTGCTAAATATGGTTTTCTTGTGGCATATTTTGTTAGGGTCACAAGTTAGATATTATTCAATTCTTTCAGAGCAAAAATATGTGTAACTAAAAAGAACAGAATTTTTATTGACGTCGACTTGTTACTAATTTTAATCAAACGAGTTGGGTTTATTAGATATTGAAGTCTGTCTAACAAGTTTGTATATATATATATATATATATATATATATATTGCATCATTAATTTTTTATCTGATGATTACCGTGTAAAGACGGCATGAAACTAGTGGTCACAAATCAAGAAAATGCCCTCCAATATTCAAAGATATGCAAGCATTCGAAAATGATCTAACAGATATGGTCAAAAACATTAAATTCACCAATCACCGAGACAACTTCCCGAAGAAAATCATAAATGACACTAAAAAAATACACAACTCAAATAAGATATTCGTATTCGATGACAAAACAACCAATTTATATTCTACAAATTTCGACAACTACAAAAAGCCAGCATCAAACAAAGTAATGCAAATATACAAAAAAACACCCGAAATCACTATGAACCACAAAAATAAGGAAGCCAATGAAATAGCCACTAAATTAAACATAGAATACAAAATAAACCCCATAGCTGAGCAACCAGTCTTCATAACAATTAAAGACCACAAACCAAACTTCACTACCAATCGTACATATCGATTAATGAACCCCTCATAATCTGAAATAGGAAAAATCAGCAAGCAAATACTGGATAATATAAACACACAACTCACAAACAAACTAGAACTTAACCAATGGAAGAACACCAAAGCCGTCACCAACAGGTCCACACCTATGCCCAACAAGAAAAACACAGCCTTCATCCAATTCGGTATCACAGATTTCTACCACTCCATCACTGAACATGCACTTGGCAGAACCCTAGAATTAGTATCCCAGCATGTACCCGTCTCACAATATGATATCAGGATCATCAAGCACTGCTGCAAATCGCTCCACTTCCATGACGGCAAATCATGGATTAAAAAACTTGATAACCATCTGTTCGACGTAACCATGGGCAGCTTTGATGGTGCTAAGGTGTGCAAGCTGGTCGGTGCCCTAAACCTATCCCAACTTTCAAGATTAATCAACAACATAGACTTGGGATTATACAGAGACGACGACCTTATCATCATTAGAAACACAAACGGCCCCAAACTAGACAACAACAGAAAGAAATATCCAACGCACTGAAACTGCTGGGATTTAAAACCCCCATACACACAAACCTAAAATTGCCCAGTCAGCTGGGGCAGTAGAATACACTGACTGCAACTCTGCAGAGGGGTAAGACCCCCCCCCCAACGAGTGTCCTGATATGACACTAAACAATCTGATGGTGAAGTTCCAGCAGTGCTGAAGCTTTGGGGAATGCGGAGTACCCCTTCATTGCCATCGCTCCCAGGTCCACTCTGGCCCGGAGTGGTAGCTCCTGATAGGGCCCTATCTTTGGGTTAAATAGAACTAACTGCATACTTATGCTAAACTGAATTGAGTAAACTGAATAGCTTGAAATAGAAACGTTTTTGACAATTAAACCGTACTTACACTTAAACTGCGTGCTTATGCTTAACTGAATTATTTCAAATAGAACTGTCTTTTGACATTAAAACTGTATTTACACTTAAGTGAATTATTACATGTAACTGCTTGAATAGTTTGAAATGGAAATGTTTTTGACAATTAAACTGTGTACTTATGCTAAACTGAACTGTTTTCAATAGAACAGATTATTTACATAAAAATGGATTTGGCGTTAAATAACCTACAAAGGTTGATATGCCATAAAACCAAACAAACCAAACAAACCTAAAAACAGAAAATTTCTTAGACGTAACACTGATCTTAGCTAATTGAACATACGAACCCTACAAAAAAGATAACAACACACCAACCTACATACACACATCTTCAAACCACCCACGCTCAGTTACTAAACAAATCCCCAAATCCATTAGCCGTAGACCATCCAGCAACTCCTCCAACATAGCAATTTTTAACAAACACAAACACATATACGACGAAGCATTAAAACACAGTGGTTATAAGCAAGAAGTAGGATTCACACCCCCAAAAGAAAAATCTAAGCATAGAAGTAGGAACATTATCTGGTTTAACCCACCTTACAATAAATGCATATCATCCAATATTGGTATGAACTTCCAAAACTTAATCTCTAAACACTTCCCCAAGTCAAAATTTTCAATAAAAACAACATCAAGGTTTGCTACAGTTGCACAAACAACATGGCACTGATAATAAAAAAAACACAACAAAAAAAATCGCATCCACCAACAGTACACCACACCATTCCAACCAATGCAACTGTAGTGTCAAAAGCACATGCCCCCTACCAAATAAATGCCTGAATAGAAACATCATATACAAAGACACGGTAAAAACAAACAACTCCGTCAACAATTACATCAGTGCAACGGAGAACACCATAAAACAAAGAATCCACAACCATAATCTTTCTTTCAAATACAGGAACTACGTATCCAACACCTCCTTATCCTCGTACATATGACAACTAAAAGATACAAACATCACTCCCTCAATCACATGGGAGATACTAAAACAAGCACCTACCTACAACAAAACATCATAAAATGCCTTCTTTGCGTCCACGAAAAATTAGCCATCATCACCTATCCATCACAAAACACCCTACTAAATAAAAAAAATCTGAAATTCTTTCAAAATGTAGGCAGAAGAACAAACATCTTATTTCACACTTCAACCTGCAAACACAACCCACCTAACACCTCGTGTGTATATATATATATATATATATATATAAAACCTGAAGCACCGTAAGTACCATTTTCCTCCTCCAACCATCACATCTTCCACACAATATATCCACACGCCTCCACCATTTTAACTTTTTACGAGCATTAGAAATAGGCCCCAACGCCTTACTTATCAAATTCACTCTAAACTTTTCAACAATACTGTATTTACCACACATCGACAAAAAACATATAACTATTGAATAACAACCCCAACCTTCCAACTGCCACCCAAACCCCCATCCACTTCCTTAATCAATTTCTTTAATTTTTCAATGATGAGACCCTACACCTCAGTTATAATCCTCTTCGTACACAAACACACTAACTATTATTTAACCCCTTTATTCTATAACGCACATATCACTTATGAGACCCACAGTATATAATATTTACGCAATATTTCATTTATTTATTATAATAATATTATTATTATTACAATAATACGATTTATTACGAACACAACTATTATTTAACACACTATTATTTAACCCCTTTATCATTTTATTACGTACACACCACCAATGATATCCATAGTATATAATATTTACGCAATATTTCATTTATCTATTATTATTATAATGATACAATTCCCTACCCTAAATATTACACCAACATATTACAACTCAATATAACCTAAATTATACCCACTATAATTCTAATCTACCATAGCACAACCATTTATACACGCTTACAAATCAAATTCTTATTCATTCTCCCCGACATGCAGTGATGATGTTTTGTTCCATAGCCAGAGTCACCAAAAGAAATAATGTAACGAATTAATATGCACTTGAATCCATTTCCGCAAAACCCAAAACTTTACGTTCCTGGCCTGACTTAACCTCAGAACACACATCCACACGTAACTATAACACATACACACATAGGCACACACCCACATACACTCACACACTTATAACCCCACACAAACGAAATCTGATCGGGTTTTTTTCTGTATTTTGTCGTATTTTCGATTTTCAATTCATTCCATCTTCTTAACTGCCTAATGAATGATGTTTTACAAAAAACTTCATGAAACCTAAGGTTGCAGAATATTTTCCATAGATTGAATATATATATATATCTATATATCTAATATATATTTATTTATTATCATTATGTCTTTTTCGGTTGATGAGACGCTGCTTTCTAATCGACACACGGCTAACGAAGGCATGGACAGCTATCGATAGGCTTTCGATCATATGGAAATCAGACCTGACCGATAAAATAAAACGCAGCTTCTCCCAGGCAGCGGTCGTGTCGATACTGCTGTATGGATGCACTAGATGGACGCTAACTAAACGGCTGGAGAAGAAGCTAGACGGTAATTACACAAGAATGTTGCGAACAATATTGAATAAGTCCTGGCGGCAATACCCAACAAGGCACCAACTATACGGCCACCTGCTTCCCATCACGAAAACTATCCAAGCTAGACGAACCAGACATGCAGGACACTGCTGGAGAAGCAAGGATGAGCTCATAAGTGATGTACTCCTATGGGCCCCTGCATATGGCCAAGCAAAAGCAGAACGACCTGCTCGAACATACATGCAGCAGCTATGTGAGGATAGGGGATGTAGCCCTGAAAACTTGCCAGAGGCGATGAATGATAAGGAGAAGTGACGAGAGAGGGTTAGGGATATCCGTGCTGGCGGCACGACATGATGATGATGATGATGATTATCATTATTATATATATATGTACGTGAGTGTGTGTGCGTGTATTTGTGAATGTGTGTCGGTGGCCTATGTACGTGTGTGTAAGCGTGTGAGTGTGTATGTGGGTGTATGGGTGCAGGTGCGTGTGCGTGCGTGTGTGTGTGTGTTTGTGACTATCTCTGTGGGAAGTCTATATGCATGTGTGTAAGCGTGTGAGTATGTATATGGGTGTATGGGGGTATGTGCGTGTGTGTTTATGAGTGTGCGTGTGAGAGGTCTATGTGCGTGTGTGTAAGCGTGTGAGTGTGTATGTGGGTGTATTGGTGTAGGTGAGCGCGCGCTTGTGTGCGAGGGGGAAACTAAGGTAATCAGAGAAGTAGTTTATTCGTAGTTGAATAATCTGCCAACGTCAAATGTTTCGGTTTTTATATTAACTACCATAAAGGAATGTTAATAGGTAATGTTGTATATTCAATTTTCAAAGGAAACCAAAAAGATAGAAAATGTTTTTCCATTCGACATTTCTTCTTTTTTCTTCTTTTTTATTCTCATTTTTTTTTTCATCTACTTATTTGCCAGTCATTGTTTTCAATGTAAGTAGTGTTCTATTTCAAATCTATGTGATGTAATTAATTTTGAAATATATTTGAAATCGTAACGTATTTGCAAAGGCTTTTGAGAATTTTTATAGGCTTTATAAGTAATTAAAAAAAAAAGATTGTTGCTATTTGTAATTTAGGAAGAATCATGATTAGAAGTATTATTTAAAAACATTAAAAAGTAAATATAGATATAGATTGATTTATAAAATCTAATTAATTCAAAAAAGAGACCTTCTAACTTGATAGCGCTAATGTGACTACATAAGCCGATAAGTTAAGAAAAAACACGTTAAAAACTAATCCTAATTTCAAGTTTAAGAAAGATTTTTGAATCTTGAATTATTTCTCATTATAATATCGGCTGTCTGAAAATAAATGCAACCCATTAATACGATATGATTTATTTAAGAGATAAGCGAAATGGCGGTCATTTGGAACACGTACGGTAAAAAATGCCTCCGTCACCAAGAGACATCAAATTAATGATTTTTTAAAAATTATTATATCAGATTCTAGGACATGCAATCTTTTTTAGAGTTTCTTGTCGCAGTAATAAGACATTATTATATTAATGGGTTGCGTCTATCTTGAGACAGTTTGGAATGGTTTTGTCTCCAAATAAATAGTGACGTAAAATATTTTCATCTCTTGTGCAAGGCATTGTGATCGAGGATTAATAGTTGTTATAGTATACTATTTTCAAATCTGAAACAAAAAAGAACACAAGATTATTATTAGGAGAGTTATTAACAGTTACATGGTTCCCGTGTATATTGAGACATCATGTACTATCAAACGGAGAATATTTTTTTTCAACTTTTGTTTTTACTAAGTTAAATTAGTGCTAAAAAGTTACAAGATCCTTATTGAAATTATGTAAATTACATCAGAAGATGCAACATCATATATCACCATTGCCCAGATGATAGTTTAATATAACAAGTGAAAAGTCTAACATGGCTAGTGTTGGATTGTTTGAAAGAGGTTGTTAATATGTATTGATATTTGTAATTCACCCCACCAAAAGTGAGGCACAAAATGCCTCGGGCCCCGTCGGTATCCCATATAAAAGAGCGCCTCAGGTGCCAGTCGATAAACGTAGCCCTTCCTATAAGGGATGAAGCCTGGGGAAACGCCCCCCAAAGCCTCGAGGATGTGAGTCAGTCTCGTCCGCAATCCGCGATAACTGGGCTTACCAAGAGGTCACGAAAAGCAGGCTCGACCCACCATACCCACAAAAATAAAACACCACCGATCCCGAACTAAGCAGTTGGTCAGAAAAGGAATGTTTCTTATATGAATACTGGGTCGTAATATGTACTTGTCGTCTACAAATCGCTTGATAATATTTATAGACTTGCCGGTGAGTATTAGCAGGAGATCGGCCAGTCAGAGATGATTAAAGCATATATGTGCTGGGGTAAGTCATGGCCTAGCTTCAAAATGTATTCTAGCCTTGGTACTGAAAAGGCGTACCTTTTTGTATTAAGAATCCTACAACTGAAATCTAGATGGCTACCCAAATTCTAACAGCCATTCAAATATGAATAAATTCATTCTCTGAATACCTTTTTTTTTTATATATATTTCTATGTTTACTTAACGTCGGATCCATTTCCATGAGCACTCTGGCAAAGGAATTTTCGGCCCCCGCCCACATAATGCAAAGCTCTTCGAAAGAGTTGAGCACTCTGGTAGTCGATAGGGTATAAAAATGTAAACAACATATCATGGCAAGAAAAAGAGAGCGTGACACAAAACCTTGAATTTTCTTCCTAGTTCTCTGTTCTATTTCGAACATGCTTGGTCGCTTTCAGAATGGAAAGCCCCCTTTCATGCTCACAACCAAAACATAGGGCTCGTAATCTTCCCGACTCGTGTTCAACTATCTGTCTTTACTTCATCACGTTTCGCCGACAACTCTCCACAAACATGAGTAGGGGCTTCTGCCTGGTGTAAGTGAGTGAACATCCGCTTCCGTCGACTCCACACATGCGAACCGTGACCGGTTGACCTACAACTGCCTTTGCCTAAGTCACTGCGAGGTCAACTACGTGCCTCCATGTCTGCCTTTTTTCCTTCCTTTTTTTATTCTCTCTCTTTCCTTTCTTTGAAATTAGGCTTTTGTTTTCTTTATAATTTACTATATTACGTTACAAATGTTCTATGGTCTTATCGTGTGTATGTGTGTATGTGTGTATGGGTGTGTGCGTATATATATGTGTGTGTGTGCGTGTATACATGCAAGTGTGTCTGTGTGTGATGAATTTAGGTCATCAACGTGACTCAGAGCCATGTTTTTAGCATCATTTACTAAACGTAAATTTTAGAATACACAAAGAATTTTAGCCTCTAATAAATTTTCTAAATACAATTCATCAAATTTCCGGGTCTGTGCAGGTTTACACAGCAGATACTAGTCAAAAACAAAAATGATATTTTTGAAAACGTAAGTCTTAAAACCAGTTTAAGCTCCTCTTTCAGTTACCACTAGAATATTTGATGTCAATGGCTCAGGGCTTGAGTCAGAAGAACAGATCTCAGTCCCACAAACTTAAAAAGATTCAAATGAGTTTATATGCAATAAGAGAAACAACGCATATCCTCTGGTGACCTAACATATCCCTTTGTTAAATGGGCATTAAAATGCTGAAATTTTAACTTTGGCAATCTTTTTTTCTCATGAAAATTCAGTTTAAGTACTGTAAGTAATCATTGTTAAAACTTTTTGCAACACTGACATTCAGGCATTTTCATTTTTTTGACATCACATAATTCTTCTTCTTCTTCTTCTTCTTCTTCTTCTTCTTCTTCTTCTTCTTCTTCTCTCTCTCTCTCTCTCTCTATATATATATATATATATATATATATGCACGGGCGTGGCCTTACAGTTATCGGTCTAAATTATAGGGATAAACCATTCACGTCTCTCTTCAATTTTGGGTTAACAGTATTGCTGTGTGTACTCTTTATTACTGGTTTAGCAAGCGGTCTAGGAGAAAGTAAAAACTCAGGTTTGGTTGGGTTTTGCTTGGTTGGGTTTGTTTTTATTTTGTTGGGTTCGGATTGGATTGGGTTATGCCATATCAACCATTGTTGGTTATTAAATGCCATATCCACTCTGCACATATATATTAGATATATAAGATTTGGTTTTGTTGGGTTTTATGGCATATCAACCATTGTAGGTTATATAACGCCAAATCCTCTTTATACATTAGTTTTGAATATATAACATTTGGTTGGGTTGAGGTTTATGGTATATCAACCATTGAAGGTTATTCAATGCCAAATCCTCTTTATACATTAGTTTTGAATATATAAGATTTGGTTGGGTTGGGGTTTATGGTATATCAACCATTGAATGTTATTTAATGCCAAATCCTCTTTAAACATATGTATTGGATATGTAAGATTTAGTTATGCTTAGTTTTATGGCATTTCAACCTCATTGGTTATTTAATGCCAAATCATTTTTATACGTATGTTCTATATATATGTATATATATATATATATATATATATATGTGTGTGTGTGTGTGTGTGTGTGTGTGTGTGTGTGTGTGTGTGTGTGTGTGTGTGTGTGTGTGTGTGTGTGTGTGTGTGTGTGTGTGTGTGTGTGATTTGTCAACACATTCGGTTGATAACATTTTTACTTGAGCCAAAACTAATTTTTGAATACAGTTAAATGGTTTAAAGTATTGCTATCTAATACGAATTATTCTATAACCTATTAATCTTTTTTTTTGCACACAGTTAAATGGATTTACATGATATGTAAAAAAATTAATTTCTTGGTAATTTAATTTTTAGATGAGTTTGAACTAATTTGTTTACATTCTAGTATTGCATTTGTTTCAATATATTTAAATGATTTCAATTAATGATATAGGTAATTTATAATTATATTTCAACGTTACTCATTCGTTTGGCTATATTAAAATGGTTCCAAGTTTTGCAATGTATCACTAAGAATTCAATTAAACACCAGTCACATTTTTACACACATTTTAATTATCAGTTCTATTTTAAACAATTCAATTGAGCATAAGTTATTTGCTTGTACTCAGTTTAAAATCATAAACAGTTATATTTGGCACATAGATAGGACCCTTTCCGGAGCTATTACTTCGGGCCAGCGTGGACCTGGGAGCGATAGCAATGACAGGGTTCTCCACATTCCCGAGAGTTCCATCATTGCTGGTGGCTTACCATTAGATTGTTTAATGTTATATACAGGCACACTTTGGAAGCGTCTTACCCCTCTGCAGTGATACAGTCGGTGTATTCTACAGTCCCTGAAAACTGGGCTGTAAAAATTCTGTTTTCAAAACATACAAACAAATCAACAGTAAATATGGTCAACGGGCCCCCAGACTTTGAGTTTGAGATGGTGGCCCAACAGTTCAGTTAAAAGCGTGAACTAATGGACAAACTTTATAGTAATCCTATATATGTGAGTGCGGCTGTGTTGGGGGATCAGACGAAATATCGAAGATATTCTTCCTATGGAATTGAAAGGGAGTTGTCTACTGTGGACAAAGCATTGTGGGCTTGTAGGGACTAGAAGAACGGATTCACTTTAGAACGACAAAGGACAGACTTGAATATCGGACATGACACCTTGACGTACATATGACAGGTTCACACAAAGGTAAAACAGCTTTTTTTTTTTTTTTTGCTCGATAGACTCTACCTAAGTTTAAAGGAATCTCATTGCTTTGTTGTATACCACGAGTCCGTCTCTTCTCAGCTTTGTTTACTTATTCTCTTTGCTCGTAAGAACGTAACAAATAGATTACTCACATATTGTACTATCACTGTTACCCTTACATGCATATCAAATCACTATATAGCTTGATTGTAAAATTTCTCTACACTTAAAAATATTATTCAAAATGTCCTTCCCTTCTTATTCGTCCAAAAAATGTACGCATGCACACACATGCACACATACATATATACACGTGTGTATGTGTGTGTGCTTGTGTGTGTATGGGAGGAATAAATAATATATATATGTGCAGGTTTTTTTTTTCCCTGTGATTTTGAAGTGATCGTCGAACTACAAGTAAAGAGATAATTTTTTGGCCATATTTTATACAGTCATCATTCACATTTACTGCATCTTACTTGCCGGAAGGAAAAAGAGTTAATTATTTTAAAATTGTCTACAAATACCAATAATTCATGGAAGAAAAAGCAATTAGTAAATGGCGTAGAGATTTGTGCTTTTCTTCAAAGAAATTCGTCGATGCGTACATTTGTTTATTAATAACACCTCATTGTATTCAATACTTTTTTTCCTAATTTTTTTCTTTATGGGTTTTTAAAACAAATTTCAATCAATACGTTCTCCCCTAAGAATGTATGTTCATTCAAGTCATCGTTGGATGCAACTTATACTGGTGAAAGTCTAGAGAATATATCAACTAAAATATGTTATTTACAAAAAAGACAAGTATTATCGTTCGAATAATCTATGGAATAATATAAATAATTAATCACAGAACTTCTGACAAGACATGAGAACATTTCGGTTGAAATGTGCTACAGTACAGGACAAAAAATGACAACTGACATTTAAAAGAAAACTAAAACAATTGATAAAAATTGTTGTTTATTCCAAGTTAAACCGGTCCATTGATTTAATGGGTAAAGTATTCGCTAATAATCTGGGAGACTTGAGTTCAATCCCAGGTTGAGTCATACCAAAGACTCAAAAAATGGTACGCGATGCCGCCTCGCTTAACACTCAGCATTATAAGGTGTGGATCAAGGGTAAAGTAGACCAATCTAGGTAAAGGAGTTGTGCCTTCCCTTACACTTTGGAGTAGTAGATATTTCAAAGGGAGCCTTCGGGACCCCTTGACTAAGGTCACCAACTTTTCTTATTCCAAGTTAGGGCGATTTGTGAACACTTATTATATTGTAGTGTCACAGTTTGACCTTTTTCAAACTCTTATTAACCATTAGTAAAGAACTAGCAAATCAGCAGTTGAGGTGTCAAATAAAGGAAAAGAAAATTCTGGGAAATTTCTTTCTTCTTTTTTTTTATTTCCTGGGGATTTTCTTTTCTGAAAATTATGACTTTTCGCTACAGCAAAGGGAATTTGACAACAATATTCAGTATTTTATATGCGCATGTACATATATATGCATGTACATCGATATATATATATATATATATGTATATATATATATATATATATATATATATATATTACTATGTCCATATCTCCCTGTGTGCGCATTTATATGCTCGACGAGCCTCACTGCACAGGTGTGTGAGGAGAGAAGTATAGTGTATGTATGTAAGTATGTATTTATGTATGTAGGTAGGTAGGTAGGTAGCTAGGTAGGTATATAGATATGTGTATAGTAATAAGCATATATGCGTAACGCACACACACGTAAATACACATACATACACACATATATATGCTCGGTGAGCCTCACTATACGGGTGTGTGTTGACAAACGTATCGTATATGCAAGTATGCGAGTATGTATGTATGTATGTCCAAGAATATGTGTATAGTAGAATGTTTATATGCTTATGTATGTGTAAATGCGTAATGTACACACACATGCACACACAAATATATATATATATATATATATATAAATATATATATATATATATATATATATATATATATATATATATATATATATATACTTAATATGCATAACTATACAGATGTATGTGAGGACAGAAGTATCGTAAATGTATGCATGCATGTATCTATCTATATATGTACATAAATATGTTTATAGCAGTATCGAAATGATCCCCAAAGAAGCTCGGGAGATGGGCAGATTTTAATAGATGATAAAATAGAAAGTTGAGAATTTCTCGATGGAGATGATAAGGTCAGTATTTTAATCGTCCTTTATAAACGTAAGTCTTCGGCTTTAATGCAATCAGAGGTCAATAGACAAGAATATGATTTTAAGTGCTTTAATTCTGAGAAGTTCAAGTGGAAAAAAATGTTTTTTTTTTTTTCCGGGGACACTGACCGACCGCATATATTCAAGGAAACAATCAGGCGATTGCCAGATGAATGGGAACCCGAGAGCTGATGGTTAATTCGTACATTGTTAAGTATGGATCGTTACAACAAGAATAAAGCATGAAAGTTAAGAGCTAACAGTTACATAGAATGAAATAATTGTGATAGTGAGGATACAGTGTCCAAGTCTCATTTCAAGAGTCTCACCAACCTCGTGCCATCAGAATAAACTCAAAGAATAAATAAATAGCAAGTATATTCTCTGGATTCGTTTTTGTTGCCTTTTCTTTCACTTGTGAAGCTTAATCGTGGTTTTCAAGGTTTCGACCAAAACCTGTAAATGACGTAATCTTAACAATAAACACAAAGTGAGTGTGAGTCATTTCACTGGCGAGACTGGAGAGGCTAAGACAATATATTCTGCCTCAATCTTTCTCATAACTTTCTATAATACTGGAAGATTATGGTAGGTATCAGCTGAAATAGCGTGTTTTGATAGACAAAATAATAAATGGAATAATCAATGTAATTATGAAAGTAGGTTATCTGAGAACTTCAAACATGACAGGAAAAGCAAAAATTATATTGGCTAATGCAGGCATGAGCAACCTTTTCGGAAAGTGGACTGCATGAGATATAGCTCATTATCAGGAGAGCTGCACTCCTGAAAAATATTTTAAATAATTTTTCGTTGAAGGTAGCAAAAACATTTTCATTAGAGAAGACCATACACGTAAGCAATTGACGGAGAAATAAGGGCTTGTTGATTGTTTTTCTCTTTGGCGAAAAGTTGTTTTTTATAAAAATAAAAAAAAAATACTGAAGTCTAGGTAAAATCTCATCCCTTATATCAAATGTGATTAACACACACTGATGCCGTGATACATTACAAAATAATTGGACACCAGATTCAGGGGAAAAAAAGAAGAGTGACAGAAGTGTGTGAGTGAATAAATGAGATCGAAACTAGACAGTTTGTCTATGACAGCGATAGAGCATAGAGATAAAAGTACAAATACGAAGACAATCTTCAAAACGCTTCCTTTTAGGAAACACTAACTGAAAATATTAAAAATGATATTAAACAAATGCGTTTTTCTAACAAACTGATTACTTCAGCTTTGGTTTTAATGGATCAACTTTGATCTTTTCCATGATTTTCAGGTTTAATAATAAATTAAAATAAATGACCAAACTCCAACGAGATTTTGGTTTGGCTTAATTATGTGAAAGTCCTAAGAGAAATATATAAAAGCTTGTTGATTATAGACAAAAACAACGTTTAAGTGGGAAACTTGTAATTTTCAATGGTAACTGATTGCACGAGCCATTCATTAGTCTCAATAAAAATGGCAGATGTGTTTTCACCTCAGAAGCCGGGGTTGCATTTGGTGTTATCTAATTAGAAAAATGGGAAAGTATCGGAGCACTCAATACAAGCACTTCCCAGCATTAATGACCATAATAGATTATATTAACGAGTTCTACAGTGACATGATTCGCTTAGATTCATCGATGTGGATCAATGGTTACCAAGCTGTTCCTGTTGTTCATTAGTTCTATAAGTATTTTCTCATTGGGACCTCAATACTTGTAGCCTTGGACCAAAAAAAGTCATGTTTTGTAAATCCTAGGTTATATTACAGATATCCCAAAAAATAATGAAAGAAAAGGTTATGATATCAACAGATGCTGAAATACGAGCATGTGGATACAGAAATACGAACATGTCCTACGGTATCGACCATAAATAAGTATACCCCTAACAATTTTAAAAAAGTCAAACCTTAAATTTACTTTTAGACTCTCTTGTGGAATATTGAAATCAAAACAGTTATACTTGGATATTATTTAATACCAAACTCTGTAATATTGAAACCTTAGTTAGACCTTAGTCGAGGGTGACCCAATGGCTCCCTTTTCAATAGCTACAACACCAAGGTGTAGGGAAGGGTGCTACTCCATTTCCTGTATTGCTTTACTTTACCCTTGATCCTTACCTTATAATGCTGAGTGTTAAGCAAGGAGGCGTCAAGTACCATTTTTGGAATGACTCGACCTGGAATTGAACCCTGGTCTCCCGGACCAGTGACGAACACTCATATCATTAGGCCAATGGCCCGTTTAATATTGAAACAATGGAACAAAAAATGAAAGCAAAAATACTTCAAGCACGCTCAGAACTTAGACGGAGATTGAATCTATGGGACTTGATGTTGTATTATAACAAAACAAGAAAAAAAAGAATATAGACCAGTCCAAAAATAATTTTTCACTGTCAGCGGTACTTAAAATACTCCAACTGGATCTTCTTCAAAGGAGTAAAACCCCACCAAAAAAGCTGTCCAAGTATCATAATGAACTAAATCCTGTGGTGAAGCTTCAGTTCTGAAACTATGCTTAGTCTGGAGTACTTGTTCATTGCAATTACTCTGACTAGGAGTATCTGCACCTATTAAGATGTGATCAATTGGACACGAAGATACTTGAAACCATATAGCTCTGTGAAAAGAAACGATTACTGTTATTTAACTCCTTGTGAGTTTTTTCCCACAAGTGTAAACTGATGATCTTCATAGGAGTTATAGTGATAGCAAGTCTCCTCATGTCACCAGGACTCTTCTCAGTATTCTTGCCTACCTTAAGAATGTTGTAATGTTGATGGTCCCGATTCTTTGTCTGATTCTTCCAGTCTTTTTCCAAGTCTTTGAAGGCAGTTCAAAGGGTTCCAATAACAATTGGTATCACCCTCACTTTCCTGTTCCACAGCTTTTTTAGTTCTCTGGCAAGATCGAATTATTTACTTACTTTTTCGCAAAATCTTATAGATGACACTGTATTTCTTTCTTGTTTTGCTTTGGGTTTTTTTTTGTTTTTTTTGTTTGGTTGTTTTTTGGGGGATGGGGTGTCAATTGATACGAGCTCAGATCTACTGACCGGGATTAAGTGATCCGTTTATATTGCAAAATACCAGAGAATTTTATGCGTCCCATTTTCCAGGATGGGTTCTGGTTTGTACTTTTAGCAGTGGGTATTATGGTAAAATTTTAATCTCTTGCACTATTTTCTGTGAATCACCTTTCCCACCCAATCGTATGTAGTCTTGTACTTCTTTTGTCCTTGTTTATTTCCTTGGCATCTTATATGGTTATTCTTTTCATCTCTGTCTCCGAATGACCAAATTTTTCTTCGGTTGCGTTATTATCAATTTTTGCTTTAATATGATTGGTCCTAATACCATTATTATTTTCCTTCTTGCGAGTTTTTTCACATCAGTATTAATTGGTGGAGTTTCCTTAGGGTCTGACCGATAGCAGGTCTCTAGGATTCTTCTCAGTATTCTGGTCGATCTCAACAAAGCTGTAGTCTGGATAGTCACGATTCTTCCTCATATCCCCAACTTTTCCACTGCCCAGTCGACTGGGGCTATAGAATACACCAACTTCATCTCTGCAGAGGAGTACCCCCGACCAACGAGTATCTCAGATATGACAGAAAACAATCTGATGGTAATGATGTATGGAGCTTTGGGGAATACAGAGTACCTCTTCATTGCCATCGCTCCCAAGTTCAGTCTGAATCGGAGAGGTAGCACATGATAGAGTTCAATCTATGGGTTAAATAGAACTAAACTATGTACTTATGCTGAACTGAATTACTTGAAATAGAACTGTTTTGATATTAAAACTACGTACCTATAATAAATTGAATTGTTTGAAATAGAACTGTTTTGACATTGAAACTGTTCTTACGCTTAACTGAATTGTTCAAAATCGAACAGTTTTGACATTTAACTGTGTGTAAACAAAAAACTGTATTTATACTAAGCTAAATTGTTTGACTAAAGCGAATAGCTTGAAGAAGAAATGTTTCTGACAATTAAACTGAGTACTTATGCTAAACTGAATTGTTTGAAATAGAATTGTTTATTTGCATAAAAATGGATTTGGCTTTAAATAACCTACCAAGGTTTATATGCCATGAAACCCAAACAAACAAACTGTTTCAATCCTCTTTCCAATCCACTGGGGACCATTCCAAACGAACCAACTACAATTAGTATTATCGTTACTTGCATGTTCCACAGTTTTTTTTATTTCTCCGGCAATGTCCTAGTATTTGTATATTTTTCACATCCTTTTATTTTCATCCGGTGGTCTGCCGGAACAGCAATATCTGTTAGACTTCAAGTGCTCTGTTTTGGCTTTTTTTAAGATTATCTCAAGGTCAGCTCTTCTGGTCTTGATTAAGATTTTGGTTTTTACCTCAAAATCATATAGAACTTTGTTTTCATTTCGGCATATATCATCTATTATCATTTTAATATTCTTTGCAAGTTTTTCGCAAAAGCGTTAGCTGATGGTCTTTCACTGGAGTCTGAGTGACAGCAAGTCTCCTCAGGTCTCCAGGACTCTGTTCATTATTCTGATCGATCTCAACAATGCTGTAGTTTGGATAGTCTCCGATCGTTATCCAATTTCCAACTCCTCTAGCTCTTTTACAAAGTTTTGGGAATCGTCTCACGTGCACAATCGGTCATTATTATAATTATCATTACTATTACGAGGATCATTAAATAAGTTTCCAGACGTTTTTCGTATGGGCACTTTTATTGATAGTACACACATGAAACTCTAGTCCCCTTCGAAGTCATCTCCTCCGGCTGCAATGCACTTAATGTATCGTTCCAACAACTTCTGGAACGCCCCATGGAAGTCCTCTTGTGTGAGCGTGTCAATGACCTTCGTCACAGCTTCTTTCATCTCCTCAATAGTCTCATAACGACAGCCTCTGAGCTTAGGGAATAACCAAAAGTCACAGGGACCAAGGTCTGGACTATAGGGAGGGTGAGGAACTGTCTTGTTGCCCATCTTGGTCAAATAGTCTGTGACAAGGATGGAGTTGTGGACTGGTGTAATTTCCCGGTGCAAATGCCGCTGACCCGATTTGAAGAGTGTCTGGCCTCTTCCGACGGAATCTCTTCCTGAACTCCCTTAAAACCACAACATAGTAACCCTAACCCTAGACCTTTGGCCAATCAACTCTGGTGTATTGACTTCTTCACTCCTCCCACACGTCTCATCATCTCTCACAGACTCCGTGCCTTCCTTGAATCTCTTATGCCACTCAAAAGCTGATGCTCGATTCATGCAAGAAGGTCGAAAAGCAGTCTGAAACATTCTATACATTTATCTGGTATTTTCCAAGTTTAAAACAGAATTTTATTGCATATCGTTCTTCTAAGTGTCCCCACATCCAGATTGCATTTTTGAAATTCACCAGCTGTGACAATCAGGCTTTAGTAGGATGTATTCCAGTTCCAACTGTGGCTGTTTATTTGAAGCTGAAATCATAAAAATTGGTCAGTCATCTCATAAGATGTATAGCAATAACATACTGAATGTTCACGGGTGTACCACAATCGTAAATACCAGTACAAAAAAGATTCTGGAAACTTATTGAAGGCACCATGTAAGTCGTAATAGTTAAATGGAAATGCATGTGTATAAGTTTTTAGTATTATTTCGGGAAATAGCAATCATATAATTGTGTGGAAACAAAGAATTATAAAGAAATGAAGAAAGTGATTTAAAAAAAGTCGCTATAACATTGGAAATAAAGTCATGATTATAATCAAACATTTAATAGTAAATCAAATTCTGGCATTAAATAAGACATACGAAGTTGAAATGCCGTCAAGCAAATAAACCAAACCAAAACGAAAACGTACAGTGCTTCCATACATGAGCACTATTTACAAAGATGAATCAAAAAATTGGACAAGTCTCTTTCGAAAATGGCCTATAGATGATTAAACCGTCGGCTGCTTGTTTGAAACTCCAGCCCTAGAATTTTTCAAATAAATTTAAACAGAAATTCTCTAAACCCGTAGTGGCAAACTTAGTGAATGTTCGAGGATGAGTCAAAAGTTTTGCAATACTTTGGTCGTACGTGAGGCACAATTTGGCAAATCCCAACGCTTTTGTTGGGGTCGTGAACGTGACAAACAACACTGGAATATGTGATGCCGAGCATGCTTCATTCTCTCCTGGGTAATACTTGCCGTCTATGCCTCTATGGAATTGAAATCAGCCTCGGAATCTACCTACTTGACCTTGCCTGATCGTCGAAGTTCTTGCAACTCAAGCGGGATTTCTTTAACCATCTGGCCAAGGTATTTTCATCAACTGACTTTTCACTTAAATGTTTTTGGTTTCTTACTTAGCGTTATGGCCCAGTTCGAAATCAGGAAGCGTAAGTTCCTTATTTAGACTACTCTGTTCGTTCATCTATATGGCTTTTGAATCACACATGGAGTGAAACAACGTACAACATGCCAGCGTACCACCTACCACGATCCTATCAACCATAGTGGGTAACTCCTACGGCTTGAAACGCTTCGGTTATGGAATATAATCGTCACAAACCAGCCAAGTACTAAAATATATATTTTTAAATCACCACAGTAGTTCTGTTATTTCCATAACCAGCATGGTAATTTATCATTTCGGCATACATCTATATTAGACGTAGGTCATCGTTGTAAGAAAGAAACACGACGACCCGAGTTCAAATCCTTGACCAAGCTGTTCGAATTTCACATAACAACCTTGGAAAAAATGAATACAACTCCAGGTAAATAGTAGGGCAGACTGGACTCTTAGGCTTGTTATGGTAACTGGTTTAAGAGATGGAAAACCTGGATTTTGTATCTGCTAAAATCAGGTTTACATTTGACCTTGTGCAGAACCTGTTCTCTGTGGTTTGGTTGGTTTTATGGCATATCAACCTTTGTAAGTTATTTAATGCCAAATCAATTTTTATACATACAAACTGTTATATTTTAAACAAAACCAGGTGATCTGAATTCCTGACAGAGAATCCTCATATCTACATTACTATGGTCTTGCAACAATACAGCCAATCAGATTGTTAAATTATTCAGAGAGACGGTAGAGGTTTGGTTTGGTTTGTTGGGTTTTATGGCATATCAACCTTTGTAGGTTATTTAACGCCAAATCCATTTTTATGTAAATAATCCGTTCTATTGAAAACAGTTCAGTACACAGTTTAATTGTCAAAAACATTTCCATTTCAAACTATTTAAGCAGCTATATGTAATAATTCAGTTAAGTGTAAATACAGTTTTAATGTCGAAAAACAGTTCTATTTGAAATAATTCAGTTAAGCATAAGCACGCAGTTTAAGTGTAAGTACGGTTTGATTGTCAAAAACGTTTCTATTTCAAGCTATTCAGTTTACTCAATTCAGTTTAGCATAAGTATGCTGTTATTTCTATTTAACCCATAGATAGGGCCCTATCAGGTGCTACCACTCCGGGCCAGAGTGGACCTGGGAGCTATGGCAATGAAGGGGTACTCCGCATTCCCCAAAGCTCCAGTACTGCTGGAACCTCACCATCAGATTGTTTAGTGTCATATCAGGACACTCGTTGGGGGGGGTCTTACCCCTCTGCAGAGATGCAGTCAGTGTATTCTACAGCCCCAGCTGACTGGGCAATACACAGATTTAAATGTCAGACAGTTTTATTTCAGATAATTCAGTTCAGCATAAGTACACAGTTTAGATGTCAAAAACAGTTCTATTTCGAACAATTCAGTTCAGCACTAGTACGCAGTCCCAGTTTCAAAACAGTTCTATTTTAAACAATTCAGTTTAGCATAAATACGCAGTTTAAATGCAAAAATCAGTATAGTGAAAGAAGCATGGTTGTGTTCTATTCAACCCATAGACAGGACCCTTATCAGGTGCTACCACTCCGGGCCAGAGTGGACCTGGGAGCGATGCCAATAAAGGGGTACTCTGCATTCCCAAAGCTCCAGCATTACTGGAACCTCACCATCAGATTGTTTAGTGTCATATCAGGACACTCGTTGGGGGGTGGTCTTACCCCTCTGCAGAGAAGCAGTCGGTGTATTCTACAGCCCCAGCCGACTGGGCAAAGACGGTAGAGAGTCCAAAGGTAGGGAGGAACTGAGTATTGTAAGGATTAAGAGAGACGTGATTGTTTGGTTCGGTTTTATGGCACATCAACCATTGTAGGTTATTTAATGCCAAATCCCTTTTCATCCATAGAGACACTTCTGTTTCAAAGTTGCATAAATGCAGTTTTTTGCTTACACACATTTAAATTGCTTCTATTTTCAACAATTCAGTTTAGCGTATGTACATAGTTTAAATGTCAATATAGCTCTATTTTCAACAGATTTTTTGTTTATACAGTTAAACGTACTAACAGTTCTATTTCAAACAATTCAGTTTCACATAAGTACACAGTTTAAATGTCAAAAACAGTTCTATTGTAAACAATTCAGTTTAGCATAAAGACGTTTTTTTTTAAAATTTACACACAGTTAAATGTAAAAATGTTCTATTTCAAACATCTCAGTTTAGCATAATTACAGAGTTTAGTTCTATTTGACCCATAAGTGGGACTCTATCCGTTCCACAGTGAACTTGGAAGCAATGGTAATGAAGGGGTACTCCGTATTCCCTAAAGCAACTGCATTACTGGAGCCTCACCATCAGATTGTTTCGTGTCATATCTTGGACACTCGTTGGGGGAGAATTACTTCATCACCGAGAAGCAGTCGGTGTATTCAACAGCTCCAGTCGACAGGGCCATGTTCGTTGAGAAGGGGTTGGGTAAATACTAACTCCACTTAAAAAGATGACTTAGTGTCTATGGTGGAGAGGTAGGATAAAAAAGATGAGTAAACAAAAAATAAAAAGCGTATGCAAGGAAAGGGAGAGCAATGAGATAGAAGAGGCGAAGTAGAAAACAAGAAAAAAGAAGGCAGAAAGAGAAAGCGTTGCCATAAAAACTAAAGTCAGTAAATTCAGCAAATAAAAGAAAATGATCAAGGTAAAGGAATGGAAATTGTTTAAAAAAATAACATTTCAAATAACGCAAATACTTTTTGTGGAATGATATGGATACAACTATTCTCCCTCCAGCTATGAGTAACTACAACGATAGTCTGGGCTCTTTAACTCTGATATGGCGACTGGTCTATTAGAAAGAAACCTGTTAGAGTCGGCTTAAAATTTGATCTTGTGTCACATACGTCTTGTTCAGAGGAGTTGAGAAATACAACAATCTATATTTATTATCAAAACTCAAGTGTAAGCGGTACGCTTTCGTATGAATTATATTTTTCAACGTCCGATGATTCTTTTTTTCGTAGAAACATTTCCCTGGTATGCGTTGATTTTCTTCTGTTTTTTCTTCTTCATCTTCTTCTCAGTGTCCCCAAGGAACGCAATCTAGAAACAATCTAATAAGCAACTTGATGCCAAAGTCTATTATCATTTAAGGAATCGAACGGTAATCACAGAAAGGACGATGAAACTGATACTTCCAATTTAGTCTGGAAAAAAATTTGATTTATACTATTTCCTCTAAAGTTACGTCAGAGTCACTTGGTTGAGACAATGTAATTCAAGATGGCGTAGTCAGCGTTGACAATGGCCGCCATGATGAAAGCTAGAAACATCACGTTAATTGCGATTTGTGTGGTCAGTGAATTGACTGTGGCCACCAGAAGTGAAATGAAGAAATAATAGAGATACCAGCAACGGATTACGTTCTACACCAAAGAGGCAGTGACAATAGGAACTTATGATTTACTTATAGCTGCAACAAGCGAGAATTAAACGAATAGGTAATCAAAGTTCCCCCTAGGAATAGATTGAAAGGAAAAAAAGCGAAAAAACGGTATCTAACTTGTTACCTTGGCTGTAAAATGCGGATAAAAATAAGATTTTTTTGTAACTTGTGGGCTAGAAGTGATGGCTTTTAAAATTAGTTTCAATGTTGGTAGTTAAGGGGCAAAGTGAACGGTGGGAAAAGCGGAGCAGAGAGAAATGGTTGGCCTTGGCATTAAAATAGAATAAATGCAAATGATGAATTCTATTTTACTCATGTTATGGAAAAATATTCTCACTAGCAATGCGTTGACAATGATATGGCTTCTGCAAGATTAAAAGTTATTCAAGGATTCTAATTGAACGCTGAAATAGGAAGCAAAAGGTGACGACAGTGGTGATGGAGTTGCGGTGGTGATGATGATTGAAAAATAAAGAGGAAAGAAAAAATTGAAAAGCTATATAACGACGATAAACAAAAAGTTGAGGAAGGGAAGAAGAACGAAGAAAGTTAACACTAACGAGGACGAGATGAAAAAGAAAGAAAGAAAGAAAGAAAGAAATGTGAAAGAAAGAGTTGTGAAAGAAAGAAAGAAAGAAAGAAAGAAAAAAAGAAAAAAGAAAGAAAGAAAATCATTGAGAACGAAAGAAAGAAAGAACGAAAGAAAGAAACGGAAAAAAGAAAAGAAAATCAAGACGTAAAGAAAGAGAAGAGGATGAAGAACGTTATTGATAATATTAAGATTTTTTTTTAAATACTCGATCAAGCCACGCTAGAAGTAACTGTTTCTGATCAATTGTAGTTGAGGGTAAGAAAAGATGAACCCTCTCAATACCGAGATGAGTGACTACTCAAGAACAGCATGCAACGAAGTAATTTGCACCGTAGATTTGTATTTTAGGATAAACAAAGCTTCGTAATCTATCTTTAAAAAAAAGAAAAAAAGAACATTTAAAGTGAAGGTTATGTAGAATGGGAGTTGGTTTGGTTAATTTGGGTTTTATGGCATATCAACCATTGTAGGTTATTTAATGCCTTATCCTGTTTATGCATATAAATATAGATATATGATTTGGTTTGGTTTGGTTTTATGGTATATCAACCGCTGTCGGTTATGTAATGCCAAATCTGGTGTATGCATCAACATTAGATATATATTATTTGGTTTCGTCGGGTTTTATGGCATATCAACCATTGCAGGTTATTTAATGCCAAATCCTGTTTATGCATATACGTTAAATATATAGGATTTAGTTTGATTTGATTTTATGGTATATCAACCGCTGTCGGTTATTTGATGCCAAATCCTCTTTATACATCCATAGCAGATATATAAGATTTGGTTTGGTTGGGTTTTAAGGCATATCAACCCTTGTAGGTTATTTAATGCAGAATCCTCTTCATACACATATTTCAAATATGATCTCTTGGGGTGGGTGGCATTTGATGGAATATCAACCATTATACGTTATTTCATGCCAAACCCTCTTTGCGCAAATATATTAAATATGATTTGTAAAGACATTTTGTTGATAACATTTTTAAATGAGCCAGAACTCATTTTTTAATTTGCACACGATTAAATGGTTTCAAAGATTTCGATCTAACACGACTAATTCTGTTTACTATAAATCATTTGTTTGCACATATTTAAATGTATATACGAGGTGCATACGTTAAGTTTCCAGACTTTTTTCTTATGGGCACACTTTTTGATAGTACACACATGAAAATCTAGTCCCCCTCGAAGTAATCTCCTCCGGCTGCAATGCACTTGTTGTACCGTTCCAACAACTTCTGGAACGCCCCATGGAAGTCCTCTTGTGTGAGCGTGTCAATGACTTTCGTCACAGCCTCTTTCATCTCCTTAATTGTCTCATAACGACAGCCTCTGAGCTTAGGGAATAACCAAAAATTACAGGGACCAAGGTCTGGACTATAGGGAGGGTGAGGAACTGTCTTGATGCCCATCTTGGTCAAATAGTCTGTGACAAGGATAGAGTTGTAAACTGGTGTATTGTCCTGGTGGAAATGCTGCTGACCCGATTTGAAGAGTGCTGGTCTCTTCCGACGGAATCTCTTCCAGAACTCCTTTAAAACCTCGATATAATAATCCTAACCCTAACCCTTTGGCCAATCAACTCTAGTGTATTGACTTCCTTATTCCTCCCAAACCTCTCATCATCCCTCACAGACTACCTGCCTTCCTTTAATCTCTTATGTCACTCAAAAACTAATACTCGATTCATGCAAGATGGTCGAAAAGCAGTCTGAAGCATTCCATACGTTTCTGTGGTATTTTTTCCAAGTTTAAAACAGAATTTTATTGCATATCGTTCTTCTAAAGTGTCATCACATCCAGATTACATTTTTGAAATTCACCAGCTGTGACAATCAGGCTTTACTGGGGTGTATTCCAATTCCTGCTGTAGCAATTCATTTAAACCTGCAATCATAAAAATTGGTCAGTCATCTCATAAGATTTATAATAATAACCTATTGAATGTTCAAGTGTCTACGACAATTTTAAATGCCTGCATAAAAAAGTCTGGAAACTTATTGAAGGCCCCACGTATGTCGTCCGTAAAATTATAATAAAAACAAATCTAGGTGTCGTTTGTACACAGCCTTAATATATATATTCGCCTTAAACATAGTGCCACTAATGTGCTTCTTATATATATATATATATATATATGTGTGTGTGTGTGTGTGTGTGTGTGTGTGTGTGTGTGTGTGTTATTATTAGTAATATTAGTAATATTACCTCAAGTCTA
This sequence comes from Sepioteuthis lessoniana, assembly GCA_963585895.1. Taxonomy (NCBI): domain Eukaryota; kingdom Metazoa; phylum Mollusca; class Cephalopoda; order Myopsida; family Loliginidae; genus Sepioteuthis; species Sepioteuthis lessoniana. The sequence continues at coordinate 85,297,821 of OY757909.1, read as the reverse complement.
ACATGTAAAAGTCATTTGATAAGACGGAGAGTATAATAATATTCTCCGGCGAAATAAATTTATAATGACAATTTAACTATGTTTGAGTTTCCTTCGAATTGCAATATATACACGTATGAATATATGTATGTATGTATGTATGTATGTATGTATTATGTGTGTGTGTAAGAGAGAGAGAGAGAGAGAGAGAGTGTGTGTGTGTATAAATATATATCGTGCGAGGAAAAATCAACATTTGAAAAAGAAAATGATATTCAATTTAGAATCCACCTCATTATAGGGATATTAAATTCTATAACTTGTCGAAATATTATTGAAGAAAAATTTCATAGCGCTCAATCGTTGTCTGTCTGTCTGTACACCAAGGCTAATAAGCTATTGAAACTAAGAAACCATCTCTCTCTCTCTCTCTCTATATATATATATATATATATGTTTGTTTAAAAAAACAAAGAATTTAGAAATAGTATGTCAATAGTATCGATGTGACCGCTGCCTAGCGGTCACATCGATACTGCTATATGGATGCACTACATGGACGCTAACAAAACGGCTGGAGAAGAAACTAGATGGCAATTACACAAGAATGCTGCGTGCAATCCTGAACAAGTCCTGGCAGCAACACCCCACAAGACACCAACTGTACGGCCACCTGCCCCCTATCACGAAAACTATTCAAGTTAGACGAACCAGACATGCAGGACACTGCTGGAGAAGCAGAGATGAACTCATAAGAGATGTACTCTTATGGATCCCCACACATGGCCGCGCAAAAGCAGGACGACCATCACGAACGTACATTCAGCAGCTATGTGAGGATACAGGTTGTTGTCCTGAAGACCTACCTTGGGCGATGAACGATAGGGAGGAATGGCGAGAGAGGGTCAGGGATATCCGTGCTGCCAGCACGATATGATGATGATGATGATGACGATGTCAATAGTAATCAACAGGAGAGTCTATTACTTATATAATGGAATCTCCTGGTCATTCCGACGTACGTGGGTCCATTTAGACTATCTGCAGATACGGATTTGTTTGCAAGGGTGTAAACTTGCGTCGGAAGGACAACATTTTCTGGGGTATGTGCTTATAACAATAAAATGGTTTACATATGTGCCACAGATTCTCCCGGAAAATGCTTCCTGTGCCATGAATTCAGGGTTTTTCATTCTCTAAGACTGGTTACTATACAAAATCTACTGATTCCAGTCTGCCCTACTGTTTTACCCATAGTTAGTTATTTGCTTCCATGCTTGGTTAGATTTTATGACATATCAACATTTGTAGATTATTTAATGCCAAATCTTGTTTATACATATATGTATTAAATACATGATTTGTAAACCGATTTTGTTGATACCATTTTAAACGAGAAAGAGCTCATTCTTTTGAACACAATTAAATGGTTTCTCTTATTCTATCGAAAAAGAATATTTCTATCTACTATTATAGTAAATAGAAATATTTGTTTGAACAGAGTTAAATAGATTCAAATATTGCTATGTAACAGTGACAATATAGTATTTGTTTTCATACCTTGAAGTCGTTACAATTATTGCTATTTAACACTAATTGTTCTATTCATCAGTACTCATTCATTTGCACGCAGATAAATAATTCCAAGTATTGCCATGCACCACTAATAATTCAATTAAACATCGGTTATTTCGTTACACACAGTTAAATGATTGAATAGTTCTATTTAAAGCAATTCAATTTTAGCATAAGTAATTTGTTTGGACTTGTTTAAATGTCAAACAGTTTTATTTGATCAATAGATATGACCTATCAGTTGTTACCACTCCTTGGAGCAATATAGAGGTACTTCGATTTCCCCAAAGCTCCATCATTACTGAAGCCTTGACATCAGGTTGTTTAGAGTCATATCATGACACTCTTTGGGTGGGAGGTATCACTACTGCTGAGATGCAGTTGGTGTATTTTTCATCCCTAGTCGACTGGGGTCCCATCCCCTAGCATATATATATATATATATATATATATACATGGATTACATGAATGCTTCTTATATAAAATTATCATTCTTGTCGTTCCATTAGGGTTTTTCATGCCAGCTTTAGCTGATGATCTTTCACTGGATTTTGGGTAACAGCAAATCTCCTCAAGTCTCCTGGACTCTTCTCAGTATTCTGGCCAATCTTACTGATGTTCTATTTTGGATGGTTTCCACTCGTCTTCTGATTTCTAATCCCTTTATGCCTCTCATTCACCAGCACAAATTTTGCGTTATGCATATACCACTTGTATATGTTCAAATTTATTATTTTACTCATCTGAGAGTTTTTCAAACCAATGTTAGCTGATGGTTTTCCACTGGAGTCTGAGTGGCAGCAAGTCTCATCTAGTCTTCTGGACTCTTCTTAGATTTCTGGCCAATCTCAACAATGCGGAAGTTTGGATGGTCTCCCCTCGTCCTCTTATTTTCAAGTTCTCCAGTCCCTGTACCAATCGTTGACTGACTGTACCGAGTGCACGAATTGAAATTGGTATCACCGTCACCTTCATATTCCATAGTTTTTTTCAGTTCTATTGAAAGATCTATGTTCTTATCTCACTTTTCGCTTTCTTTCAGATTTACCCTGTGATCTGAGAAGAACGGCAATGTCCACGATTATTATTATTATTATTATATATGAGATGAAATGTGTGCCCTTCAAATAAAGTAATTCAGTTTTTATGTAATAAAAAATTAGATTAGTGTTGCATATAAACCATGGACTGAGCTGTCAATCACAGACGCACTGGTGTAAGTAAGCGGAAGCAGTCACGTGGTTTATTGGAACTCGTTGGCGTTATTAAATGATATATGCAGATATCACGTGAGGGTTTTGAGTTAGTTGGAGGCAGTGTAAGTCAGAGCCAGTTTGCAATCATTGAGAGTGCTTCCGGTTGAGTAAACCCCGGCCGAGAAACAGAAGAAGTGCAAAGTGGAGTTTTGAAAATAACCCAGTGTGCTATGGCCAAGAGAAGAAGTTATGGGTCAATATAGCAGTCTGTCTTTGTCTCCATCCTTCTGTCTCTCTCACACACTACTGAAATTTTGACCCCTTTTGAAATAATAAAAAAGACCTATATGTTTTTATGAAACAATGTTATGGTTCTTGCATCATCATGCTATATTACATTAGAAAGACCAACGAAACTAAACAAAAACGCATGTGAGAAAAATTACTCTTATTTTGAACTTAAATTATTTCTTTATAAACTTATACATACGTCTAATTTCAACACATTTAAATAGTTTTTAAATATTAGAAATCAATGAGACTAAGTTATTATTTATTTAATCTGATTTTGTGAAAATCAGTATACAGAACATCAAATGTAAGTAAACCTTATTTTTTGTTATCTCTAACACATATTGTAGGATTTTAAATTCATTAGTAACATGATAAAAAGAAAAAATAATTGTAAGATAAAATAATTGCATTTATTATTATTAGAATTAAGTTATTACGTTAAACTTATTTGCAACAGAGGGGGTATAATGAAAGCATAGAACAGCTTTAATGCCAGCTCTTCCCATCATTCTCGATTTTCTTTGATAAATTTTCCTAATTCGACTATTTTACAAAATTAGATTGTGAAGAAGAAAATTATTTATTTCTTGTTGTCAATGAATTTCTTTTAAAATTTTTCGACGGAATTTTTCCTCATATTTATTAAAATAGACCAGAAAATTAAAAAATCAACAATACAAAGAAAATATTCTTTAAAATCTTTTAAAGATCAATATGTAAATTAGCTTTCACGTTCACACTGTAAATCGCTATCGAGTTGTATATGTAAATACACTTTCATGTTACTAATACGTTGATAAGGCCGACAGTATAAATCACATAAGATATTTTTCTTTATGATTAATATTTGAATAAAATTATAACAATAATAACTAAATAAAGTGTGACATCGGTGATAACGTAGTTTTGATTACTGACAGTCACATGATTTCCATTATAATAATATATACATATATATTTATTTGGCTGTATTTTATGGCATATCAGCCTTTGTGGGTTTGGGCAGGTTTCAATCCCAGCTTGAAGCGCCCTACGTGTCTCACCACACTGAAGAGTTGTGATACAACGAGACAGTCTGTCTGTCGATGACAATATATACGCTCAACCCCGGGCGAAGGAATTAACGGCTGCCACTTGGGTAATGCAAAGCTCTTCGTATTATTGAGCACTCTGGTATCCGGTAAGGCAAAATGTAAACAAGCGAAAGCTACTACATAATGCCTCATAATTCCCGAGATGACGTATGTCGACTGATGGGGGAGCAGTTAGATACTAAGTCTAACGTAAAGTTGGGCGGGTTTCAATCTCAGCTTGAAGAGTTATGATACATCGAAAGAGTCTGTGCGTGAAAATATATATATATATATATAATCAAGTAACACTAACAGCCCAAATTTTCCCCACTCTCACTCTCTATTCCTTCCTATCATTCATCGCACTCGGCCGATCTTTGTAGGTATCGTCATCTTTAAATTAGCCAGAGCTTATTTGTTGGCCCACAGTTAAATAATTTATTCGATGTTTTGCTATCTAATTCTAACAATGCGATTCAGCTTAATTCAGTCGTTGCACACATTTAAATGGTTTAGAGGATTAAATTGAATTATTAATGCTTGAGAGATTACTCTCAAACACTAATAATTCAATTTAATCATTTATTTTCTCATATTTAGATAATTTCAAGTATTGTAAATGATTAAATTCTGCTATTTGACCCAAGATAGGACCCTTAGAGGTACTACCCCGCCAGGTCCGATTGGACCTGAGAACAATAGCAATAAAAGGGCACTAAACATTCTTCAAAGCTTCTGGACTGGAGCCCCACCATCTTGTATTTTAGTGAAACATCTAGGATAGTGACTGGGTGTCTTGCCTCTCCGCAGAGTAAAAGTTGGTACTTCATCTCCAGCCTAAACAAAAAAGATATATATATATATATATATATATATATATATATATATATATATATATATATATATACTCCTCTACCCCCGTAGGGTTGAGCTCTCTAGCGAATGAAGTAATTGTGTTGCCATTAGCGTATATGCAAGGCTCGTCATATGAATCGAGCTCTCGGTAGCCGTTAAGCTGATATATGTAAACAATAACAATTGTGATTCATAACCGTTCATCGTGGCTGAGTGGTAGAATCTTAGATTGACGTTTGAGTCAACCAGGTTTCGATCCTAGCTTCGGGAATCTAGCCTGTCTAGCCCCACTGATGAGTTCTGATTGAACGAAACAGATCTGTCTGTGGATGACAATATATATATATATATATATATATATATAAGTGGTTCTTTATAGAATATACAGTGTCCGACTTAAAAGGTCGGCCCTGATATTGCTATTGCAAGTGCGATTTTGAAATTTATGAGTAAATCAAAGTCATTATGCGGTTGTAGTTACCTAACATGTGGTAAAAACATTAATCCAAGTCGCTTTTGGAGGTTCGTCGATTACAAGGATACTACTTTTGAGAGTTTGTGTAAATCAATATTGTCCCGATGTAGATGAGCAACTCTCACATTCTCTTCACCAACCCTCTCCCCGACAAAGAAATAAGAAAAAGAAGAGAAATAACAGCACATCCGCTTCCCAACTCACTGCCACTACTTACCAACTTTCGAATCGTTGAGAGATCGTAAGTAATTCATGTCGACGTGCTGGTTTTACTGTCCACCAGTGACCTATGCTCAGATATTTGGAAATAATTGAATTTATTTACCAGGAAAAAGGTTAAATTGTGACAATAAATTGTCCTCCATATTTCTTCTTTTTTGGGGTGGGTGGGGAGGGGGGTGGTTACGGCATTGATCATCTTGTCTCCTTTGGGTTCTGAGTCAATGCATGAGTCCCTTGCTTCAATCATGTTCATTCGGTCGTTGTTGACACTAACAAGGATCGATAGTTTTGACTTAGGGGAAAAGAAAAAACTTGCTACCAAATTAGAGACGGAATTTTTCGAAAGATTACTCGCTGTACTGCAACTATCTACAAGATCACCAGATTAGTGGTTAAAGTCCTTATAGAGTGATAGACAAAGTGCTGAACTACGGCCTCGAAGTTGAGCGAGTTCGAACGCCAGTAGCGATATTGCGTTTACTTTAGGACTAACTTCCTTCGGCAAGCTATGAATCTCTTTATCTCTCCCTTTAGCTATTGGTTAAATATTACTACTGCATCTCTTCAACAAGGCTGGCTTTGAAATATCAAATCCCGCCTTATTGAAGAGATATGGTAGTAATATTTAACCAATAGCTGAAGGGAGAGATAAAGAGATTCATAGCTTGCCGAAGGTTAATATGCCATTAAACAATGAAACCAAAACAGACAGGTTAATACTCTGCTAAACGTGAAATTTTCAGCCAATGAGAGGCCAAAATACCAATAGATAAAATCATTTTCTTTTTTATATTAGGTGTCATCAATCTCAACGTTGTCTGTAAAACTTGAGCGTGTAAAAGCCGGCAAGAGGCATTTTCTAAATCCTGTACGCCGATTTATCTCGAGACTAGTTTTTTTTGTTGACTAAGAGCTGCCGCAAAAAAAACAAAAAAAAAAACGAAACAAAACAAAACCACGATTTGTTTCAAGAATGGGTTAATCCTCAGGGTCAGTGAATTTTCTTGCATCCTGCAAGCGTATCTCCCAGTGGACTGCCTATTAATGAGCGCAGCGTGGTTAAAAAATATAAGTTTAACACACACACACACAACTTGACTGCTCCTCTGCCAAGAAGTAACCTCTCCAAAGTATTATCCTACGTATGACAATGAACCTCAACTTTCTGTGGCTATTTCTCTCATCAATAGAGGTCACTCTTATAGATGAGTAGCAGGGGTTTCCTGACTGAACTATTTGATAGGGACTATTGACCATTATATTTCCTCTGCTCAGCATAGTGGTGCACACCGTTTACTCATTTTTTGGATTCATCTGCCTTACTTCACATCCACTATGCTGCATCCCAGGGTTTCCAATGCTATACGCATATATGGCTCGTATAATACTCCCCTCCCTCAAATCCTATTATCCAGTGACAACCCGGGGCAGGATATCTGAGTGATTATGTTGGCAGCATGTTGGATATTGCTGAGTAATGTCTCTAGTTTGATCGAAGTTCTATTGTCACATTTTTGGCGTTTCGCTGGTAGGGTTTTGATCATGGGAGTTTTCCTTCTCAGAGAAAAAAGTGGGGAATTTCTTTTTTTAAGTTTTAACTAAGTTTAAGTCCTCTGATCTTATCTTTTTTTATTCAGGATTTGTAAATTTAGGTAATTTTTTTCACTTCTCGTGTCAACCATTTTATTTTGGTACACTGGATTCGACGCTTTCATTTACGTTCTTTTAATTTTTAAAAAGGTTTTTTTTTATTAATTCATTCATCTATTTTTATTCTTTGATATATTTAAGGGCTAAGTAACGGCTACTTATATTTATACATGGTATGGAGGTGTGCTCGTGGTGTAATGGGTATTGTCGTAGGAAATGGACACAGTGACACGAGTTCAAAACCTCGTGAGGGCTGTTTGGATTTCACATAGCACTACTGCCCTTGGGAAAGGTATATATTCAACCATCTTCCTTCCAGCTATGGGGAAAATAGTTGGGCAACCGGTCTAGGAGAAGGAAAACTTAAATTCCGTATAAAAATAACCTAGTGTCGTATTCTGCTGGTGTGTATGGGTTGGGTAAATGTATATATTCTCTGAGATAATAATTTAATTTGGCTAAAGTATATAACAGAAAATGTAAAATATAAATGGTCATAACTTCTCTACTTTCTTCATTTTTCTTTTTTTTATTTTTGGTGTTTAATTTTCTACCTAATTTGAGATTTATTTACCTTCTCTTTTCAAGACGGCTACTTGTAGATGGAGTTACAGTACAGCAATCAAGTTCGTTGTGTGAAGAAAATTTTTACTCTTAAATACATTCGTCGGCCAGCCAGCAAAAACAATGCTTTCTAGTAGACGTTCGGTCTCCAGCTGAGTGGAAGCCTTAAATATTTTACATTGGGTTGTGGGGAAAAGACACAATTTAGGAGAGGGGTTACTTGAATATTTTAAAATCATATAATAAAACAGCTCAATATATTAATTTTTTTCCCGGTGCTTCTTTGATTTTTTTTCTTTTATTCTTTTATAATTTTCTCCAAAGTTTTAGATTTTTTTTTGTCTTCTCTTTTAAAGACGGGCTCCTTGAAAAGAGAGAAATAGTATAGCAAACAGTTCGTTGAGTAGTAAAATTTTAAACTCTTTATACATTAGTCGGCTAGGATTTTTAAACAGTTTTCTACTACATGGGTAGTCTCAGGTTTTGCAAAAATGATAATGATAATGACAATGATGATGATGATGATGTATAATCTGAAGTAGGAGAGACTTTGATTGGAATGGGTCATAAATTCTTATTATAAATTAAATATTTACACCATCCTCTCACAAACACTGCTGTTATATATATATATATATATATATATATGTGTGTGTGTGTGTGTGTGTGTGTGTGAGTATCACCAAGCCGTGCTGATAGTAAGGAATTCCTTTGTTCTCTCTAGCTCTCTGTATTTATCATCTATCGCTCCTTGCAGGTCCTTTAGACAGCATCCAGTGTCCGCAAAGAGCAAATGTATGTCAGTCTGGGCTAATCGACCAACCCTGGCGCTTCCATTCGTAGGAATCCATGAGAGAACGATGTTCATGTTTTCGTCCTTACTTTCTCTACCATTAGTCCTCAGCATGTCTCGTTCGTCTTTCTTGGGCAGTTAGGGAGATGGGATGTAAGTGGCCGGACAGTGACTGTTTCGTGGGGTTCCGCCACAAGAATTTGTTGGAAACAGCTCGTAGCATACTTGTTTAGTTCCCAACTAGCTTTTTCTCTATTTGTTGCGTTAAAGTCTATGTGGTGCATCCATTTAGTTGTACTGACACTTCCACAACTTGGAAAAATTCCGTTTTTTCATCGGAGAGATTGGATTTCTATATAATCGACAACCTGCCTGCAGAAATACATCCCATTCCTATGTATGATTGTGGACTCCTTGGTCCAGTTAAAACTATAATCGGGCGTACGTGACGGACTCACGAAATATATCAAGTGAGTCCATGTCCAGATGCAGGTTCATCTGGCTCATATAGCACTAAGTGAGCCGATAACTAGCATAGTCTGGCAGGGCTCGAGCCTCGGCTCGTGCACGACCTCCCCCTCCCTTAACCCTCACTATAAGCCGACCTCGCGTCATTGGCCTTGTGACAAGTCCTCGTGGTGTAATGGTTAAAGCGTGGGGTGTCCTCGTGGTGTAATGGTTAAAGCGATGAACTGCGGAATCGTAGTACGCGAGTTCGTACTCCAGTCGCGCTATTATGTTCACTTTCGGGCAAATACCCTTAGGAAAGGTATGAACCCCCTTATTCTCCCTCCAGCTATGGGTAAATAGTAGGACGGACTAGGTTCTTCAGCCTTGTTGAGGCAACTAGTCTAGGAGAAGGAAAACTCTGAATTCAAACCTGTTAAACTCCGCTTAAAAATTGACCTTGTGTCATATCCTGCCCGAGCGGAGGGGTTGGTAAATAGTACCTTGTGACAAGTCCATTCTGGTGGAAGGCAGTGTCATATATCCCATTCTAATGTGTATCTTGACATCACTTTCAGTAGATGAGCTATTACTTCTACTGTATATGAACTGGTTTACTAATTTCATAGTTTTACCAGTTAATATGGAGAATGACCCTTCTTGTTTAAAACTGATAAACATTGTTTTATCTGCCTTTACGTTGAGGCAAATTCTTCTTACTGCTTGTTCCAGGCTATGAAGCTGGGATTTGGCTTTGGGAGAAGCGTTAGATCATTTGTGCTGTCTGTGCCATAATACTTGTGGGATATCAATTGCTTCGGATCTTTTTGAAAATATGAAACCATTTTATTTCATTCGATCAATTGACGTTCTTAGTATGTAATCTACGTTGGTTATGATATATATAGTTCTAATATATCGCCTTGAACGACTCCAGTGAAAACATCTAAAATATTAGTGTTTCTAACAAGGGAGGGAAACATTGCTTTAGTGTTTTCGTAAAACATCATTTTCACGGTAAAAGTCTTTTTTAGAGAAACCAAATGTGAGTGGTATTTCCTCGATCCTTTCTCAATGGATAGAATCAAATGCTTTGGAGAAATCTATTAACTATAGTGTTTCCCTAAGTTTTTATGCACATACTCTTTCGATAATTTAACGGATAGCCAGAATCTGAAATTCTGTCGATCGACTTCTCTCGAAGACCTTCTGAATTTTTCAAAGAATTTTCTTGATGTCAAATCGGATATGGTTGAGAAGCTACCGTAGTAAGAATTATTCCTCTATAGTTTTTCGTGATTCCGATGCTGCCATTCGTCCATTACTCTATTTTGTTTTGTTTATACTCAGCGTTGCATAATCGAAGAACCATGTCGTCAAATTTCCTTGTCTTCTATATTTCGAGGTTTGTAGCTTTTCAAATCTTTTTTTTTTCTTCAGTACTGCGTCAACTCTTTCCTCAGTAAACTATCCATGCTTGATATCAACTTGACTTTTGACATTTTTAGTAGGTTTATCAGCGATTTCAGGAAGATTTCCCGAAAATTCTTGAAATGTTCCATCCTATTCTGATGTCTTTCATCTTGGCGTACAGCTTTTAGCTTTGCTCTCGAGTTGATTTTCCTTCCACTCATTTCATTTACTGTCTGCCATACTAAACGTTATTATTTGTCTTCTACCAAATTTCTGATTTTATTTACTCAGCCTAGAATTTATTCCTTCTGTTCTTTTTGATATGTATAAATTCTCTCTTGACTTTCTTACGATTCTGCCCATTGGATTTTTTTCGGCTTCCTTTGTTAGATAAGAATGCTTTTGTTAATGTTATCTCGTGTTTCCCAAACAGTTATAAGGCAACTTTACACTTCGTTCTTGGTTTGGTTGGTATGTACTTGGCTATTGATCTTATATAGTGTTAACAATTTTTTTTATATTCGTCATTTCTTGCATCAAACTTGTTTTTTACAGTTACGATATATTGACTACTTATAGCACAATTTATAAGTGAAAGCTTATCATATCGTGATACTGAAACTGTTTTTTTTTCCTCAAATTTATGTGTAAGCACAGGCGAATCTTTGCTGAGTCTGTTCTCAGATCGGAAGATAAACAAGTGCTGCTTATCCACTTATTGTTTATGAACATATAATCAAGATTCATATGGGTATGTGAACGTTCAATGCTTTCCTTACCTCTTCTAGAATTTAATGATAAGGTATACAAGAATGTTCTCGAGTGAAAAAACTTTGCTAGATGTTCATTATTTCTGTTTGCATTGTTTTGTTATTCATTTGTTTGTTTGTTTGTTTGTTTGTTTGAGTTTAATGGCATGTCAACTTTTGCAGGTTATTTAATACCAAATCCATTTTATACAAATAATCAATTCTATTTCAAACAATTCTATTCAACATAAGTACACAATTTACTTGAAAAACAAATTTCTATTCCAAGATATTCAGTTTAGTAAAACGGTTCGAATTTGAACAATTCAGTTTAGTATAAGCATACTTTTTGTTTACACCCAGTTAAATGTCAAAACAGTTCATTTCAAACAATTCAGTTTAGAATAAGTACGCAGTTCAAAAGAAGTACGCAGTTTAAATGTCAAGCAGTTTTATTTAAAGCAATTCAGCTTAGCATAAGTTCACAGTTCAGTTCTATTTGAATCATATATATGACCCTATCAGGTGTTACCACTGCGGGACACAGTGGATCTGAGGGCGATGGCATGGAGGGGGTATTCTGCATTCCCCAAGGCTCTATCATTAGTGTAATCTCACTATCAGATTTAATTTCATATGCAGGACACTCGTTGGGGGAGAGGGACTTACCACTCTGCAGATAAGTATTCTACACCCCAAGCCGACTGGACAAAATTGTTATATAATTAGAATTTTTATTTGCGTCTTTGCCTATATGAAAATTCGTGTCTCCACCGATAACCAGAACGCTGTGTTTGGGAATGTTTTGGACAAGGAAAGATTACTAAAAAAAGTTTAGTTAGTCTCTTGGGATTTATGGCATATTAACTCTTGTAGGTTATTCAATGCCAAATCTATTTTTATAAAATAACCATTTTTTTCACACAATTCAGTTTAGCATGAGTACACATATCAATTGTCAAAAACATTTCTATTTAAGTCTATTCAGTTTAGTTAAACAGTTCTAATTCAAACAATTCAGTTTAGCATAAGTATGCAGTTTAGTTCTATTTAACCTATAGATAAGGCCCTCTCAGGTGCTACCACCCCAGGCCAGAATGTAATGGGGAGTGATGTAAATGAAGGGGTGTTCCGTATTCTCCAAAGATCTAACATTACTGGAACTTCATTATCAGATTGTTGGGGGTCTTCTTCCTCTGCAAAGTTGCAGTCGGTGTATTCTACAGCTCCAGCTGGCTGAGAAAGTTATAAAAGTTGTGGATGTCAGTTTCATCAATGGTTTTTGATTGGACTGTAGAAACAGATGAATGTTGTGCAGAGTTTGCCATTAAATGCAGCACAAATCATTTTCGGTGGGATTTTCTCGATATTCTATGATTTTAAGCCATGAAGACTGAGTATTTGTTTTGTTTTGTCTTTGTTGTTTAATGGCATATCAACCTTCGTTGGTTATTTAAATTCCAAATCCATACTTCTCGAATAACAGTCATGGTACAATTTTAACCCATAACAGGGAGGATAAAGGGGTTCTTACCTTTCTCAAAATTATTTTTCAGAAAGTGAACGTAATAGCGAGACCAGAGTTTGAACTCGTATATTATGATCCTGCAGTCCATCGCTTTATCCATTACACCACGAGGACACTCCCATGAAGACTGAGAAAGATTCCAACATCTCCAATAGTGGCATTAACGGAGTTTTTTCATGCAGATGTCAACATAGATGTCCATCCATTACCGGTATCATAGTATTTTAGTTCTAGTTCTTTATGGTCATATACTCATAAAATGAACCTACAGACGCTGTAAGGTCAGGTAGTTGGTTTCTTGTACTTAATTTTCTAACATTAAAAGTCATTTTTCTTTAATTGGAATCATTTTGAGATGAGGTTTCTTAATCTGAGAATTAATTTTTATTTATTGCGGACTTTTTTCCTCATCTTGGTAGTTTTTGTGTTGTTTCTTCTTTCACTAAGTTTCGGCCAAATTTCACCTCTGGCCTCGGATAGGAATGATGAGTCTTGTAACCGTATCCCGAGTAATTACTGCCTTCCATAGTTGTTGTTTTATAGCTGCCCCTTTAAAATTTCTAAAATTGGATTTAGCATAAGTTGAATGATTCGGCTTTATTCTAATCAGGCTTTGTGAATTGATCTTATGGCTTTTTAATTAATTAAATTTTTTTGGCCTCTTTTCCTTCCTAGTCTTTTGATAGGCCACAATATTAAAATATTTACTCCGCACATACGCAAAATAAGTAAATAAACAAACAAATAAAGGAATAGATTCATAGTATAAAAACCTTATTAATTTTTTTCAGTAGCACAATCGTTTTGAAAGTACATTATTGTTAAATATTCACAGAAAAGAAAATTCGAAGATTGAACCTTACCTAGAAACTGACTTCTGACCACATATATATATATAGTCATCAACAGACAGATCTGTTTCGTTCTACCAGAACTCATCAGTGTGGCTAGACACACTAGCTTCCCGTAGCTGGCATAGAAACCCGGTTGACTCAAACACCAATCCAAGACTCTACCCCTCAGCCACAAGGGAACCTGCAGCAGCGAAGTAAATTTTAAACGGTTATGAATCGCAATTACTATTGTTTACATACATCCGCTAAACGGTTACCGAGAGCTCAATTCATATATGAAGAGCCTTGCATAAACGCTAATGGCAACACGATTACTTCCTTCGCTAGAGAGCTCAACCCTACGGGAGTAGGGGAGCATATATATATATATATATATATATATATATCAGAGTTAAATATCATACGTATCTGCTTGCATTTCAAATAGTGATAATACCCCCGAGGAAAGATATGTATTCAACAATTCACCTTCGATCTATGGGTAAATAGTAGGGTAGATTGAACCCTTTGACCATGTTATGCCAACCAGTCAAAAGAAGTAAAACTGAATTGAAACATGCTAAACTCCAGTTAGAGATTACATTGTGTCACATTCTGTTTGTGTCAAGTGGCTGATAAATATATATATATAATTTTTGTTGATAAAAACGATTAACTAAGCCGACGCTTAACAAATGAAATCGGCCCTGTCGGCTGGGGCTGTAGAATACACCGACTGCATCTCTTCAGAAGAGTAACTCCCTCCCCCAACAACGAGTGTTCTGATATGATACTAAAAAATCTCATGGTGAGCCTACAGAAATGCTGGAGCTTTGAGGAATGCGGATTATCCCCTCATTACCATCGCTCCCAAGCCCACTCAGACCCGCAGTGGTAGCACTTGACAAGGTCCTATGTATGAGTCAAATGGAAAAAATTGTGTACTTATGCTTAACTGAATTGTTTGAAATAGAACAGTTCATGTATAAAAAAGAATTTGGCTTTAAGTAACCTACAATGGTTGATATGCCATAAAACCAAACCAAACCTAGCAAATGAACTACAGAGAGAATTTTTTTTTCTTGTGGGGAAGGTCTATTTAGACCCAGCCACACTTTCTTATGAACTGATAACAGAAGTATGGTGTGTCAGAGTCTTCAAAATTCTTCAAAAGACACCGGTTTAGAATTCAGAATTTTCTTCTCCTAGATTGGTTGCCTTAACATGTGTAAAGAGTTTAGTCTCCCCCAAACGTAGCTGGGAAAAGAAGAAAGAGATACATGCTTTTTCCTAGGGTATTAGTGGAAAGTAAAACCCAAACAATTAAACATCAATGAATCAAGTAAGAGGATAATTTGAACAACAACATCATCATCATCACCATGTCGCGCCATCAGCACGGATACCCCTGAACCTCTCTCGTCACCCCTCCCTATTGTCCATTGCTTTAGGTAGGTCCTCAGGACTGCAACTCGTATCTACACAGAATTGCTATGTATGTTCAAGCTAGCCGCCTTGCCTTTGCTCGGCCATGTGAAGGGGTCCACAAGAATATATCACTTGATGTGCTCGTCCCTACTTCTCCAGCAGTGTCCCACATGTCTAGTTCATCTAATTTTGATAGTTTTCGTGATAGTTGGTAGGTGGCCGTACAGCTGCTGCTTTGTGGGGTGTTACCCCCAGGACTTGTTCAGTATTGCTCGCAGCATTCTTGAACAACTTGAGTGCTTAATAGATATCTTTTTCAATAATCTTATCCCCGTTGTTGCACACAATTGGAATTATGTGACAACCCGGAAGATTCAAGCTCGATAGTAATAGTTTATGCTTGAAGTACTGGTTGGTTCATATAAGACCGATGAAAAGCTGGATTGAGCCTGTTCTGTTTTGAAATGTTGATTGATTATCTGATTTTAACAGCATGTAATCTTATTTAGGATTGTTTTTTTCTCTAGAGGTTAGAGAATTGCCTTCCTTGAACGTCATATTAATGTTTGTGTAGTTGTTTCTTAAAAGATGTTTTTTGTTTCGTTTTGTTCAATGGCATATCAATCTTCGAGGGTTATTTAATGCTAACACCATCCTTGTAGAAGAACAGTAATGGTACAATTTAAGCTTTAGATGGAGGGGATACACGATTTCTTTGCTTTCCCAGGGTATTAGTGTTATATAATAGCCGAGGGATTTCGGTTCATGCCTTTGAGTTTAGTTAGGCTGAGAACCTTTCGGCTCAGCACATGGGTTTGTTAGGTGCAACATTGAGTCAGGTGTTAACGTGAGCGCGCGCGGGCGGATGGAACTGTGACTCAGATGTCATAATAGTCCGAGACGAAACGCGGTGACAGGGTGTGGGTGACGTCACGCACCAGAAGCTCGCGGAGGTTTGAGGGAGATTTGAAGAAAGTAAGAGTCGAGAATTAGACGCCAAACGAGAAGCTTTGACTTTTGGAGCTCGCAGGCGCAAGGCGAACGTGCACCCTATGGGGGCCGCACGAGTTGGGGGCCAAATGAATAAGACAGCATAGAAGATTGTGTCTCTCCTCCTTACGTCGAAACCTTTTACTCAAAGTTAATAAAAAGGTTTCGTACCTGAACAAGAAATCGTTACGTGTTTTCGAATTCCGAGATTTCTATGTTCTTTATATATTCTATCGTAATGAACATTATATGTCCATTTCGCACATGGCCATATTCGTGTATATGACTACGCAACATTAACACCAACGCAACCAAAGATTCCTATGTTCTTTATATATTCTATAGTAATGAACATTATATGTCCATTTCGCACATGGCGTTAATTGTGAATATGGTACATTAGAGTTCGAACTGGCTTACTAAGATGTCACAATCGAGCACGTTAGTCTCTACCCCACGGGAATACCCCCCATTTTTTTCTCATGGTTTTATCAAATACGAATAACTTTTAAACAGGTCTAGTTGACTCATAGATGTGAACTTAACAGCTGCTACCACTGCGAGTCAGAATAGACCTGGGAGTAATGGCAATAAAGGGTACTTGATATTTCCCAGATCCCCAGAATAGGAGCCTCACCATCAGATATAGTTTAGTGTCATCCCCAGAACACTTCTTGGGAGGATTTTTCGTTAGATAAAGTTAGCGTATCCTATGCCTCGACAGATGGGAGCAAGGCATTTTGAAACAGCAGTTACTGTGTGCCAGACGAAACAAAGATTAGTAAACTTTTTTTTTCTGGAAGATTTTTCGGCATATTTCATGTTGAGTTTAAGTGTCACAAGAGATTTGTCAAATTGACTTGACTTTTTTTTTTCTTTTTTTTTTTTTTTTCTCAAATGTATTTTCATTTTGTTTGGGAATATAAATGATTAAAGCATGAAAAACAAACAAGAAAAAAGAACAACTTTTATTTGAGTGCATAAGGGATGCGGAACTATTGTTCGTATCACAAGGCAAATAGAGATTTAAAGATAACGGAAAAATCGATACATTTTTTTTTCTTGCTTTATTACATTTTTGTTTTATTCCGCCTCTGGCCCAGGAAATGGTGTTACCCATATATCAA
The DNA here is from genome assembly GCA_963585895.1 of Sepioteuthis lessoniana. Classification (NCBI taxonomy): domain Eukaryota; kingdom Metazoa; phylum Mollusca; class Cephalopoda; order Myopsida; family Loliginidae; genus Sepioteuthis; species Sepioteuthis lessoniana. The sequence goes on along the minus strand of OY757909.1, from coordinate 85,280,630 downwards.
ACTAGACAGGAGTTTTGTTTTTCACGCGTACCGATTTGGCCAAAACATTTTTGCTTTCATTTCGAGAGTTTTGTCCAATGTTCTTTCTATTATTCTTCTTATTATTTTTATTTTTATTTTACAGCATCGACTTGGGTCGATTTTTTGTTTACAATCCCGTTTTTTCCTGGAATAAATTGCCATTCCTGTCCCACTACATCTTCCAAGAAACAATTATTATTTATAACAATAACAAAAAAATTGTAAGTCAGTCGTTCATAATTTGTTTGTTTATTACAAGAGAAAAGTTTTAACCCTTCTTTTTGAAATGGAGAAATTAATTAGATTGGGCTAAAGCGGAAAATTTAATTAAATTTTGCAAAAATTATTCTAAAATGTTAGAATTAATATTGTACAATCGTATAAACTTTTCTTGACTGCATAAGAAAAGGACTCGTTGAATATTGTCAAAATTTCTAAGATAAATCGGTATCTAAGATTTATCCATTTATTTACTTGTTTATTTTAACGGTACTAGAACCCGTCTTGGGATAATTTTATGCCAAGAAGTTAGGAAATAGCATTCATTATACGTTCATGTTTACATTCTGATGTATCGTAATTGGCGCCATATAAGACGCATGGGTGTATAAGACGTACCCAAATTTCAGTAGACAAATCAAGAAAAAAAAGTACTAATATTAGACGTGATGAAATTAATATAATGTATATTATCAATTATACCACTTTTGATCTGCATAATAGCCTTTGATATTATGACAATAGGTATATGAAAGTTTCTCTAAAGTCTAAGCTGATAGAAGTTACCAGGTAGCTTATTTTGGCCGATTATCGTGAATGTTAAACCCACGTACGTCATATGAGACACAGGGAATTTTAAAAAATATCTTTAATCTAAAAATGTGCACCTTATATGCCATCAAATAGGCTAATTGTTTGCTTTTTTTAGACTTTTTTTTTTGATTCAGATCTATTTGACTCATCTCCGTTCAGAGAGGACCCGGAAGTAATGACCATGCAGAGGTACTTTACAGTCCCCAGATCATCAGAATAGAAGCCTTATTATCAGATTCAGTTTAGTGTCAAACACAAGACAGCTCTTTTCTGGGGACGGGGAGGGTCTTAGCCTTCTGAAAGAGATAGAGTAAGTGTATTCTTACCTCCAATTACAGAGTACCGTTATCTAAGTTTTCTGGACCATACTGGGCAATACAAGTAAAGCCGGAAAAAAACGGAATTATATAATTTATCCAACCCCTATGCCACAGGACACACGATCAATGCTTAAGAGGAGTAAAACTTATTTGTATTCAGAGTTTTCTCTATCTAAGAAGGTTTTACAAACCAAGGCTAAAGAATCCAGGGTAATACACCCACAGCAACGGGAGAACATCCGTATTTCTGCCTTCTTCAAGGCGTGAAGTGAAAAAAAAATTCAGCCTCTCCAAGATTTGAACCGAATTACTTTCCCAGGCCGATATATAACATTAAGTCCAAAAATATGACCAAGATATTCACACGTGAAATAGACATATTCGTACGGATACGGAAAACGTTCACAAATGTTTATAAACATATAGGAATCCGAAAACACTCAAAATTGGTCCAGGGTACGAAACTTTTATTTACATTTTTGAGTTCAAGGTTTTTCGACATGAGGAGAGAGAGACACACGATTTCTTTCTATGTTGATTTTTCCATCTCACCCCACTACGTGTGGCCCCCGCCGCAAACTACTGGTCTGGCCTCGGCGAGCTCCGAAAATCGTCTTGCTTCCTCTAGACTCGAATCTCAACTAACTGCTTTTTTTTCATATTCCAAAATCCTCAGCCCTGCTTACGGGCATGATGTCATTCACGTCCCTAGTCTCATTTCCTATCTGGGGATTTTATTGTGACATCTGTGATTGTCACATCCTCCCTGCGCGCGCGTGAACACCTGCACTGAATGTGTGCACCTAACTAACCCATGCACTAAGCGAAAGGTTCTCAGGCTAACTAAACCGAAAGGCAAGATATATAAAACGAAAAATGATAATATAAAAAAAATCCCTCCGCAATTATATTACAGATAAAGTGTCACGTTAAGCTAGCTTCCAGTGTTTGAAGCAAAATATATGCTTGGGTTTAGGTTAAATTATGAAGATATAAATTCCGTAAATTAATGATTTCAAACCATGTGTAGAGGGTCGACGTGTACACGAACAAATACGATAAGAGAACCTTACAGTTTAATGAATAAATCTTCTGATTATCTCACTTTGTTTACCAAGGCTTTTGATTTCTAAATCCTTTTAAAAAGAGAATTGTCCATGTTTTAGTGTTGGAGAGTGTACGGCAACCCCCCCCAACACCCTACAAAAGATTCAGTATCACAAGCTTCACGTGACATAAACCCACATGGAATATAACGTCTACAGAACTACTCTAGGGAAATATTATTGAGTATTTTTAATATTATTAAAATCATGTGTCCCTTTTTTGTAATTAAATGGTTTGGTTTCAGTTTCTTTGTTTAATTGCATATCAACTTCCGTGGGTTATTTAATGCTAAAAGAAGCCTTTTAGAAGAATAGTAAACCTGTTATTTGATTCGAAGTAATTGGTAAAAATATCATTACTTTGTTTTTAGGGAGATATTTTTTTATAGAAAACAACTTTTTTTTACCATCAAAATCGATAGATATTGAAAAAGGGAAATATTTATTTAAAATTAATTCTATTGAGGTGCTATTTTATAAAAAAAATTATAGAACAATATGAATTATAATTTCAAAATTGCATATACTATTTTTCTTGAAGTATTTTTGTGGAATAAATGGGGTATTTTAATGTAGATTTCTTGCTGCTGAGTATTTTTTTTTTGCTTGAAAATACTGTTGGTATAATGTCCCACACAAATAAAAAACAAAATGATTTATGGAGATGTCATAAACTTTGTTACAAAATGCAGTAAAAATATTTTTGAAATCCAATAAAAAATGCAGAATTATTTTATAATTGACGTAATATTTAACTTTTTATCAAATAAATTTAAAAAAAAAACCTCGTATAAGTAAAGTAAGTAAAGTTGACGACTCTAGTCGAGGGTGACCCGATGGCTCCCTTTTCATTAGCTACTACACTGAGGTTTAGGGGAGGGCACTACTCCTTTTTCTGGATTACTCTACTTACCCTTGAACAGTACCTTATAATGCCGAGTGTTAAGCAAGGAATACCACTTATAGATAAAGTAAAAATAGTAAGAAAATATTTTAAAATATAGGGGTGTCCTCGTGGTGTAATGGTTAAAGCGATAGACTGCGGAATCGTAGTAAGCAAGTTCGTACTCCAGTCACGCTATCACGTTCGCTTTCGGGCAAAAACCCTTGGGAAAGGTATGAACCCCCTTATCCTCCCAGCTAAGGGTTAAATAGTACCACTACTGTTCTTCTCGAGGAATTGCTTTGGCATTAAATAACCTACAAAGGTTGATATGCCATTAAACAAAGAAACGAAACGAAACCAAAAAATGATTAAAATGTTCGATATTGGTATTTATCCTACCTGGTCGAATTGGACACATGGTCATTTTATAGTGGGGGCATTTATGAATCGAGACTCATACACAGACGTCACAAAATGCTTAATCCTGTTGGCATTCCCCATTTTGAGGATGTCTCAGGCGCCAAGCCTTGACCTCAGTCCTGCAACACGGGTATTGCCTGGGGGACGGTCCCCTGGGACTAGACAATTCAAATTGATAAAATCCACCCGATGCTAACGCCAGACAGGCTCGTGTTATTAATCCAAAAATGCCCCGATATTATTTTCCATGGAGAAGTTTTGTGGCAAATATAGACGTTTTCACGTGGAGGTTATGTCAAGTGGATTTTATGTCTCACAGGACTCACCTTGAAACCATCTTGAATATCTATTTTTTACATCCGTCGATGTCATTTTTTTTTTTATCTTCTCGATGAGACAGATTCAAACATTTCCTTTTTTGAACGACTGTGATTCACATACTCAAATGTGCCTAAATTTATACTTTTGTCTCGTAATAATAAACGGGATTGAGTGTGATGTGTAAGCTACACGTGAAAGAGAGATAAGTAGATTGTGTTATCATCTAACATGATATCTTGGGAGTATATAATTGTAAGCTTAGCTTTCAGCAACTATAATATTTTTTCATGTGTTTTTGTTCACACCTCCTCTTTTTTCAGGTTATTCAGCTTTGAGCACTAACGAACGAAAATATGACTTTTTTGTTCCAGTTGGAGAAAACACCGTCACAAGCGCTTAAAATACTTCAGCAAGTGTATGGAGATAGCATCATGTTGCGCACACGTGTTTTTGTGTGGCACAAGGGGTTCAAAGAGTGGCGCGGCGAGGTAGAAGATGACTCTGGGTGCTAGAGGCCTTCCACAAGCAGAATTGAGATCAACCTCGTGTGGGTGAGGATAGTGGGGTTGTGGTGGTTGTCGTTTGACTGTTCAAATGATTGCAAGTTATATGGACATGCAAAGGGAGAATATTTGAAAGATTATCAACGAAGATTGTTTGAAAAGTAAAGGGCTTGGGTGTGCTGAGTATTTGGTTGTTCTTGGCCAAAAAGAACATTGCTGTACTGAAACAACCTCCTTATTCACCCGATATTGCTCCTATTTTCTTTTTTTTCCCCAATCTCAAGGGGTGCCGTTTCGAAGACGTGGAGGCCACAGAGTGCGCCTTTGCGGTAGAGCTGAAGGGTAAACCAGACGAATCATTCCAGTAGAGCTTAGAAGCGTGGAAGAGAAGGATGGGAAAGTGGATTAGACTCAATGGGAATTTATTTGAAGGTAAACCACGCAACTTGTTGTTTGGAATTGAGATGAATTGTTTGTGACGCATGCCCAGTTACTTTTTAGACATACGTAAAACTATGGTGTCTAAAGTTCCGAAAGGAAGTTTTATTATTCTACGAGTTCTTTGCAATACAATATTTGTCATTCTTGCTATATATCATGACGTCTTGGTTTATCAGTTGTAGGGCTTTCATCAAATATGTATAGTAACAGATGGTCCTAAAGCGTAACACAGCGTGTTTTTTATCAACTTAATTGAAAAAGTTAACACATTCAAACATCAAAGTCTCTGTTTCGTGATTTATTTTCCCTTCAGATTTTTTTGACTTTCAGATGTTAACCACATTTATCTATCAATTTATTTATTTGTTGCGTTCTCAGGATTGCATTAAACTGATTTAGGTAGTTAGGGCTGTAGAATACGCCGACTGCATTGATACACTCCAACCAACAAGCGTCCTGGATATGACATTAAAATCCATCTAATAGTGAGGCCAAAGCCCTGTAGCTTTTGGAAAAAAGGAGTACTCCTTCGCTGCTATTACTCCCAGGTTGACTCGGACACAGTGTGGTAATACCTGTTAGGGTCACATGTATGGATCAAATAGAATTATTTAATCACTTACTTAACTTGAAATCATTTTCTTTTGTGCAAGCAAATAGCTAATGTCAAATTGAATAATTAGAATTACTTAGCAGTGCTTGAAACCATTTAACTGTGTATAAACTAATGAATTATATTGAATGGAATTATTCGTATTAAATAGCAATACTTGGCATCTTTTACAAGGGATCAGCATCATTATTAAATTCATTGATGTTATGTAGCAATATTTGCAACGATTTAACTGTGTAAAAATGAATAATGTTGGATAGAATTATTAGTCTTAGCAAATTTGAATATTTTTTTTACTAGAGATCATTATCATTAATATATTTGTTGGTATTAAGTAACAAAAACGGATGGAGAAGAAGCTAGACGGCAATTAGCCCTGAGGACTTGCCAGAGGAAATGAACGATAGGGAGAAGTGGCGAGAGAAGAACAAGGATATCCGTGCTGGCGCCACGACATGATCATGATGACTTGACACAATATAACTGTGTGCGCTCATTGGCCTAGTGGGTAGAGTGTTTGCCAATAGTCCGGGAGACCTAGGTTCAATCCCATACCAAAGACTTTATAAATGTTACTTGATATCTCCTTGCTCAACACTCAGCATTATCAATTACGTATCAATGTTAAAGTGGAGCAATCCAGGGAAAGAAGTAGCGCCTTTCCCTACACCTCGGTGTAGTAGCAATTGAAAAAGGAGCCTTCTGTTCGCCCTCGACTACGCCCGCCAACTTTCAACTATGTAATTGTGTATTCATTTGATTGGAATATGTGATACCATACAACAAGGCAAATAAATTATTAATATTGGCAAAAATGTATGATTAAAAACTTATTGTAACGGAATTAGAAAATATAGTTAGTTATGATTAAAATCAAACATTTACAAATGAGTCAAATCTCGGCATTGAATAGTGCATAAGGAGATGCTCGTGGTGTAATGGTTATTGTCGCAGGAAATGGACACGGCGACACAAGTTCAAATCCTGGACGAGACTGATTGCATTTCACATAGCACTAATACCCTTGGGAAAGGTATGAATCCAATTATTCTCCCTCCAGCTATGGGTAAATAGTAGGGTAGACTTGGTGAGGCAACTAGTTAAGGAGAAGGAAAACTCAGAATTCAAACCTGTTAAACTCCACTTAAAAATTGACCTTGTGTCATATCCTGCCCGAGCGGAGGGGTTGGTAAATATGAATAGTGCATAATTTCATTGTTAAAGAAATAATACAAACCTAACCAATCCAATTAATTTGTTCATATCTATATACTAGTGGCATATTATCTATCAGTAGAAGACGGGAAATTCTAAATTCAGGCAGGTTAAATTCCGCTAAAAATTGACCTTGTGTCATTTTCTGTGGTTGAGTAAATGTACACATTAGCAATAGCATAATTAGTGTAAAGATTACGGTAAAAAATGAACTCAATGAGCCAGATTCAAATCCTGCGCGAGGCGTTTACTTCGTGTTAATTTTGCTTGGAAAAGGCTTTCTTTGATTTTTTTTTTTGGTTTGGTTTTAAGACATATGAACCGTTGTCGGTAATTTAATATCAAATCTTGTTTATTCCTATATATTGGATAGGTATGATTTGAAAATATAAGTCAACAATGTGAAATAATCCCAAGTTCGCTAACAATTCAATTAAACATCAAACATTTGTATATATGCAGTTAAATGATCAAACATTTGTATATATGCAGTTAAATCATCAAACATTTGTATATATACAGTTAAATGATCAAACATTTGTATATACACAGTTAAATGACCAAACATTTGTATATATACAGCTAAATGATCAAGGCTGTATATATACAGTTAAATTATCAAGGCTGTATATATACAGTTAGATATATGTATATACAGTTAAATGATCAAGGTTATATATATACAGTTAAATGATCAATTAAACATCAAACATTTGTTTATATCCAGTTAAAGGATCAAACAGTTCTTTTTCAAACGATTCAGTTTTGCATAAATCAAAGTTAAATGGTTCCAAGTATTGCTATGTGTCTCTGACATCAGTCATTTGTTTACACACAGTTCAAAGATCAAAGAGTTCTATTTCAAACAATTCAATTTAGCATAAGTCAACAATGTTAGATGGTTCCTATTATTGCTATGTATCACTTATAATTCAATTAAACATTTATTTACAGGCAATTAAATGATCAAACAGTTCTTTTTTAAACAATTCACCTTAGCATAAGTCAATAGTTTGCACTCAGTTTAAATGTCGACCCATAGATTGTACCTTATCCGTTGCTATCACTCCAGGCCTTAGTGGGCCTAAGAGCGATGGCAGTGAACGGGTACTCTGCTTTTCCTTAAGCTCCAGCATTACTGGAACCTTACCATCATATTGTTTTGTATCATATCCAGGACACTCATTAGGGGGCTTTATTCTTCTGTACAAATGCAGTCGGTATATTCTACAGACCCAGCCGACTGGGCTCTGCTTGGAAAAGGCTTGGTTTGATTTCTTTGTTTCATGGTATATTACCCTTCATATGCTAATTAATGCCAAAGCAATCTTTGTTGAAGAACAGCAGTAATACTATTCAGCCCATAGCAGGGGAATATAAAGGGATAAAGACCTTTTTATAAGCTTATTAGGTCACACGTTAACGCAATAACATAACTGGAGTTCGAGTTCGCTTACTATTTTTCAGCCCAATTATGTTAGCAACTATGCAATGGAGATGCTGTTCTTTTTAGAGTATCAGAAACCCATATCTTCTTCCCTCAGCTTTAAATAGATAGTGGATAGCTTCGGCTTTTTAGCGTTGGTTAAGGCGACCATTCTAGGAGAATAATGTCTAAATTCAACCTCTCGTTCAATTGTAGTAGGATAACTTGCAGTGGGGGAGTGATGAAATAATTAAAACGGAAGGGGTTGGAATAAAAAAAAATACAACTACAAAGCAGTCCGTTGATGTGTTCAACCTGTTCTGACAACTTGTACAGATACACTAATACAAACATTATATAGCATCTTTCCATTCTTTTGGTGGAGTCCCCGTGACGTAGAGGCTAACGTACTTGATTGAAAACTTGTAGTAAGCGAGTTCAAACCCCACTCGTGCTATTACGTTCACTTTTGGACAAACACTCACGGGAAAGTTATGAAATTCCTTATCTCCCTACCAATTAGTTAAATAGTACAACCGCTGGTGTTCTACAAGAACTACTTTGGCATTAAAAAACCCCACAAAGATTGAGGTGCCATTAAAATAAATAAACGAGACATCCTTCCTTCGGATAACTTTGTTGCCGTGAAGAGACACTCGAAACAAATGAAATATAAGATAAAAACATTTATTAATCGAAAACGTCAATATAAAATATTGTGTATCAGTTACCAACATTTCATAGCAAATTTTTCACGTAGTCTCGAAGGAAACTGATACTTTTGTTTTATCCATGCACGAATCTATGCGTACCCTTCTCGAAAAACATGACATCAAATTCACTATCCTTCAGTCAATTGCAGTGAGACCAAATGATATCATACTTTCAGGTTTCCAAACTTCTTGTGGACGATTTCATCGACAGCCAATTTCAAAGCAAGAATTCGTGTAATGTCTTCTTTATTTGTTGACAACATTACACATGTTCAAGTCGTAACTAAAGAACAATTGACGCCATTTTCTTCGATGAGAGTACGTATGTTCTCATTCACTGATGGAACAATGAATCAATCCTAATGGCAACTACATGAAAAAGTAGCAAGTTGTGTTGGTAAAATACGCACGATCTTTATTTTTGTTTTCTTGTAAGAGATATATTGGATTTGTAAATAAGTCTATCGTACAAAAATTCTCTCAATGTAACCAATAAATTTCAAAAATAATCAACTCTTTCCAGTTCAATTAGTAAAGGGATGCTAATTTTTCGGGGGTATTTATTGACTCTCAACGTCTTTATAATTCTCAAAATCCGGAGAAAACGATGAAATTCTTATTAGAATTCTCTACTTCTTCCAAAACAGCAGCATCAGTATAATCATAAGTCACATTTTAACGGTAACCCAACTGATTCACAGCTTTTCTAGCTTTTCATTAGTTGTTTTCTTTGGTGTAAAAACTGAAAATTTAATCTCAGTCTAGAAAAATTTGAGCTGATTTATTGTCTTTATTTAAAGAAAAGAAATATTCTGTCTCGTTTTCTCGACTTTGTTGTTGCTTTTATATCTGCTGTCTGAAGTTCTGAAAACGTTTCCATGATTTCACCAATTGTGGTTCCCTAAAAGTTAACGAGTTAGTCTCAAAGATTAATTATAATCCAATCAGGTGGTTGATCCTCCTCAAGTATTCCATACTAGTGACCATGTGACAGATCAAGCTGCGCTTAGAATTTTAGAGCCTACAGTCATGTTACGCTTAAAGCAGGGTTCCCCTAGCCAGATCATCAACATTAAACAGCGATGAGTTTGTCCCGTACTTAAATGAGTGACCTCGTTGTGAGTCAAAAGTTTTGCAATATTTTAGTAGCTTGAAACACATTTCGACAGTTCCTAATGCTTGTGCAGATGTCGTGATGGAGATGAACCTCACCTCATACTCTTTGAATGCTTCTAAACAGACTTACTTCGATTGCTTGGACCATGGCTTCCGAATCTATGGTTTTAGGCCAACCTGATCTTGCTTGATTGTCAAGATTTCTGCAGCGCGAGCGAAACGTTCTTCAACCATCGAGTTACTGTACAGTGATCAATTGTGCCATCACTTTTCACACAACAAATGATTCTGGCATTATGGACGGTTCAAACTCATAAAGCAAAAGTTCCCGACGTGTTGCATGATCATTGAGCAGCTTTCAAATCACACTCAGAGTAAAGCAATACACATGTTAGTGCACCATTTACCATGATATTATCAATCATTAGCATGTACCTCTCTTTGGTCATATGGTATATGTACTGCAAAACAGGTGATACCCAAATCGCAATACTTTTAATATTTCCTCCTTTATGCAGATTTTCCATTTTTTTTCTTTCCCTGAAGAAATAAGGACATCATTATGACTCTCTAAAAAAGAGGTGCCCGTGGTGTAATGGTAATCGTCGCAGGATAAGGACAAGACGACACGAGTTCAAATCCTGAACCTGACTGACTGCATTTCACATAGCACTAATACTCTTGGGAAAGGTATGAATCCAAATATTCTCGCTCCAGCTAAATAGTAGGGCAGACTAGGTTCTTCAGCCTTGGTGAGGCAACTAGTCTAGGAGAAGGAAAACTCTGAATTCAAACCTGTTAAACTCCGCTTAAAAATTGACCTTGTGTCATATCCTGCCCGAGCGGAGGGGTTGGTAAATATGATTATGACTCCCTAAAAAATTATGTCTACTTATAGTTTTACCTTTGAAAATTATCATGCACCTAGAGTAAAATTTCTTGTACTATCTGGTTTCTGTACTATGATCAACTGTGCCTTCCCCTTTCATACAGCAAATGTTTTTAGTTGCTTCTGTGGCATTTTGGCCCAGTTCACATTTGTAAGGCATAAGTTCCCGAATTAGACTACACTGCATTTTCATCTGTGTGACATTCAAATAATACATACAGAGTGAAACAATGCACAATGTGTCAGCGTGTTGTATATTGACCTCCGACCCGGCCGGGCAATCAAAATAGGAAATACACCAGTGTAAATAACAGGTGCATCCGGTCGAGGAATATCAGAATATAACCTTAACCGTGGACGGGATGAATGAGTGCGATTTGTGACGCCCACAAGAAGAAGGTGGACGATGAACTATTATATAACTCAGTGCACAGGAAATTCAATCAGTTCGCAGATCAGGCAAGTTGGAGACAAGATGCAGTAGAGAAAGCCAGCACCCAGCAGAGTGGGCCCTCAGGCCCCCGATTGAGCTATTGCAGTTGGAGAGAAGATGCTGGATTGAGGAACATGTCCCAGAGAGGTTGGGTCCCCAGGCCCCCAGTTGAACAGCCCAGGAGAACGGAAAAGAAACGCGGTTATGGCCAATAGAGTGGGGGTCAATATGTTGCAGTTCTGTTCGGTCTCCAACTCCCTCTCACACACAACCCTTTCAAATAAAGTGAGAGGTCTATTTTTCTAAAGAACTGAGTCCGCTCGTCTTTATTGTGTCGTCGTTATGATTCTGCATGCATATGTATTATGTAGCTATACAACAAACGCACCGAACACCATGATACAATTATCCACAGCAGTTAGTTTTGATAGTTTGAACGGCTTTGCGCAACAATTTCGCACGTATCAAATTATAGCAAAACTTCTGACTCACCGAAGTATTTTTATTGTTTTATTCAATGTAGCTGCCAGCGGCAAAACAGTTCGCTTCCCCAGACAAAAATTATGCATTTTAATAAAAATAAAAAAAAGTATGACTATTAGAACTAAAACAACCTCTAACAAACTGATTAAAAAATTAATCACTTCTCGTAAAACATTTTTTTTAATTACAAGCATCACCTACTGACAAAAACTAAAAAAAAAAGTTACAAAATTCGAACCAAAATAATTACGATTAAGATTATTATTCTATTTTCAAATTTTCACAGTTGCAAATTTCTCAGCTTTTTGAAGGATTTTACTTCGATTAAGACTTTAGCAACATAATGAATAGTTAGCCTTTAAACTCTTCATGCATGATTTTTATCAAAAAAGATATTAGTCAACAGAATTGTTTTAGTCAACAAGTAGTTTTATCATCGTTTTTATCTGCTTTTTCATCACCTAAAACGCCCATATTATCTTTTTCTCATCTAAAACAGCCATATTACCTTTTTCTCACTTAAAACGCACATTTTTTTTTTTCAACTAAAACGAGAGTACTGAATTTTTTCTCTCCTAAAACGACCATATTATTTTTTCTCACCTAAAATGATCAGATCTTTTTTCTTACCAAAAACGTACATATTATCTTTTTCTCACTTAAAACGACAGTATTATCTTCTTTTCTCACCAAAAACGACCATATTATCTTTTTTCTCCTCTAAAATGACAATATTATTTTTCTTCTCACTTAAATTACCCATATTATCTTTTTTCTCATTTAAAACGACCATATTATCTTTTTACTCACCTAAAACGACCGTGTTATCTTCCCAAAAGAGAATAAAATCAAGTTGCATCGTCATCATTTTTTATTTAGTCTAGTTCTGGTAATAAGTAAATTGCATCCTCCACATAAGATTTACATTTTATCTAGACGTGGGAGCTTCCATTTTGTTTCGTATCAACATATTTCAATAACTTCGTGGTATTCAATGTACAGTGATTAAGTTTTTATCGGCATACCCCCCCCTCTCTCTCTCTCTATATATATATATATATATATATGTATATATATATATATATATATATATATCAATCTATCTATGTTGAAATAATAGATCGTAGTGAATCGGACAGTACGATAGAAATATGTGGAAAGTAGGATAAATCAAATACTTAACTCCAATTTAGATATGCGATATTTCGTTCGGCTTTATTTCATCTGAAGAAGTTCGAAATGAAATAAAGCCGAATGAAATATTACACATCTAAATTTGATTTACGCTTTTGATTTATCCATCTTTATATATATATATATATATATATATATATATATATATATATATATATATATATATATTACGAATAAAAAATGCTAAATTTTCGACGGCAATAATCCAATAAGCGTTGACATCCTGTGTATAAACCGTCCGACCAACCAACCAACCAACCAACCAACAACTAAAATACTGTTTCGAGAAAAGCTGTCAATCAAAAAGGAGCGAGACTAGAGTCCTTTTTTTTTTCTTTTAGACTTTTCATACTGACGCTTGTAAACGTCAAACTGTATTACATTGGGTTATTTCTTTATAACAAATTGCTGAGCTGTGCACAAGTCTTCATGTAAATTTTGATATCTCAAATAAGAATTCTTAAAAACTCACCATAAGACAATTCTTTCGAAAGATTTTCCTAATGGCTGAAAATTATTTTTATTTATGTATATTTTTTTTGTACTCTTTTGGTTTATTTTGAAAAGATAAGCAATATTGTTTTATCGTAGACATTTTTTTCAAGGAGATATGGAGTCAAAAGCCCAGTGGAAGAACATCTGCTTATTATTTCTTCACTCTTATTTATTTATCAAAATTGAACCATCAATTAAACTTTAAAAGAGTTGATTTCATTTTTGTTGCTGCTATTGAGATGGTTGGGGGATCTCGAAACATTTCAAATATGTTTATTGGCATTTTTGCATTAACCGCAATTCCTTCGTGTAGATTTCAGAAATATATTTTGAAGGATAATCTAGATAAAGCTAATTAGCGAGGTACTCCGGGAAAAATAGTCAGCTTTCATTTGTATCAGTAAAATTTTTTAATAATTCTAATTCGCTAAGTTAACCATTCTGAAAGGAATTTATGCTCATTTCTTGTTCATTATATATATATATATATATATATATATATATATATATATATATGTATATATATATATATATATGTGTGTGTGTGTGTGTGTGTGTGTGTGTGTGTGTGTGTGGGTGTGGGTGTGTGGGTGTGAGAGAGAGAGAGACATAGTAATTATTTATGTAAACAAAACACACTGAAAACGGCATATAATGACGAGGTTTTTATAAGAGTAATATATATAATTGTGTATATATATATATATATATATATATATATATATATATATATATATATATATATATATATATATACACTTGGAAAATAAAGTGATTTCCTCTTCAATGTGTAAATGAATGATTACGAAGATATGAAATAATAATTAAAAATATTCATTCTTTGTTAAATCGAAATATCAGTATCGTCATGGATGGGGAGTACACCAAAAAGCCAACTGATTCTCAAACTCAGATCATTTATATATATATATATATATATATATATATATATATATATATATATATATATATATATATATATATATATTGATTGATTGATTAATAGAGAGATAGAGATGGAGTATGTATCGCCCACAAATAAATACACACAGAACATTTTAAATAAAATTAGCAAAAATATTGGCGGTAATTTATCTTTTTATGATATACAATATTGTATTAAATAAGAAAGAGTAATGAAACTAAAGAAGAATGTATACTAAATGATTTCACTTATTTTTCTTTCTTCCTAATTGATTTCTAAATAAAATTTTACCAAGGATTATTTTCGATATATGCGAGAATAAAACAATATTATTAGAAATCAATAACTTCAAATGATAATAATACCTATTTAACCCGATTTTGTTAAAAGGAGAATGCAAATAACCTGCGTCATATTCTTTAGAAACTTTTTATTTTTAATTGGGTATAATAGATCGTGTTATACCAGACTCAAACAAATGTCATTTGACGCCACCTTTCGTTAAGAAACGTGGCGTCAAATGTCATTTTATCGGTCTTCATCGATGAAATTCTTTATTTGGCCAATCAACTCTGGTGTTCTGACTTCCTTACTCCTCCCACACTTCTCATCATCTCTAACAGACTCCCTACCTTCCTTGAATCTCTTATGCCACTCAAAAACTGATGCTCGATTCATGCAATATGGTCCAAAAGCAGTCTGACGCATTCCATACATTTCTCTGGTATTTTTTTCAAAATTTAAAACAGAATTTTATTGCATATCGTTCTTTTAATCTGTCCTCACGTCCAGATTGCAATTTTTAAATTCACCAGCTGTGACAATCAGGCTTTAGTAAGGTGTTTTCCAGCATTATAATGTACTCAGCATTATAAGGTATGGATCAAGGGTAAAGTTAAGCAATCCAGGGAAAGGATTAGCACCCTCCTTTACATCTTAGTGTTGTAGCTATTGAAAAGTAAACCTTTGGGTCACCGTCCACTACGGTCGCCAACTTATTTATTTATATAAATACACCAGGATTTTAAACAAGTTTATATCAAGGACTGTTTTAAGGTAAATCTAACTTAGCTCGGCTTTAATAAAAAACATGGATGATGAATAAGATGCTAATTAAGAGTAAATAATGATTTTTCCAAAAAAATAATCATTGAAAACAACGTATTTGGGGATTTTTGTAAGCCCCGAAAAGCCCGGTTTATTCCTACGTTTTGTAAAAGAATAAACCGTACTTCAACAGCAGTAGGGAATTGGTGACAGCTTTTGAAGAAAGGAAGACGAACGACTTTTAGTGCAACAAAATTTATATACAACAACAATAAACAGGGTTTTACACCAAATGGAACAAACAACGAATATGTAAGAGTTCACAAAAGAGTTCAAGATTCTGATAGATGGTAGGGTTTTGTAATGTTTGGTAGGTCTAGTTGTAAAGTTGTTATCAGATAAAGTTAAAAGGTAAAGGTATAAGATAAAGTATGGTTAGGTTTGTTATGTGAAGGTTGTAAGGTTGCAAGGTTTTGTGAAGGTGAAGGTAAGGTTGTAAGGTTTGCAGATAAAATGCCTGCTGGAACTTAACTGTGTGTCCTGTTCCTTTTAACTCAGCACGTGCGTTCATCGCTCTTGGGTCCTGGCTGGTAGAAGGTGCCAAATATGTTTGCCGTCAAGGGCTGCTACGAATGGACCTGTTGTTAATAGCGGTGGGAGAGGAACCAAAAGAGGATAAATCTCCAGTGGAGCTATTTTCTATAATGGACGCCACGTGACCCCCAAGGGGCTCCTGCTGTTCGGTGAAACAGGATCACCAGTTCCTTAACAAAATTTTTACTCGTATTAAAATAAGGGAATTGGGTTGTCCGAGGTTATGTAGATTTGGTTACAAACTGACAGACTTATCTTTTCCATTACATTATATTTTATTCTGAACCAATGTTTTATTATTTTTGTAAAATAGATATAATTATACCTAGCAGTATTAAAACTAAAAGCATTGATATGAAGCTGTCAAAAAGTAACTACACCCCTTAAATATATATATATATATATATATATATATATATATATATATATATATATATATATGTGTGTGTGTGTGTGTGTGTGTGTGTGTGTGTGTGTGTTTTCATTTTCCCGATGCACTCAATCAATCATCCTTGTTATAATCCGAGATAATTCGAATGAATGCAAATTCTGCAAGGCAAAATGTTCAAAGTCGACAGTGATCAAGTGATTTTCAGTTGCCAGACTGAAAATTTAAAATTATCTCATTGCTTTCTATAACAGACCTCATAGACCGATAAATAGATTGATGAAAGCGTTCAAGGTCAAAAGTAATCAGATGATTTTCAATCAGTGTTACTGACCTGAAAATTAAACCAAAGTTGATTTCTTTGCAAATGTAGTTCATAGATAAAAAGATAGAACGTTATTTCGAACGTATTCTGTCTCTGAACTGTAAGGAAAATCCTTAATAGAAAGTTAGTTCTTTCGCATTTTCTGCCAATAAACACATCTTTTAAAACTGTGAAATGTCATAAATAATGCTGGACGTCAAAGGGAAGCATCAGTAAATTTTATATCTGGCCAAGTATTCGCCTTTCTGATGCAAGATTTGATCGATTCTTTTTGTAAGATATTCAAAGCAATTCTTTCTTATCCCTCTCCTCTGATTTTCTCCGTCTCATAAACATACTGATAGATAGATGGATAGATAGATAGATAGATAGATAGATAGATAGAATGGGAAAAGGAAATAAAGAGAATTTACTAAAGAACCTTAGTTTCTGCAGGACTGCCAACAGGAGTTTCAATAAATTGAAGTTGGCCCAAATGGCAAGACTTTCATGTTCGAAACTTTTAATAAACAAAACTTTCTCTGGAAAATTTATTTCAAAAGAGTAAGTTAAATCTGGTAAGAATGAAGGATACTTTCACTTACACAATCATGTTTCAGACTCTCTCACCAAAGCATAGGTTACGCTGATGCCAACTACGGCAAGGTGTATGAAGGTATGACACTTTACAGGAACTTGTGGTAATGCACTTCCGGAGTTCTGTGAAGTCTGGAGTACCTCTTCGTGGCCATTACTCCCAGGTCTATTCTAATCCCGCTTGATAGTAACTGTTTGGGTTTTATTAAGATGTGGTCTCCAGCTCCAGGCATTGAAGACTTAAAAAACATAGCTATTGTCATTTTACTTTCCATCTTACTTAAGAAAGATTTTTTTTCTTTTTTGTACCACTTTCAGATACTGCTTTTTCATGAAACAATATGAGCTTATTTCTAGCTGTATTAGTGTATTCTTGTAAATACAATTGGTATGTTTATTATGTAAATATGAAATGATTTTATAAATGTAAATGAGATTGTCTTTCCTTCCGTTCATTCAGTGTTCGTTTTTCATGGATATAAGTAAAATTAAAGTTGGCGACCGTAGTCGAGGGCGACCAGAAGGCTCTCTTTACAATAGCTACTACACCGAGGCGTAAGGGAGGGCGCTACTCCTTTCCCTGGATTTCTCCACTTTACCCTTGATATGTACCTTATATTGCTGAGTGTTAAACAAGGAGGTAT
This sequence comes from Sepioteuthis lessoniana, assembly GCA_963585895.1. Classification (NCBI taxonomy): domain Eukaryota; kingdom Metazoa; phylum Mollusca; class Cephalopoda; order Myopsida; family Loliginidae; genus Sepioteuthis; species Sepioteuthis lessoniana. Next base: position 85,262,723 of record OY757909.1, on the reverse strand, counting down.
CAAGTACCATTTTTAAACCCAAATCTCCTGGGTCATTGGCGAACACTCTGCCCACTAGGCCAATGAGCCAGAATTTATCATGGACATACTTATACTGATATTAGTCCTAAGGGAGAGGGACTCCTGGTTATAGCACTAAACGGTATCTAATGGTGAGGCTACAGTTCTAGGGATATGGAGAGTGTGGAGTACCTCTACATTACTATTACTCCTAGATCGATACTAACACAGAACGTTAGTACTTATCAAGCTTCTATCTTTGGGTCAAATAACCTTATTTGCAGTAATGTAGTGTTTACCTGCATAAAATAATTGTAAAGATATATTTTCTAACGTATAAAATTAGAGCCAAAATATTTGAGCTATATTCGGCAAAAGATAACCCAACTAGGTTTTTGCCCGTTCGGCTGGGGCTGCTTCTCTGCAGAGGGGTCAGACTTTCCCCAAAGAGTGTCACGGATATGATACAAAACAATCGGATGATGAGGTCTCAGTAATGCTGGCGCTTTGGGGAGAGCAGAGTACGCCTTCATTGCAATCGCTCCCAGTTCCACTCTGGCCCAGAGTAGTAGAAACTGATGCAGTCCTATCAATGGGTCAAATAGGACTAAACAGTATCCTTATGCTATTCTGAATAGCTTGAAATCGAACAGTTTTGACATTTAAACTGCGTATTTATGATAAAGTTTTTCGCACCAGCGTTAATTGGTGGTATTCCAGTGGAGTTTGAGAGAAAGCAAGTCCCCACAGGTCTTCAGAACTCTTCTCAATATTCTTGCCGATCTCAGAAATGCTGAGGTAAGCACGGTCTTAATTCTTCTTATTTCCATTTCCGCCATTCTCTTTTTCAAGTCCTTGATGACTATTCCTAGTGCGCTTACACTTAATGGTATCATCCTCATCTTCCACACCTTTTCCAGCTCTCAGGCAAGGTCCAATTATTTTTTTATGTTTTTTTTTTTTATGAGTCAGCCGGATCAACAACAATTATTATTATTATTTCACTCCTTTGAGATTTTTTCACACGGGCGTTTACTGGCGATTTTCTAGTGGAATTTGAGTGTCAGCAAGTTTTCTTAAATCCCCAGGACTCTTCTCAGTATTCGGGATGATCTTAATAATGCTCAAGTCTGGATGGTCTCCACTTCTCGTCTTATTTAAAAGTTTTCTAATCCTTTTATAATTCTTTCGGAGATTTTTTCCGAACGCACCAATCACAATAATTAGCACCGTCAATTTCATGTTTCATGGTTTTTTGTTTTTTTTAGTTCTTTGGCAAAGTCTACATATTTATATTTCTTTTTTCTTTCTTCTAATTTTACTCTGTGGTTCACCGGAAAAGCAAATTCCACTATTCAGCTGTTTATTATTATTATTATTATTATTCACTCATTAGAGCTTTTTCACATCAGTGTTAGCCGATGATTTTTCACTGGAGACTGAGTGACAGCAAGTCTCCTCAAGTGTCCAGGACTCTTCTTAGTATTCTGGCTGTTCTAAATAATGCTGTCGTTTGGATGGTCTCCACTCGTCCGCCAACTTCCAAGTCCTCCAGTCCCTTTAGTAAATCTTTAGTTACTGTTCCAAACGCACCAGTTAGAATTGGTATAATTGTCTCCTGAATGTTCCACAGTTTTTTTCAATTCCCTAGCAAAGTCGAGGTACTTATCCTTCTTTTCACATTCTTTCAGTTTTATTCTGTGGTCAGCATGGACAGCAAAGTCGACTATTTTGCAAGTTCTCTTTTTTTTTCTTGATTATTATTAAGTCCGGTCTTCTGGCCGGGATTAAGTGATCCGTTTTTATGTTAATGTCCCATAGGAGTTTATGCGTGGTATTTTCTTGGACAGGTGCTAGGTTATGCTTATACCATTTGTTAGTATGATCGAATTTAAATTTCTTACACATTATTATTATTACTTACTCATTAGAGTTTTTCACATCAGCGTAAGCTGATGGTTTTTCACTGGAGATTGAGTGACAATAAGTCTCCTCGTCTCCAGAACTCTTCTCAGTATTCTGGCCGTTTTCAATAATGCTGTTGTTTGGATGGTCTCAACTCGGCCGCCAACTTCCAAATCCTCCAGGCCCTTTCATAATCCTTTAATTACCGTGCCAAAAGCACCAATCACAATTGGTATAAATGTCACCGTCCTGTTCCATAGTTTTTTTTCAATTCTCTAGCAAGGTTAAGGTACTTATCTCTCTTTTCACATTCTTTCAGTTTTATTCTGTGGCCAGCCGAGACAGCAAAGTCGACAATTTTGCAGGTTCTTTTTTCTATTGTTATAAGGTCTGGTCTTCTGGCCGAGATTAGGTGATCCGTTTGTATGTCAAAGTCCCATAGGAGTTTGTGTGTGTCATTTTCTAGGACAGGTGCTGGGTTGTGCATATACCATTTATTATTATTATCATTATTATTATTATAATTATTATTTACTCTATTATTATTATTATTATTATCATTTTACTCATTTGAGAGTTTTTCACACCAGCGTTAGCTGATGCATTTCCACAGGAGCCTGAGAGACACCAAGTCTCCTTAAGTCTCCCGGATTCGTCTTAGTATTCTGACCGATCTCAACAATGCTGCAGTTTGAACGGTCTCCACTCGTTCTCTTATTTCCAGTCCCACAGTCCCCGTACCAATCCTTTGTTGACAGTTTTTAGCGCACCAAGTATTATTATTTACACCGTCATTTTCATGTTCCATTAACTTTTCCGGTTCTCTAACAAGGTCAAGGTACTTATCTCTCTTTTCGCTTTCTTTCACTTTCATCCTGTGGTCAGCTAGAACGGTAAAGTCCACTATTTGTCAGGTTCTCTTTTTTTGTTGACTATCACCAACTCTCGTCGTCTGGCCGAGATTAGGTGCTGTTGTTTAGCTGTACACATTCTTTAGTTCATATTTTAACATCTAGAATTTAAAAATTTAAGCACAGTCTTGATAGATTTTTTTCATTATACTTTGTCTATTCTTTGAGATTAACTGTGAACTTGACCATTTTAGAGGTCATCGGAGACTTTCTAATAAATAGGCTCTTATCATTTTGGTTTTGACTTAGTTTGGTTTCTTTGATTAGTAGCATATGAACCTTCATGAGTTATTCAATGACAAAGCCATGCTTTTAAATAAACAGTTGAAGTATTATTTGACCTATAGTTGGGGTCATCCATTTCCCAATTTCGAATCCACATACTACGATATTCAGCACGTAAGCCACCACGCCATGGGTAATTCCTTCTTTACTATTTGCTATAAGGGATGAATGATTACTTTGGTTTTGCTTTTGACCTAACCGATAAAATGAAACGGAGTTTCTTCCAGACAGCAGTCACATCGATATTGCTATATGGGTGCACTACATGGACTCTAACAAAACGGTTGGAGAAGAAGCTAGACGGCAATTACACAAGAATGCTGCGAGCAATCTTGAACAAGTCTTGGCGGCAACACCCCACAAGACACCAACTGTACGGCCACCTGCCTCCTATCACGAAAACTATTCAAGTTAGACGAACCAGACATGCAGGACACTACTGGAGAAGCAGGGACGAACTCATAAGAGATGTACTCTTATGGACCCCCCACACATGGCCGTGCAAAAGCAGGACGACCAGCACGAACATACATTCAGCAGCTATGTGAGGATAGGGGATGTTGTCCTGAAGATCTGCCTAGGGCGATGAACGATAAGGAGGAGTGGCGAGAGAGGGTCAGGGATATCCGTGCAACCAGCACGACATGATGATGATGATGATGATGATATATATATATATATATGAAAATGTACAGATATGGAAAAACACAAAGGTGTCAATAGCTGATTTTATTATAGTATGGATTATTCGCCAACGTTTCGTTTTTTATAAACATGAAAACATTGAATCGTCATTAGGGTGTTTGAATCGTTAAAACTGTTAAATGTTTTGTATAATGAAATCATCATCCTCGCTCTCTCTGGCCACTCGTCTCTGTCGTCCATCACTTCCGGCAGCTCTTCAAGACTGAATAATGTGTCCGTACCGAGCTGTTATAGATAAGTTCTAGCTGGTTGTCCAACACCTGCTTGTCCGTGTAAAGGGGTCTATAGGGGAAAGTCGCTTATGAGTTCGTCCTTACCTCTCTAACAGTGTCTCATAAGTCTTGTTCGGCTTATTTGGATGGTTTTAGAGATGGGAGGTAGGTGTCCGTAAAGCAGCAGTTTCGCGAAATATTGCTTCCAGGATTTATTCAATATAGCTCGCAGCAATCTTGTGTAATTACCGTAAAGCTTTTTCTCCATACGCTTATTCAGTGTCCTTGAGGTGCATCCATATAGTGGTATTGACACGACCGCTGCTGGGAAAAAATGCATTTTATTTTATTGGATAAGTTTGACTTCCATAAGACCTATAAGGTATTGATATGTGTCTATGTGTTCGCTCGTCGCGTATTGATTTCATTTCCCGTAGATGAGATGCTGCTTCCGAGGTCAGTGAATTTTTCCACAATTTTCCGTATTTGTTTGTTTTTCTGTATATTTCTTTCTCTCTCTCTCTCTCTCTCTCTCTCAGTCTCTCTCTCTCTCTCTCTCTCTATATATATATATATATATATATATTACATACACGCACTTGCTTTTTTATTTATTTATTCCTTTTGGTACATGGTTCATTTTTAGTGTCTTTTTCCTTGAATCTAATTCTCTCTCTGCTTTCTTTTCATTATGCTCTCATATTTTCTTTCTTTCTTTCTTTCTTTCTTTCTGTTAAAATTCTTTCATTCATTCATTCTTTCTTTCTTTCTTTCTTTTAACAGTCTCTTTTTATTTATTTATTTATTTATTTCTTCAGTTTACTAGAGTCATTTAAAAGGTTTCCATTCAACTGATGCGCCTCCCCGTTTACATATCTTATGTGACAACCTCGAATCTTAAGACAAACAGTTTTATCCATACGTAAATAATTTTGCTTTTTATAGCTGTAACTATGCTAATTATTATTAAAATAATCTTTTCTCCCAATGTTAGAAGATAAATTATCTTTTAATTCTTCTAGTTGACGTTCTTGTTGCTGCTGCTGCTATTGTTGTTACATTCTGTTCTCTTTTCAAACTTTACTCGTTTTTTAAGCATTGTATTTTCAACTTGAATATTTAGACTTCATTTTTTTTCTTTTTTTTTTTTTTTTGTTGATTAATACTTCCCTTTAAACTTCATCTTAAAAGCGGAGAGAAGGTGCTTTTTAGTTGGAAGATTTTTCCGTTTTTCAAAGCATCAAATTCCGATTCCTGCCGTATCTTCTTCTTCTTCTTCTTCTTCTTCTTCTTCTTCTTCTTCTTCTTCTTCTTCTTCTTCTTCTCTTGAGGATTAAGTTCTTCATTTTTTCTTCTCAAATGACGTCACTTGGAAATAATCTGACCGGCATAAATCATTGCACTTCCTCTTATTGAAAAGAGCCATCAAATATTCAAAAACGCAGCCGAAAGCATGAATCGAGTTTTAATCAAGTCTTAAAACTAGACACCCACCATCTCCTCCTGCCGTTACCATTTGCACACGCCACCTAAATGTTGTATCTTCAACTAATGGCTTCGTCTCATTAGTCACATTATTTGAAAGTATTTTGTGCTGAGCCTTTCGTTTTTTTTTCTCTTCATTTAATATGAACATCCTCTTTATTTTTTTATTTAACTTGGATGTTTGCGAAAGGAAGAATTGACAAAATACTGGGCGAAATTCGGCCAATTTTTTAGAAGAGCTAAAGTAAATTTGAGCCTAATATTCACGACCCGAAATTCCTTTCTGGCAGAAATTAGGCGTTGTTTTCCAATTCCCGGAGATTATTTTATAAATTGATTAAAGAAAGAAATAAACTCTACTGAGTTTTAAAATGTCGTTCTTTTTATTAAACATCTTAGAGAATTTGGCCACCAAAAAGTTTTCTAGAATCAAAGTTTGAAAATTGGCATAACTTAAAAGCGATTTTCAAGTATATATTTCAATCACATTGAATTCACTGGTTCCTGCTTGATCACTGAATTTAAGGAGATATGAGCCTGTATAACATTGTAAGCAGTTGATACAGGAATGTGAATGGATTGTGACTAGGAAACTGGCTTTTGGAGAATATTGTAGTTTGTTATATCATTCGAGGGTATTGCAATTTTTTCGAGGCGGTGATTTGAACGAGATATTATTAATTTTTTTAACGAGAATTGATTTGCTTAGGCATTTTAACAGTTTGATGACTGCGCGGAGAAATATGTACACATTCAGCTCGATTTTTAAATAGCGGACAGACGGCAGAGGAAGAGTCGAGAGACTGACTTTGCAAACAAAGGAAGGCAGATCAGCACAGAAGCAAAAGTCCAACACCTACAAAAGGCCCACACCTACAAAAGGCCCACCTCCGAAAAAAACAGCGTCATTCGCTAATCTTCTGACTGCATTTTGCTGACTCATTAGATCAGATTCCAAATTGCTGTTTTGTATTCTTTTGTTTATTAGATTTTCTGCATATATTCGATTGATGATGCTTTTTATTCATTTTTATTAAATTGGCTATTTACATCCAAGACTTTTATTCTAATTTCATCGACAAAGCTCAACTAATTCCATTCAGAGAAATCGTTACAAAAAAACAACCCCCCAGTGTTTACTGACACATGGGGAAAGGCATTTTTTCTTTTTACATATGAATCACAACACTTTTGAAGAGTTAGACTTGACGATTGACAACAGAAACTGGTGCCAAGCCCAGACAATTTCGAATTGTAACACCCACTCATTCTCGCAGTTCTACGGAGATTGGGATATCAGAATGAACAGGGCCTGAGCTAAATGTTGCACGTTGACAGAAACGAAGACTAGACTGTTGGTGCCTACGTGACGTGTGTTGAGTAAGGGGATTGTTATATATACTAAACTTGTTGCTTAGATTTAACACAAGGCCATATTAAAGGGGCACCCAGTGAGACTCGAACTCACACGTGGAGGTTTGCTAGTTGAGCTTGCTAACCATTACACCATCAGAGGCACACACTATGGGGATCTTATATGGGTGAATTATGAAATTAAGTCAGCAAATGGAATAGAAATGGGTTGACTAAGTTCAAAATCTAGACTAGTAGATGCAAATTAATATTCATCTCGGCCTCTGGGCTGAAAACAGAAATTATCTAAAAGGGAGGTGTCCTCGAAGTGTAATGATTAAAGCGATGAACTGCGGAATCGTAGTAAGCAAGTTTGTACTCCAGTCGCGCTATTACGTTCACTTTCGCGCAAATACCCTTGGGATGAACCCCTTATCCTCCCAGCTATGGGTTAAATAGTATCACTACTGTTCTTCTAGGAGAATGGCTTTGGCATTAAATAACCTACAAAGATTGATATGCCATTAAACAAAGAAACCAAACTAAACCAAACCAATTATCTAAAAGTTGCTGAAATCAACAAATTCTATCAAGTGTTGGTAGGGGATGCCAGACGATATCACCCACGAAAGGTGGAAGATGGGTCTTGGTGTTCTGTGAACCCCAATGAAAGAATTTGGGTTCTACTATTCTTCCTCTTTTGGTGTCAAGAGAAATAAGCAAGATAAACTTCGTGAAGTTTATTTTATAAATGGATTAAAGAAAGAAAAAGAACAAAAACGTTTTTAATAGTGGCCACTATTTTTAAAACATTTTATAAAATAGGGCACCGAAAAGAAAAATGTTCAAGTAAATCCCAAAATCTTTCTGAAAGCACCATTCCTAGAGATATTACCAAAGTCAAGCGGCGATGAACCTGTGTAACACTGAAAACAAGTGATCATAGAGTGCAAATAGATTAGTTATTCAAAAAGTCTAACAACCAGAAGAGTGATAATTGATTGATTGATTTTATAAGCATATCAACTAATCTGGGGTTATTTCATGCGTTAATGTAAGGGAATTGTGTATGTTATACATTTTTTGTGAAAAGTAAAATGGCTCTAATAGCAATTTTTTCGCTACCCCTTATCAAAGATGTAGAATGAATAGTTTGGTTTGGTTTCTCTATTTAAATTCTTATCAACCTTGGGTTAGTCAATGTCGCTACTGAAGGACAGCAGTGGTACTATTTAACCCATAGCACTGTGGGTGTATAAGAAGTGGGGTCATACTTTTCTCAAGAGCTTTAGTCCGAAATTAGACGTAATAGCGCAACTGGAGTTCGAACTCGTTTACGATTTCACAGTCTAGCACATTTGTCTATACGTCACGCAGACTCACCCAAATTTTAAAGAGATTTGCACACAATTATATCATGTATAGAATACTCGTCTAACCCTAACCCTTAACCAAACACATCTCTTTGATGCATGTATGGGTCCCTTATAGGTAGTACCACTCCGAGTCGGAGTGGACCCGGGAATTATAGCAACGAAGGAGTATTCCTCACGTGACTAAGTTTTAGAATTCGAGCTTTAACCATGGTATCAGATGTGAATACATGATACTGTATAACTGTCGCCAAACTACAGATCTTTATTAAATATAGTCACTTGAAGTCATATGATTGCGTATAAATTATTAGTATTATGAATTGTTAGTTGAAGTGAAAATTGTCCACAAATGATTCAAATTATGAGTAACCTGAAACTATATATATATATAGGGTGGAACGATAAAATTGTCACCCTAGAAAAGACGATATGATTCCATTTCCGTTTAATGAAAATCGGTTTTCTTTTTTTGTTGCAGACCATCTACTAGTTGGCCGGTTGCTTACAAATCCCAAGAGCGTTAGGAGCCTTCTATCATGTCTGAAAGTGACACAATGTTCAAAGAGCGAGATTGGAAATGCACCGCTGTTCAACTCATGTCTCTACCGATCCAAGTTATGACAACAGGACCATTGTCAGCACCCTCAAAATGCAAATCCGGACGGTTCAACGTGCCCAGGGTGATGAAAACAAAGTTTCCGGCTACGGTTAGGGTATTTGGTGTGGTTTCAAGTGAGGGCCACATTATGCCACCTCACATCTTCGAAGTCGGCTTGAAAGTCAACACCAAAGTGTACCTGAATGTAATGAAGAGTGTGGTGATCCCCTGGTGCAATCAGGTGGCCGGTGGCAGACCTTGGGTGTGGCAGCAGGACCCGGTGCCGGCTCACAAGTCCAAAGAGACCCAGGTTTGGCTTCAGAAGGAGTGCTACGACTTTGTACCCTTCTCTCACTGGCCCCTCTCCTCCCCCAACCTGAACCCGCTGGACTACTTCGTCTGGTCATACGTCGAGAACATCACCAGTATGACCTCCCACAACACCAAAGCCAGCCTGATCGCCGCCATCCGTCGAGTATTCGCGAGCTCCCGCCGGCGCTTGTGGAAAAAGCATGCTTCCTGCTCCGGATCCGTATCAGGGCGGTGATTGAAGCATAAGGCGGCTACATTGAATAAATGTCAGCTCTACTACATAATCTAGTTACCTGAATTGATTTTTTCAATAAAAGTTTTAAAATAAAGCCGTAGTGTTGTTTTCTTTAGGACGACAATTTTATCGTTCCACCCTGTATATATATATATAATGAAGTCGTCTGTGGTGTAATGGTTTTCGTCGTTGGAAAGGTACTAGTCGAGTTCAAAATTTGGAGGAGACTCTTTGCATTTCACATAGCGCTAATACCCTGGGCAAACTATTCTCCTTCCAGCTATGGTTAAACAGAAAGGCAGACCAGGATCTTTAACTTTGGTATGGCAACCTTTCTATTTGAAGGAAAACTATGAATTCAAACCTGTTACACTCCGCTTAGCTATTGACCTCGTGCGGAGGGGTTGGTTAAACACATACTTGGAGCCATATAATTGCTTTAAAATGACTGATTTCGGTATTAAATAATGCAGTAAAGGTTAACATACAGTAAACCCAGCAAACTAACCAACCTTTACACTGTTTGTCACCTTACGTTACTGACTTAACTTCTAACAAAACTGAGAGTTCGATCCCAACCGGGTACTCTGTAACTGTTGCCAAATGCCAAACCTTGGCTATGATTAGTTTTTTTTCCCCAGCTACCGTAAATAATAGAATAGACAAGGTTTTTCACTTTGTTAAGGCAATCACTTTAAGAGAAGGAAAATTCTGAATTCAAATCAAATGTTCAGTACTTAAAATAATTGTCCTTGTGTCGCAATCTGCTAAGGGTGGTAAAATGATTCTGCTTGTATCTCCTCGAAATAGCAACAGTCCAGTATTTAATAACACAGTTTTCTCATGCGTCCAGATATTAGACATTTGAAAATCCATACCTGTACATGAGACAAGGGAATGTCAGAGCAAACAGGAAGGAAGCAGTAACATTGTCTATTGATTTGTCTTATAAACAATGATAGCCAAAGGCTGTAAATAATAACTCACCTGTCCCTGTACGAGACGACCTTGGTTTCGTGCTGTGGTCAGTTCCTTCCTTACTCTCCCCCAGCCAAAACCTGCTGACTATTCATTGCATTGGTGCTGATAGCACAATTGCATCTGTCATCCACATCCTGACCTCTACTCAGCCGCACATACCCCTGCCACTTTCTATAAGCCGTGATGGCGATGGCTCTGAGCAGAGAGCCGATCATGCCAGACTCAGAATTTCGGTGGTGGACGTGACTAGATTAGCGGATATTAGTCATGTGATCAGAGCGATTCGAGCAGGACATTAAGATGTTCTTAGGGACGGTCATGATGACAACGTTAATGACTGGCAAGATGGACGTCAGAAGACAAAGTCAGAGAGAGAGAGAGAGAGAGAGAGAGAGAGAGAGAGAGAGGGAGAGAGACTCACACACACACACGCACTCACAAATACACACAAATGAATACTTTCTAACTCAACTCCTGCCCTGTCCTGGCTCTTTTGTCAATAAAAGGTTCTCTTCGCTCCCACTTCATCTCATCCAACCATTCCATTTGACGAAAGCAGAAACCTTAGATAGAAGAGTCCAGTGAAACCCTTGTCCGAAGACCTTTTGAAATCTAAGGTAGTATCCGGTCAGTGGAAGAAGAGATGCAAAGGTCACGCCACAAAGCATTCACTTCGTCAATAATCCACCATGGCTTTTAGCTGATCCAATCCTAATTCATTTGACGTGATTCAATTTTAGTTGTGACATAAGCTTCACTGACAGTTTCGTTTGTCGATCACCACTGGTTCGGCTTCAAGGTGAGTAACAATAAATTCTGACACCTGAGTATCCCCGACAAGAAACTGATTATCTGAGCAGAAAGATTCTTACTATGGAGAAAACCTGATTCAGATCAATGATACGTTTATTCAAATAAAATTTAACAACTCCTTATATATATATATATATATATATATATAATGAGACTTTTAGTAATATATATATACATATATATATATATATATATATACATGCGCTTGATGATTATGCGATCTGCATGAAACTTTACGTAAATTAGTACATAAATTGGATATTTGAGTTTTTATACATGGTCTGGAATAGCAGCATCCACCACTTTTTATTCGTTTTTCTTATTAACACTATATATATATATATATATATATAGTAAAATAAAGTAGGCGACCGTAGTCGAGGATAACCCGAAGGCTCCCTTTTCGATAGCTACTACGCCGAGGTGTAAGGGAGGGCGCTACTCCTTTCCCTGGATTGCTCCACTTTACCCTTGATCCTTACCTTATAATGCTGAGTGTTAAGCAAGGAGGGATCAAGTACCATTTTTTAAGTCTTTGGTATGACTCGACCTGGGATTAAACCCAGGACTCCCAGTCCATTGGCGAACACTCTATGACCTAGTAATCAGCATGTAGACACGTTGCATCCTAACTCTGCAAAGGAAGCTTGAGACACTTAGTTGTGAGCTTTTATCCCGTTTTCTATCGTATTTTTATCGAAAATATTGTGTGATATTGTCATGCATTTTCGTGTATTGAGCGGTTAAAGATGTTACGGATTCCAAACCGTACTCAGAGTCAGTGGCAATTTGTGACAGTCGATTTCAAGCCTATGTGATCATCGGACCAAAGTTTTGTTCTTGCTCTAAAGATCACACAGAGGAAAAACTGATTGTCACGATGCACCAGTGATGTCGTGTGGACACTATTCTAACTTTGATATATAAGTTCTATTACCAATACCGAATGCTATTCAGAAATATAGGAAATTATATATATATATATATATATATATATATATATATATATATTATGAGAGTGTTGGTCGTCATTCTATCTTCTTTACTGCCTGATGAATGTTGTTATAAACTTCAAGAAACCTTAGGTTGCAGAACAATATTTTTCATGGATTAAATATATATATAATATATATTCATTTATTATCATTATATATATATATATATGTATATATATATATATAAAGTAAAGTTGGCGACCGTAGTCGAGGGTAACCAGAAGGCTCCCTTATCAATAGTTACTACACCAAGGTGTAGAAGAGTGTGATACTCATTTCTCTGGATTGTTTCACTTTACTCTTGATACATGTTTTATAACACTGAATATTAACCAAGGGAGGTATCAAGTTCCATTTTATGAGACTTTAGTATGACTCGACCTGTGATTGAACCCCAGTCTTCCGGGCCATTGGAATACATAAGCTGGTATATCTATTTTTATTACGTATTTTTTATTTAATTTTACCTCAATTGGTGCAATACAATCTTCCAATCTAGATTATAATGTAAACGAAGATGACTATATACCATATTTCAATGCTGGCACAACAGACGCCCGAAAGAAAACGTCTAATAATTCATGAAACGAAGAATTATTTTTATTATAAGAGGTGATTAGATTTCCTTAAGAAAATACGTTTATTAAACGAGAAAATATTATTCTAACGTGGATTTTATCCGTCTTATTGGCATAGGGATAGTAAAAATAAGCAAAAAAAAAAAAAAAGCAAAAACCAAACGATAAACTACTTTTCTTAGGATAAATATGGCCGATAGTTTTAATACTTAAGAATTGTCTTTTAGTAATTATCAAGTCTATGATCAATGCCTCTCTCTCTCTCTCTCTCTCTCTCTCTCTCTCTCTCTCTCTCTCAAACACACACTCACGTAGTAAGTCTTGATTACTTTAGTACAAATTCACTATCAAGCTCAGCTTAGAGACAATTGTTCCTGAGCTCGATTCGTACTTCATACTTCTAACTTTAACGGATAACTAAAACACCACACATGATTCAAAAGTCAGTGAGGCAGTCTAGCAGACCATTATTAGTGAGTTTGTTTCTAACTAGTTGCCCCGAATGTCTGACCTGGTGCCAAACTAAGCAGATTAAGCGCACAATTAAATGGTTTTAAGTATTTCTGTATAACAGTCACAATTCAACATCAATCATTTGTTTGCACACTTAGTTTGTTCTTTTTGATAAATACATAGGACCCTATCAGGTGCTACTACTCCGGGTCAGAGTAGACATGGGATCAATGACAATAAAGAGGTACTCCACATTCAACAAATTTCTAAGTAGGGAGCTTCGGTTTGGTTTGGTGTGGTTTCTTTGTTTTATGGCATATCAACCTTTGTAGGTTATTTAATGCTAACGTTCTTCTCCAAGAACAGTAGTGATACTGTTTAACCCATAGCTGGGAGGATAAAAGGGTTCATACCTTTCCCAAGGGTATTTGCCCAAAAGTGAACGTAATAGGGCGACTGGAGTATGAACTCGCTTACTACGATTCCGCAGTCCATCGCTTTAACCATTACACCACGAGGACACCCCCCTATGGAGCTTCGTCATCAGATTGTTTAATGTAATATCCACGACGCTCTTTTGCACGGAGATGGGAGTCTTATCTCTCTGGAGAGATGCAGTTTATATATTCTACTCTCCCAGCTGAGTGGGCTGGCTTCTCGGTGATTTCTCATCCTTCAGCCGTTATACCAAACTAAGCTTTGCCTCATGGATGACTAAAATACCTAATTTTCAAACAGTTGTTAGAAACTAATAAATAAGATCTTAAGCGGTTATACTGTTCCATTTCAGAGTGGACCTGGGAGAAATGATGATGAAAGGGTAACATACCCTGGCTACTTTTTTTTTATTTAAGGGTCTTACCCTTCTGGTTAGGATGAAATTGGTGTATTCAAGACCTGGTTTGAATTTAATCGTTTACAAGTATTTCTATCAATCGCTAAAAAATGTACGCAATTGTGTGGTTTCAGTTATTTGTATCTAATACTAATTAGCTTCCAACAATTATATCGTTTCAAGTATTTCAAGCAATTATAAGGTTTTAACATACGATAATACTTTGCTAACTATAACAGTTTCAAATAAAGATTTTCAATACTAATAATTTCAAGTATTTGTATCAAATACGAATAATCTTAAAATAGATATTTTTTACACATAAATTTGACCAAAGCCATAGCCATGTTGTATAACCATAATGAGCGAATATACATAGATGAAGAATGACCATAACATTTCTTTATAAGACTATAACTGTCTTGATTCTTCTTGGACTCAAAGAATCTGTGGTGCCTGAGAGACAGACAAAGACAGAGACAGATTAAGACAGATTGCTATATTCAACCATAACTTCTTCTCTTGACTATAGCATGCTGTGTTATCTTCAAGACCCCACTTAGCACTTCTGCTTCTCGATCGGGGTGGCTTAACCGGAAGCACTGTGTGAGCAAATGCCCCCAGTGGGGTGCTATCAGTGACTGAAAGATGACTCTGACGAAGCTCTCAGTGACTCCACCTACAACAGGTATCTGCATATATCATTTCATAACGCATACAGCTTCCGATTAGATCCCGTGATCTCCTTCCGCTTATTTACACAGGTGTGTCTCTGATTGACAGCTCGGCCAAAGGTCAATATGTAACAGTAAGACCCACCACAAAGTGTTGAGTATGATATTTAACTTCATCTGGGGTTGAAGCAACAGTTCTGAAGCTGGGATGAGTGTGGAGCACCCATTCATTTTCATTATTCCTATGTCCATTTAGAGTTGTATTATTTGCACAAGCACTTTTATGTCACGGAAATTAAACAAAGTGTATTTGGTAGACCAGCATACATTTATGCACTCCCTTAAGAATCAAACAGAGAGACTCTTCCTGGCGTAATGGATAATGTGCTATATACGACATCGTAGGAAGCAAGTTCGAACAGCAGTAACAGTTCATTTTTGAATAATACTCTTATCCCCTCAGCTGTGGGTTACATAGTACTGTAACACTATGTAGGTGATCCGCCAAGCAGACGCTTCCTTTGTCTGTTTTGGCGCGAAACCAGACAAAGGGTTTTGGACCCGCGATCTCGACGTGACCGGTAGTGGTGAGGGGACGCCAGTCAGAGAGTGAGACAAAGGGACTGAGAAGTGGCCAGTTGGCGAGGGACGACGGACAGAGGCGGTCGACACGGGACAGCAGAGAGACGAGTCGGCATGAGAGAGGGTCCAGATCAGTGAAAGAAGATCGAGTCAAGATGAGTCGGCATTCCAGTAGCTTTGTGGAAGTTTCGCTAGAGTCCAAACTAGTGTTAGTCTGCACATGCACAATGTTACATAACTCTCCTTCTGCACTTGAGATAACCCAAGCGTTTTGTTCTTTTTTTTTTTCTCCTGTTCCCTTGATTATTTTTGATGTAGCAGTAAAGAAATGTGCGTTACCCCTATCGGAACCACTAGTTGATCACCGGCCGTAAAGAAGTGAAATCGTTCGAAGAGTTGATATAGCGTGTGGGCCGAAGGGGGTAACGTCACAATACCTCTTCTGTTCTTCTACAAGGATGACTTCGGCATTAAATAACCCGCAAAGGTTGATATGCTTTTAAAACAAATTAACCTGAGATAACCTATGCGTCAAAGAGACATGCTTTAAAAATATAAGAAATACATGAGGCTATATCAGTTGGAGTAAATTGTTTGTATTAGATAGGAATACTTGATACCAGAAAACTATTTACTGATATATATGATAATCATAGAATAATACAAAAGTGTAATTAAAAATTATTTTAATGAAACGATGAAAATATTAATGATAAGGATTATAATCAAAAATTTACAAATGAAACCGATTCCTGCATTAAATTCTGTACTTGGCCGACAAGATAGTTCTTCCATCATCGTGGGATAGATAGATAGATAGATAATCAGTCACAAACATACAAAAAAAAGGTGGAGGTTGATAAAATTGCGTCTTTTGTTTGTTTAATTAAGGTGTAAATTTCTATTCAATTATATCTGAGTGATGACCACAGATAATTTATGATTCATGAAACATTAATTTTGTTGTGTTATTCAATATACCCAGACACATTATTAAATTCAACAGTAAATTTTAATAATATTTAAATAAGTACATATTCATTAATTATATATGCATGCTTATTTTCTTTCTATCTATCTATCTATCTATCCCTTTACACATGTGCACTTATACAAAACTATGTATGTACGTAGGTATGTATGCATGTACCTATCTGTCAGTGTGTGCCCACCCAGTCTATTTTCTGTTGGTAAAGTGGAAAATAGGAGGAAGAAAGAGAGGATTTATAAAAAGAAGAAAAAAAAATGAAAGAAGTAACGAAGGAATAAAAGAAGGAAGAGGAGTAGGAGAAGTAGAAAGAAAGAAAGTGCAAAAGAAAGAAAGAAAGAAAGAGCAAAAGAAAAAAGAAAAGAAATAAAAAAAAAAGAACTGAATAAGGAGCACATGTAAGAATAGAAAGGAAGAAAAACAGATGAAAAATACAAAAAAGAGTGAGAGGGAAAAAAGAGGGAGAGGGAAATAAGGGGCTGACACGAAAATTCTAAGGAAAAAGAAGAAAAAAACAAACAAGCAAAAAGAAAAAAAAAGAAAATAGATTAAAAAGAAAAAGAAACACAAGAAGGAAAAGAAAGAAAGAAAAAGTATACAAAAGAAAAAGTAAAAAGAAAAAGCTACACAGAAATTATGAAGAAGAAAATAAGAAACTAACAAACAAAAAAAGAAACTGAAAAAAGGGGGAGAAGAAAAACAAGAAGGAAATGAAATAAAGAAAAAAGTATAGAAAAGAAAAAGAAAGAAAGAAAAAGAAAGGAATGGCAAACGAAATTCTAAAGAAGAAGAAAAAAAAGAAGAAAAAAAAGCGTATCAAATCTGATAATGGCCATCATCACGATGAACACCTTGAACTAGTGGACAAGGACGTGGAGGCCAGCCAGACTCACCCTTATGATCAATTCACTCATAATTATTTCAATAAAAATGAAGCAAAGCGACAACAGACGGAAAACAATTAAAATAGATTGAATTCGTTTTCCTCAAGGAAAAGCCAGTGTTGTTATGAAGAACAAATTTAGGGAGATTAAAATCAGGTAATTTTATTCTTAATCAGTTTCTTATTATACATAATGAGGTGTCTAGAAAGATGCACATGCCGAATGATGTAAATAATTATGCTTCTGGCCTTTAAATTACTTCTCCACATTATATTATCAGCGTTCTATGCTAAATATTTTCTCTTCACATTATATATATATATATATATAGTCATCCACAGACAGCCTGTTTCGTTCTATCAGAACTCATCAGTGTGGCTAGACAGTATCTTCCCGTAGCTGGGGTCGAAACCCGGTTGACTCAAACGTCAAACCAAAGCTTCTAACCATTCAACCACGATATATATATATATATATATATATATATATCATCATCATCATATCGTGCTGGTAGCACGGATATCCCTGACCCTCTCTCGCCACTCCTCCCTATCGTTCATCGCCCCAGGTAGGTCTTCAAGACAACATCCTGTATCCTCACATAGCTGCTGAATGTACGTTCGAGCTGGTCGCCCTGCTTTTGCGCGGCCATGTGTGGGGATCCATAAGAGTACATCTCTTATGAGTTCATCTCTGCTTCTCCAGCAGTGTCCTGCATGTCTGGTTCGTCTAACTTGAATAGTTTTCGTGATAGGGGGCAGGTGGCCGTACAGTTGGTTTCTTGTGGGGTGTTGCTGCCAGGACTTGTTCAGGATTGCACGCAGCATTATTGTGTAATTGCCATCTAGTTTCTTTTCCAGCTTTGGTACATGCAAGTTTTAAAAGGTAAATACCAATAGACATGAAAAATACTGATTTGAATATGAAGAAATCTTATTAAAGTCACAGGGACCTTTCATCCGAGATTTCTCAAGCGACAGCGTTGGGAAGTCGTTTAAAACAGTGTAGAATAAGATTAAGTAAAAGGGAGTAAAAAAAATAATTGCCAAACAAAGGTGGGGAGAAAAAATTAAAACCACCGGATGTCAAGCACGAAATATCTCCTAATAGGTTAAGAGAGTGTTTAGGATTTTATTTATATATATATATCCATCCCCTCCACATAATGCTGATGTAATACAAGGTCGGTTTTTAAGCAGGTTTAATAGGTTTGCCATTCAAAGTAATAGAGTTTCTGTGTTTCTTCAAAATAGTCCTTCTAGTTTCGTTTAGATAGTCCTCGTAGCTTTGTTTTTTGTTTTATTTCTTTTAATGTGGCCAACGTTTCTTCAAAGTAGTCCTCCAAGTTTCATTGAAGTAGTCCTTCACTTTTCGTCAAGACAGTCCTTGTGGCTTTGTTTTTTTTCTTTTAATGTCGTCCACGTTTCTTCAAAGTAGTCCTCTACATTTCATTGAAATAGACCTTCATGGTTCGTTAAGATAGTCCTCGTGGCTTTTTTTAAATTTTTTTTTTATTTTAATGTCGCCAACGTTTCTTCAAAATAGTGCTCCACTTTTCATTAAAATACTCCTCGTTTCGTCAAGATAGTCCTCGTGGCTTTGTTTTTTATTTCTTTTAATGTCACCAACGTTTCTTCAAAATAGTCCTCCACGTTTCATTGAAATAATCCTTCTCGTTTCGTCAAGATAGTTCTCTTTGCATTCAACCGACTCATTCCAACAAGGTTTCTCTCAGTCAAAGCAGCTCTTAAATTTTTCTTTTGATATGGTGTCGTATTGCTTTGTCATATTTCTGTTAACGCCCTCCAAGGCTTTGAGATGAATTTTTCATTTTAGAAACAAGAACATTTACCCGGCTCGATCTAATGGGTGTGGAAAATGCTATGCCGGCATTATCCGGCGTTTTGCCTTTAACTCCTGGTTAAAAGTATTGATTTTGGTTGGTTGGTTGGTTGGTTGTGGGTTTTATTGCGTACCAACCCTCGTAGGTTATTTAATGTCAAATCCTGTTTATACGTATATATTAAATGTATCTGATTTGTAAAGACATTTTTATGATAACGTTTTTGAATGAGCTAAGGTTATTTTTTTTTTGTTTGCACTCACTGAAATGTTTTCCAGCATTACTATATAAAACTCACAAATTAACGTCAGTGATTTCGTTGCACACAATTTGTAGATAATTTCATTTTTAAATGAGTTAAAACTAATTTGTTAGCACCCTAGTATTGCTAACGTTTCTACACTACTAGATGTTTTCAATTATTAATATCTCACACTAATAATTCTATTCAATATTAATCATTTGTTTACATGCATTGAACTGGCTACAAGTATAGCTATTTAACACTAGTTATTCTATTCCACACTATTCATTCATTTGCACAGTCAAATGAGTCCAACTATTGCAAGCTAATACCAATAATTCAATTTAGGCACACAATTAAAGAATTTCAAGTATTGCTATTAAATACTAATATTTCTACTGAAAATTACTCATTCGTTTGCTCTCAGGTAAGTAGTTCAAAGTATTGCTTTGTACCACTAACAATTCAATTAAACATCAATCATTTGTTTACACACATTTAAATGATCAAACAGTTCTATTTCAAACAATTAAATCGAGTATAATGTCCATTTGTTTGATGTATTTGACCCATTGATTGCTACCACTCCAAATCAGAGTGGACCTAAAATCTTTTTTCCTATTTAGTTTTATATTATTCAAATCAGCTGCCACTGTTTTTCTGCACTCGCTGTGACTTCCTCTTTTTCTTTCTGTTTGTGTTTGTTTGTTTGGGTTTTATGGCATATCAACCTTTATAGGTTATTTAATGCCAAATCCATTTTTTATACAAATCATCATCATCATCATCATCATGTCGTGCCGCTAGCACGGATATCCCTGGCCCTCTCTCGCCACTTCTCCCTATCGTTCATCGCCTCTGGTAGGTCTTCAGGGCTACATCCCGTATCCTCGCATAGCTGCTGAATATATGTTCGAGATGGTCATCCTGCTTTTTCCCGGCCATAGGTGGGGGTCCATAGGAGTACATCACTTATGAGCTGGTCCCTGCTTCTCCAGCAGCGTCCTGCATGTCTGGTTCGTCAAACTTGGATAGTTTTCGTGATGGGAGGCAGGTGGCCGTATAGTTGGTGCCTCGTGGGATGTTGCCGCCAGGACTTGTTCAATATTGCTCGCAGCATTCTTGTGTAATTGCCGTCAAGCTTATTCTCCAGCAGTTTAGTTAGCGTCCAAATGAACAGTTCTTTTTCAAAAAATTCGATCTACCATGAGTAAACAGTTTGTCAAAAACATTTCTACTTCAAGCTATTTAGTCAAACAGTTCCAATTCAAACAATTCTGTTTAGTATAAGTATAATTTTTTGGTTACACACAGTTGAATGTCAAAACAGTTCTATTTTGATAAAATTCTGTTTAGCGTAAGTACAGTTTCAATGTGAAAAAAAGTTCCATTTCAAACAATTCAGTTTGGCATGTAAAAATAGTTGCATTTCAAACAAATCAGTTTAGCACGAGTACACAGTTTACCAATAAAAACAGTTCTATTTTAAGCAATTCAGTTTAGCTTAAGTTCGCAGTTTTGATATCCCAAGAGATCTATTTCAAGTAATTCATTTGAGCATAAGTCCGCAGTTTAGTTCTATTTAACCGATACATAGGACCCTATCATGTGCTCCCACTTCTTGCCAGAGTGAACCTGGGAGCGGTGACAATGAAGGGGAATTCTGCATTCCCCAAAGCAAGCAATTTTAATTTTTCTTCCTCATATCAGTTTTGTATTCACTTATTACAATAGATTATTTGCCGATAGGTTATGGTTTTCTATGAGTTATCGTTATTTGTCTCATTGGTTCACTTGGACACCAGCCTATCTAGCTATTTTTCCACCGGTCTATTTCTATCGTTCCTTTCCCACCTTTATCTGAACACCCTTCTCTTTCGACTTGCTTCTTTTCCTAACTTTCTCTTATTTTCTATATCTATCTATCAATCAATCTCTTTGTATCTGTCTATCTATTTGCATTTGTCTGACTATCTATCTATCCATCTATCTATCAATCTATCTGTCTGTTTGTCTCTTTCTGTAGAATACATCAACTGTATCTTAGAAGAATGCCCTGCATATAACACTAAACAATTTAAGTATATAAACAGGATTTGGTACCAAATAATCAACAATGTTTGATATGCCATAAAAACCAACCAACCAACCAACCAGACAATTACTCATATATATTAATAACATTGTTGAAGAATTTTATTTTATTAAGGTTATTTATATAAATATGAATATAGTTTCCAACACTCCAAGTATTTGGCCCTGTCGGCTGGGGCTGCAGAATACACCGACTACACCTCAGCAGAGTTGTAAGACTCCCAAAGCGAGTATCCTGATATGACACTAAACCATCTGATGGTGAGGCTCCGGTAATACTGGAGCTTTGGAGAATGCGAAGTGCCCCTTTATTAACATCGCTCCCAGATCCACTCTGACCTGGAGTGGTAACACCGGATGATCGGCCGTGATATGGATGGTTTCGATTCTAAATCGAGTCTCCCATTCTTCCTGTCTCTTTTCCATGACTTTCGGGACCTTTCCAAGAGCATTTGCTATCACCGTTCTCTTTACCTTTCACATTTTGTAAGCTAACTGGTAGATCCAGATTTTAATCCAGCTTTCCACTTTCGTTTGTTTTTACACTAGGATCCATTGAAACCACGAAAACCACAAGATGACGAGTTACTTTTCTCTTCTAAATTAAAACTGGTTCTGGTTTCCGGCCGAGATTAGGTGACCCGTTGACATCGCGTAATCCCAGATGATTGTATACGTCTTTTTTCAGTGCAGTCTCTGGTTTGTGTAAATACCATTTTTCAGCACGATTAAACTTTAGCTTTTTGCACAATTCCCAGTTGATCACTTTTCCCATGCAGTCCTGCCTACTCTTGTATCCGTAGGGTGTGCCACATTTGCTCAATATGAAATTGATAATTTTATCTCTGACGCTAGTCCAGTCGACTGGGGCTGCAAAATACACCGACTGCACCTCTGCAGAGGAGTAAGTCTCCCCCAATGAGTATACTATATATGACACAAAACAATCTGATGACGTTGTTTCAGTAATGCTGGAGCTTTGTGAAACGCAGAGCACCACTTCATTGCCATTGAACCCAGTCCTATCTATTTTTCAAATAGAACTAAATAGTGTACTTATGCTAAACTGAATTTTTTAAAATAGAAATCTTTTTAAATTGTGTTATTATGTTTAACTGAATTGTTTGAAATAGAAATGTTTTGACATTTAAACTGCATACTTATGCTAAATTGAATTGTGTAAAAAAGGACTGTTTAGATGTAACAAAATGGATTTGATAACCTATAATGGTTGACATGCCATAAAACCAAACCAAACCAAACAAAATCAAAACATCTCTGATGCAACAAAACTTACATTTGCTATTCTTTCCTTTGATGTAATAAGTTCTTGTAGCATTACTTTGGGCAGTTATTTCAAGAAATTCAATTTCTCTTTAAAGGTTTCGCCTTCTTAACCATCTCCAATTCATCATTTTTTAGTTTATCATTACTTAAAGTATTCATATAATTATTATTCTTCCCATTTTTGTTGTCTAGATTTTTTGTTGTTTTTTGTTTATATATTCTCATATATATATATGTGTGTATGTGTGTGTGTGTGTGTGTGTTTTACTCTTTCATTGTGTGTGTGTGTGTGTGTGTGTGTGTGTGTGTGTGTGCTACTTTCTATGAGTGTGTGTGTTTCTGTCTGTCACTCTCTCTCCTTCTTACTGTCACACTCTCATTCTCTTTTTTTTCTCTCTTTGTTTCCCCCTCTCTCTTATTCTCTCTCTCTCTCTCTCTCTCTCTCTCTCTCTCTTTCTCTCTCTCTCTGGTTTTGTTTGGTTTGGTGGGTTTTATGGCATATCAACCTTTGTAGGTTATTTAACGCCAAATCCATTTTTATGTAAATAATCTGCTCTATTTAAAACAATTCAGTTTAGCATAAGTACACAGTTTAATTGTCAAAAACATTTATTTCAAACTATTCAAGAAGTTATACGTAACAATTTAGTTAAGTGTAAATACGATTTTAATGTCGAAAAACAGTTCTATTTCAAATAATTCAGTTAAGCATAAGCACGCAGTTTAAATGTAAGTACGGTTTAATTGTCAAAAGCATTTCTATTTCAAGTTATTCAGTTTACTCAAACAATTCAGTTTTGCATAAGAATGCTGTCAGTTCTTTTTAACTCATAGATAGGGCTCTATCAGGTGCTACCACTCCAGGCCAGAGTGGACCTGCGAGCGATGGCAATAAAGGGGTACTCCGTATTCCCCAAAGTTCCTGCATTGCTGGAACCTCACCATCAGATTGTTTAGTGTCATATCCAGGACACTCATCGGGGGGGGTCTTACCCCTCTGCAGAGAAGCAGTCGGTGTATTCTACAGCCCCAACCGACTGGGCAATATCTAACTATCTATCTATCTATCCTAGATAAGCTTTTTCGTAGTACTCAGTATCCATAAACTAGTTTGGCAATAATGGAGCAACGATGTAACTGCTCTATCAGTGGTTTATCAAAATTGCTTATCAAACATTGAGTATAGGGTAGGCTCTATTTTATTGTGTTTAATTTTGTATGGCACAAAGTCACTTGTAGAGCACCCAGGTAATGTGAAACTCACCTCCTCAGCTGTTTAAGACAATAGTCAAAAGGTTTGGAACCCCCAAGTATTTCTTTAAAAGCACCTTAAAATGAGATTTTTTTTAAAGATATCATTAAGTTACTACAGCATATTTGCTTTTATTTTTCAGTATTTTTCCTGGCTTATTTCTCACACATACTCTCTTCTTACAACCAAAATTTGAATTAGTAATTGTCGACAACAGATTTTGCCAAATCGTGAATGTTTTGAATGAGAAACATTATCTCTTGTTTTCGCAATTCACCTGACACCCAATGTCTGAGATAAATATAATTTTCAACTAAGTTAAATGTTAATACTGACTGGAAACATTTTCTCAGCACTGACTAATATCATTACACTTTTTCTGTGAACAAAACTTTGGAAATTATGACTTTGCCGCCTCAAAATTCTGGCCTCATTCACATTAAACTAGTATGGGATGATTTGGCTGGAGGAGTTGTAAGAGAATACCCAAACAGCGAGAGTGAGCTTTTTCAGTGCTTGAAGAATGCTTGAGAACGTCTGCCATCTGATTCTTTTTTCAAACACTGTTGAATAGAATGCCAAAAATTTGTAAAGCAATAATGATGACAGGTGGTGTTTTCCTGACGAAAGCAAAATATGATATTGTATAGCAATTATTTCAAAGGCTTATTTTTGTCACTATATATAGCCATCCACAGACAGACTGTTTCGTTCTATCAGAACTCTTCAGTGTGGCTAGACACGTAGGACGCTCGGAGCCGAAACTGGTCAACTTTACGTTAGACTAAGTCTCAGACCTCTTGGCCAACAAGCGGACCAGTGGCTAAGCGAATTTTAAAGGTATTTATTTAGTAACCTATCGGCTACCAGAGTGCTCAGTCCTTTCGAAGAGCTTTGCATTATGCGAGCGGCGGCCGACAATTCCTTTGCCAGAGTGTTCAACCCCCATGAGTAGGATATTGCAAA
Source organism: Sepioteuthis lessoniana (assembly GCA_963585895.1). Taxonomy (NCBI): domain Eukaryota; kingdom Metazoa; phylum Mollusca; class Cephalopoda; order Myopsida; family Loliginidae; genus Sepioteuthis; species Sepioteuthis lessoniana. The sequence continues at coordinate 85,237,877 of OY757909.1, read as the reverse complement.
AGATCATTTTTAAAGCGGAGATTAATAGGTTTGACTTCTAAGTATTTCTTCTCCTAGATCGATTGCTATAGCACAGCTGAAGAGCCCAGCCTTTCCTATTATATATCCATACAACGAAGGAGAATAGTCGGATTCTTACCTTTACCAAGGATATTAGAGATAAGTCAAATGTAAAGAGCCTCGTCCAGGAATTTGAACTTGGGTCACCGTGTCTATTACCTGAAACGGTGACAATCACACACATACGTATATATATATATATATATATATATATATATATATATATATATATTAGTAGGCTCAGTCTTATTTTTCGCGTGACAATTCTGTGATCGGTGGACACACCCTCGAATGAGGAGTAGGCTTCGCAATTCAATGCTCTATTATACCATTTCTTGTTTATAAATACGTAGTCTATCTGTGCTTTAGTGTTGTTTGGGTATGTCTTGGTCCATAGTTTTCCCTCCCTTTTTTGAAAGTTTGTATTGAGGCATGTAACCTATTTTCTATCCCGAAATCTGTTAGATGTGGTCCATTTCTGTTTGACGCATTGTGTAGGCTGAATTTGAGGTTTACGTTTTTCCCAATTTGGGCATTCCTGTCGCTGCCAATGATGAGGACGTTGTGTTTCGGGATGCTACGTACGAGAGGGAGTAACTCATCATAGAAGGTGATGAGTTCAGTTTCTACACTAACATTGGTAGGGCTGTAGCAAGAGATTATTGCTGCTCTGGGGTTGCCATTAAAAATAGCTACTATAATCCTAGGTTGTATTCTCTCTATGCTATTTAGTGATGTTAGGGCTCCTGGTCCTATAAGTATACCTACACCTCCTACCGTGGCATTGACAGAATTTTTCCATGCTGATGCAGTGTCTAGCGTCCATCCCTTGCCACTATCATGATATTTAATATCCTCGCTATGTGTGTATATGTGTTCTTGAATGCATGTTATGTCTTTCTTAGGATCTATGGCACATGCGGTCAGTTCCGGTTTTAAGGTTTTAACGTTGAATGTCACTATTTGTATTATTTGTTTGCATTTTAGTTTTTTTTGTTTGAGCTCTGTAGCTGATTTTTTGAACACTGAGGCCAGGGCTCCAACCTCAGCTAGACACGCCCCTTTTTTAACTGAGCGAATAGCGATGCAGTTTAGTCGTGGTTTGACTGTGGGTCATAGTTATCTGAAACTTAAAAAGGTACAAAATGAATTAGCTAGCATATACCTACAAGAACAGACAGAATACATACAAAATCAGGTTGATAAGATTAGAGACTCGGTTGAAGATAGACAATCTAGGATAGCAAGGCAAACGATAAACGAAGTGAGCAGAAGGAAGAGCACTGCAAAATCTAAACTGAAAGCTTCCAGCAAACAAAATCGAATACATATTTGGAAACAACATTTCGAGAATTTACTCGGGAACCCACCAGAAGTTACTCAAGAAACAATCACGAGAATTATCAGTAAGCAATTCGACATCAAACTAGGACTGTTTACTCAAGAAGAACTCGTCTCGGTACAGAGAAAAATTAGAAATAGAAAGGCAGTAGGGCTCGATGAAACACCCCAAAAAGTGTGGAAGACCAGAAAATTCTACGACATATTACTCCGACACTGTAATGCTGTATATAATCAAAATCCTATAGACAGATGGATGAAGGGTTGTATCCTCCCCTTCCATAAAAAGGGCGACCTCGGATTTGGCAAGAACTATCGAGGTATAACACTTACGTCCATAGCGGTCAAAATACACAATGCCCGACTACGCAACCGCATAGAACCCAAAATTGACAATATACTTTGGAAGAACCAAAATGGCTTCCGGAGAAATAGAGCCACGACATCACAAATTTTGACTGTCCGTCGAATACTTGAAGGTGTGCGCTCAAAAATCCTACAGGTAACAATATTATTTGTTGACTTTACTAAGGCCTTTGACTCCATTCACAGAGGTAAGATGGAGCAAATTCTTCTCGCCTACGGCCTGCCAAAAGAAACAGTCGTAGCCATAATGATGCTCTATAGAAACACTAAAGTGAAAGTCCGTTCTCCGGATGGAAACACAGGCTACTTCTACATTGTAGTAGGAGTACTACAAGGAGACACACTAGCCCCATACCTATTTATCATCTGTCTAGTCTACGGACATAGAACGTCTATCGATAAAATCAGGGAAAATGGTTTCAAGATAAGAAAAAAAAGAAGCAAAAGATACCCCGCAAAAACAATTACCGACGCCGACTACGCCGATAATATAACACTTCTGGCAAATGCACCCACCCAAGCCGAAACACTGCTGCATGGTCAGGAAAGAGCTGCTGCAGGCATCGGCCTTCATGTCAATGCACACAACATGGAATTTATGTGCTTTAATCAAACAGGCGACATATCCGCACTAAACGGTAGCACTCTGAAACTAGTTGGCACCTACCTAGGGAGCAGTGTCTCATCAACCGAGACAGACATCAACATGATACTAGCAAAGGCATGGACAGCTATAGATAGGCTCTCAGTCATATGGAAGTCAGACCTGACCGATAAAATGAAGCGAAGTTTCTTCCAAGCGGCGATCGTGTCGATACTGCTATATGGATGCACCACATGGGTGCTTACTAAACAGATGGAGAAAAAGCTTGACGGCAACTACACAATAATGCTGCGAGCAATATTGAACAAGTCCTGGAGACAGCACCCAACTAACCAACAGCTATACGGCCACCTACCACTATCAAAATTAGACGAACCAGGCACGCAGAACACAGCTGGAGAAGTAGGGACGAGCTCATAAGTGATATACTCCGGTGGACCCCTTCCCATGGACGAGCAAAGACATGACGTCCAGCTCGAACCTACATACAGCAGATCTGTACTGATACGGGATGTAGCCATGAGGATCTGCCGAAAGCAATGGGCGTTAGGGAGGCGTGGCGAGAGATGGTCAGGAATATCCGTGCTGATAGCACGACATCATGATGATATATATATATATATATATATATATATATATATATATATATTCTCCGGTTTTAGTCCGGTTTATAATCACTGCTAACAGGAAATACGAAATAATACACCTTGATATTCCCACGCAGAAAATCTTGATGTTGTTGAGTCTTTTTAATTCGAAAACTATGACATGAAAGAAAAAATATTTTGTTCTTCTTGCGTTCCTCTTTAATTCAATACATGTCCATTTCATGTGGCCAGTAATTCAGATATTTTAAATTATTCTTCACTTTGTTTTTGTATCATAAAAGAGGAAGAAACATAGGAAAAAGTGGATGTGATATCTGTCCACAAAGCTTACATATTCGATTGTTTTCCATCTTACTTGAGCCATTAAAAAGTAAGCTTCTAAAATAAAAAATATTAGATGGACAGAAAATATTTCTTCCTGAGATAAGACATGAAGCTCAGCAATGTGTTTCTTGTGAATGGTCTACTAACTAGATGGTTGGTTGGGTTTTTATAGCATGCAACCCTTGTTGGTTATTTAAAGCAAACCTTTTTTATACATATATATATATAAATTTGTGATTTGTAAACATATTTTGTAGATGCCATTTTTAAAGGAGCCAGAGATCATTTTTTTCACACAGTCAAATGGTTTCAAGTATTACTATGTAATAACAATTATTCTTTTTTGGAAACTGATAAACGATTTCAAGTATTCTACACTAATATTTTTATTTGCACACAGTTAAATGGTTCCAAGTATTGACATGTATCACTTTAAATTCAATTAAACATAAGTCATTTATTTACACATAGTTAAATGGCTAAAGAGTTCTATTTCTAACACTTCGATTTAACATCAGTAATTTGTTCGCTCTCTGTTTCAATGGTCAAACATTTCTGTTTGTCCCATTGGAAAATACTTATTTTGACCCATTTGAAAGACCTCATCAGATGCTACCTTCTGGCTCAGAATGGGCCTGGGAAACTTAGAAATTGACGGGTACTCTGCATTCTCCAGGACAGAAGCAGCACCATCAGATTGTTTAGTGTCATATCCCGGACACTTATTGATTGGGGTCTTACCCCTCTAAAAAGATGCAATCGGCGTATTCTATAGCCGCAGCCGAATGGGCTCTCAAAGTGGTAGGTTTTGTTAAGTCATCATATGCTGGTCAAATAGGTCTGTTTGGAAATTATCAGTATTCGATAAGACTGTGCACAAAAAAAAAAAAAAAAAAAAAAAAAAAAAACACTTCAGAAACAACAACACAAAAAAGATTAGTATGAACGTACAACCTTGATGGATTGAGATGAAATTAAAATCACTAGAAAAAAAGTCAAATACCTGATAGAAATCTTTAAGATTACCTTTCTTGCTTTTTATCAAGAATTCAACGGTTGGCAGTTGTTAGTTGGTGATTTACTAACATATAAACCCATGCGGCTTATTCAATGCCAAATCATAAATATATATAGAGAGAGAGAGAGAGAAAGAGTAAGATATAGAAAGAAAGAGAAAGAGTGAAAGAAAGATTGTTATATATTGACCCTCGACCGAGCCGTCAATCAAGAGATGCACTTGTGTAAATAAGCGGAAGAACAGCGGAAGCAGGTGACATTATAAAATAATATAACCAGGTACCCGGGCGGTTCGAGTCAGTTAGAGACAGGATGCCGAAGTGAGAATCAGCTGCAGACAGAGGGCTTTGGGCCCTTAGTGACCCCCAGTTGAACAACCCAAGCCAAGATGCGAAAGAAGTGCTGCTATGGTCGAGAGAAGAACTTGGGTCAAATTAGCAGACTGTTCTTGTCTCCACTCATTTCTCACTACCAAAAAACATCACCTTTTCGAAAATAAAGTGTGAGAGATTTATATTTTTATAAAGAAGTGTATTCGTTCGTCATTGAAGTTCGTTCATTTCAGGTTGATGATGTTTCCGCATGTAAGTGTATATTTGTATATGTACACGTGTAGTTGTATTGTGGCTCTACAACAAAGAGAGGCGATTTTGGTGTAATGGATAAAGTCGTAGTAACTTGCAACCAGAGTCCAAAACCTGGACGAGGTTGTTTGTATTACACACTGTGCAAAAAACTTTGAAAAAGCGATGAATCCCTCCACCTATGAGGAAAAAAGTTTGGTAGACTAGGTTCTTCAAATCCGGTGTGGCAACAAGTCTAGGAGAAGAAAAACTCAGAAGTCAAACCTGTTAAACTCTGTTTTTAAAAATTGACACTGTGTTACATCCCGCTCGTGCGTAAGAGTTGGTAAATATGCGCAAGCACGCGCGCGCGCACGCACACACACACAAACACACACACACATATATATATATATATATATGATTTTGAAGGAATTATTTTGTTGGTAACTATTTTAAACGAATCTTTAGAACTTATTTGTTTGTACACTTTGAAATGTTTACACATATTCCTATCTATCGCTAATAATTCTGTTTGGTATAAATCATTTGTATGTTTTCTGTTAAAATGGTTTCCAGTATTCCTATCTAACATTAATGATATTAGTTAACATTATGATTTATATATATTATTAATATTATCATTGGTATATATACATATGCATACACTCTAATCGGCCTTCGGGCTTTTGACCTTGTGTCAAGTCCTGTCTGGTGGGAGGCAGCGAAAAATATCATAGACTTTTGATATATATTTATTTTTGAGTGATTCATTTTCCAATGTCCATCCAGCCACGTTCTTGTGCTTCTCCTTTATCAATATCTACTTGGGATGACTTCGAATAAGTTTCCATTTTTTATATGCTTGACGAGTTTATTTCCGTAATAAGAGCGATCCATGATTATAATTATACTTCTATTTAAGACGGTAAACAGCATTTGAATATGCATTTCATAGACATCCTCATCATATTGATAATTTGTGTGATTAAAAATGTATGTTCAGTGCAAAGCAGCCCCTTCAAAATTTTTATTGCATTGTCAATTGGACAGGAACTTGCTTTATTCTCTAAAGCATTTTAAGTGTATTACGTTTATGTAAACGTAAAAAGTATATTATAGTAATATTTATTAAATCTCACTATTGTACAGCTTTTAAGTTTATATATAAAATTAAAGAGAATTTTGGTAATAGTTCTTCACTAAGCTTAACTTAGTTGGGGTACAAAACTGGAAGTATGGGACACCCAGTGAGAATAAAACTTAATAACAATAGTCCGCTAATCCAGTTTGCTAATAATATGAATATTTGTCTTCAATGAGCCAGAGCTTATTCGTTTACACATAGTTAAACAGTTTCAAGTATTGCTACTTAACGTTAGTTATTCTATTCATGAAGTATTTCTATGTGATAAAATATTTGCTCACAGTAAAATGAGTTCAAATAACTAAAGATAATAATCCATTGTCAACGATTGAATAGATCAATTTGAACCACTGAAAGGTTTCTGATACGACTTCGGGTCAGAGTGGACTGGGGAGTAATAGCAATGAAGGGTTCAATCACATCCTCTAAAGCTCCAGGACAGGAGACGCACCATTAGATGAAGATTAGTGTCATTCACAGGACACTAGTTCTATTTGACCCATAGTTGAGACCCTAACAGTTACTACCAATCGGATTCAAAGGTGACTTGGAAGTAATTTAAATGAAGGGGTAATCCACATCCCTATAAAGCTCCAGAAGGAAGCTTTTCATCCGAGTGCTGTTAAGTGTAATACCCAGGATACCCAACCATTCAGGTATTTCAAAATAAAATTTTCACTGGTCACAATATACAAGAAGAAAAAGAAGCCAGAATAATTTCAGTTTGAATCGTTAATGTATTTTAAAATCCTCCAAAATGCCTAGAGAATTTTTTAGTTGAACTGTAAAAAAACAAAAAAATAAAAAATAAAAAATAAAAAGTCATGAAAACTTTTTTCTGAATTTAGAAAAACATTTGGCATTGCAACATATTTTTTAAAAACTTTCTTATACTTAATGACATGACAGTAGACGATGATTTCGCGGATAAATAAAATTAGAATGTTGTTTGATTTTTTTCTTTGTAATTAAGAAGCCAAGATATTGTAGTCATCATAAATCGAAAAAAAAGTAAAGAAATAAGACAGGTGTTGAAAACTGTAACATTAAATTAGTTTTAAGATTTAAGTTGGAAAGAAAAAATCGATATTTCAGAAATAGCTTGATCAGTGTTTCCACTTAGAGCAGGAATAACTGTTATTGTTTTATTAGTTTGCATTATATATATATATATATATATATATATATATATATATATATGGTTATTTGTTTCTTTTGTTAATGGCATATCAACTATCAGCCATCTTTGTAAAACAGTAATTGTAATATTTAACCCATAACTGCAGCTATGGGAGTGTTCATACATTTCCCAAGGTTATCAGTCCGAGGGTAAATGTAATAGCATGATTGTATTTGTCTTCCGGCCCATCAACCGGATAAGTATGGCACAGGGCCTTTTTAAGGTGGGTCCCAGCGCAGGGCCGTTGCCCACATGCACCCGGCATCTTGAAAAATACCTCGGGCCCCGTCAGCATTGCCCTAAAGAGGGGTTCCTCAAGTGCCAGGCAATTAACCTAACCCCTCCGAAGAGGGTTAAAGCCTTGGGGGACGGCTCGCTGGTGCCAAAAGGATCCCCAGTGCCGAGGCCCACCCGACCGGAACCGAGCAGTCAACACCACGGTGCGACCCAATGACTGGAGAGGCGCACCAAAGAGGTTTAGTACACAGTCTCTGTGAGGTACGTTAGCCACTACAACAGAGGAAGTGTCTTAATAAATATGCAAGGCGTGGAAGCAAAATTACGATTATTCTAGGATAATAATAAACGACTCTATTATAAAAAAGATTAATTTTAATTTAAAAGAATTAACTACAAGATAAAAAGATTACCCCAAAACAGTAAATTTACCCAATATAACAACCATTTTTTTCAACTACTGAATCAACACGCCTTTAAAACGATTCTCATGCCTTCAAAATAAATCCTTTAGAGATTTTATTCCATTACTCCTCAATAGCAGTCTAAAGCGATCCAATATTTGGATGTAAAGTCGCTTTAGACTGGTTTTTTAAAACGCCCCATATCGCTTTATCAAGGGAGTTAAGGTCTAGGCTTAAATCTTTTTTAATTGCTGTCCTCACAATTTTCTTATTAGCGTGCTTTCTTATTGACGTCGTGGACTCCTTCATAATTGCCATAGTGAGATCAGTTAAAAAGCCTTCTTTTCGTTTTTGTTCAATCCTCCACTTCCCCTTTTCCTTAAAAAGCACTTTTCTGTAACATTTTTTTCTTTGCTTTGTATACGGTAGACAAAGTGACTTTGGCTTGGTTTCCGCGGAAAGCTAATCATAGATTCTTTGTCGTTTCTTTTTCTTGCTCTCTCATACTGAGCTCAATTTTAATTTAAAAAAGCGTTCATCGTGAAAATTTATATTTATCAGGT
>OY757909.1:85109463-85224463 GCA_963585895.1 Sepioteuthis lessoniana | reverse complement strand
AAAGGTCAATGTTAAAAGAGAGATTTAATTTTGCTCCACCCTAAATAAAGGTGAGCTGGGCATGGCTCATCCAGTCAGGTGAGGCTGAGAATTTTTGTTCAACCCCATTGCTCTAAACCTGTTCCCATTGGTCAAAACATCTAAAAATAGTTTTCCCTATACCTGTAAGATATAGTCCTGAACTAGGATTGGCTGACAAATGGGAATATGATTCCTAATTGTCTCTTATTGGACAACCAATCAGAATATTTTTAGTCAAGATATTGATCGATAGAAAAATGGATGGAAAAACGAATCTACAGAGAGCATGAGAAAAGGGACCAAGAAGAAACTCAAGACTGCCAAAGAACCATCCCTTCCACTCTAGACCCGAGGCACTCCGAAAAACCTTCAGACATTACAAAAATTCAAAGTCCTAGACTTTAGAGACATTAGTGTCATTCTAACCACACCTTATCGTCACTCTTCCTCTCTCGATATTCTTTCTTCTTCTTTTTGCCAGGAAAGCAAACATTGTTTGTTTGTTATTTATTGTCTCACTAACGTGTTTCAATAAAAACGATTTTTTGTTGGTTAAACAACGGGTTTTCTCTATTCTTTGAGTTGCTAGACACTAACCACTCATATTACCTGACCGTCAGAAGAAAATCCGGCTGAATTGTGTCAACACCACTTTGTGGATCTTTCAAACACAGCGTGATCATGGAAGGATTTGACAAAGGAAACAGTCGGAAGTTAATGTGGTAGTCACGAACACAATAGCCACAACAAGTACTGCGACTAGTAGTCACACCACATTGGGCTCTGTGACTAGCATAGGACCACGCCATGACCAGGTACAAGGGTAAAGTTATTGCAAGTATTCCTTGTTAGTATCACCTCTGGTTGGGATTGAACTAGCAATCTCCAGAACATTTAATGTAGAAGCACCTTCGAGTTAAACACCCTATCAACTGCGCCATGCGTTCTTAACAATAAAGATGATGTCAGAAGCCCAATTATTCAAGGTAATATAAAGCTTCTGAGTTTTAGACAAGTTGCTATACCTAGGTTAAAGAGCCCAATCTGCCCTACAATTTACTCACAATTTGAGGAAGAACAGTTGGATTTATACCTTTCTCAATGATATTAGCATTAAGAGAAAAGCAGACAGCCCTGTTTAGGATTTGAACTCTTGTCACTATGTCCACATTCCAACGACGGTGGCTATACATATATAACCGTTTCACCAAGAGCACTTTTTTTCCTTTGGTTACAAATGGCAAAAAAAACTACCCCAATGTTCGGTCATTTTGATTTACTTTCTAATTTAATTTCTTACAAGATTCAACCATTAAAAAAGTCAAGCTCCGTCGTCTGGAGCTGTTGAAAACATCGACTGCATTTCTGCGCAGTGGTAAAACTCCACCCCAACGAATGTCCCGGATATAGTAATAAACTACTTTTTATGGTGACACTTCAGTCATTTAGCTTTGGTAAAAATGGTGTAATCGTCGTTACCATTACTTCAAGGACGACTCTGGCTCAAAATGATTGTACCAGTCAGAGTACGATCTTATTGCATGAAATTGACATATTCAATCATTTACCATAGTTGAAAGCATTTAACAGCGTGCAAACAAACGATTAATATTAAAATGAATTATTTTGAATTATTGGTGTTTAATAGCAATACTTGAAACAATTTAAATATGTAAAAACAAATGAGCTCTAGATCGTTTATAAATGATCTCCAAATTATATATATATATATATATATATGCATGTATAAACCAGATCAAACAAAGGGTGCCAATATTCCTAAGTTCTTCTATTTTAGCAATCATTAGAATTTGAATGTTTTTAGCTCTTACTTTTTAGTTTCATCGTGATTAGCGTAGCGTGCTATGACAACCTCATAGAATGTCCCAACATTCCCCGTCATTGTTTCCAAAAATAAAAAAGAATTCCTAAACCTTCATTATAAATATATTAACATTTTGCAAACAACGGTTTCCATGTCATATCTTTCTCCTATTAAGAGGAATATATATATATATATATAGCTATGTTGGCCGACCGTAATCGAGGGTGACTCAAAGGCATCTTTTTCAATAGCTACTATATCGAGGTGTAGGGGACGGTGATACTTCCTTCTCTTAATTTCTCCTCTCACTCTTGATCCGTACCTTATAATGGTAAGTCTTATGCAATGAGGCATCAAGTACCATTTTTGAGTCTTTGGTATGACTCGACTTGTGATTGAACCCCGGTCTCCTGGACCACAGGTGAACACTCTAATCAATGACAATAGGGTATGTGTGTGTGTGTGTGTGTGTGTGTGTTCAAAAAAAGTTTTCCATTCGATACTGCTGCGTGTTGAAAATTATTTCTGGAATAGTATCAGTCCAATATAACCACATGAGCTCGAGAAGTTCTCAGTTTAGGAATCACAAGTTCATCAGTCTTCAAAAATACGTTTCAACTGCTAAGGAAGGTTGGCACCAGTCCAAGCCATAATAACTGATCCTATAAGAAAAAGATGCTAAAATACTGCTAGAAGATGTTGCATACTAATTCAGAGTATACAACCTGTCTGGATTTATTATACAAATCAAGTAAATGTCAATAACTCAAAATTGGTACAAACAAACATTTGTCAAACTCAAATTAGTCCCTTACCACTTTTGGTTAAACATTTTAATCGTTGCTTATTGAGATATTTCGAATTCAAGAAAATGGTCTGAATAACATTATTATGCAGATTAAGATAATATTAGCTTAAGACCTCTGAAATTTAATTAAAAAAAACGTATATTCTTCTTTTTGTCCATAAGTTAAAGCATGGGTTAAAGGAAAGAATATAACATCTGTGGAAAAAAAAAAAAGAAAATAACAAAGTTATTGAATGAGGGAATGACCACTTTGAAGATATCAAAGGAGCATTGCAGGGGTTATCGAACGATAAAGAAGGTTGTTGAAAAGATCACTAAGTTGAGATCTTGAAGGAAAGGAAAGGGCTTTTTTGAACTTGCTTCCTCTAAATGAATGTAAACTTAATCGTGTAATATCGAAACAACCTCTTTTGACCAGTGTTCAGATCTTTGGAAAAAGCTGGAATTGAGGGAGTCAAGAATGAAAAAAAAGCATGAATACTTTGTAAATAGGGATCTGGAAAAAATCTCCAACGCAATCTTCTTTGAATAAAGTAAATATTTTAAAACGACAAAATTCGGCCTAGAAATACATGAACTTTCGAAAATATTTTTGCAAACGAATCTCGAGTCACATTTGATAGACCAAATGGATGAGCCAAAGGATGGGTTTTATGTAATTCAGACGTGTCTGTGGCTTAAAGACGGCAAGAAGGCAGCATTAGTATGATTAGAATTGTTGATTAAACCATTATTGGATCATTCAAAGTCGATCGAGTTAAACTGAAAAGAGCTAACTATTGCAATTTTGTGGACGAGGCTTTTCTTGCGTAGTAAAATATCCAGTCTTTTCAAAGTGAAGAGTGTATCTATGCACGACGTGAATTCTTTGATTTTGAAAGTTGTACTTGATTAAGATTATGGAATGGCCACCACCAAGTCCAAATCTGAATCCGATTGATTTAAATCAATGGTCAATTGTAAAGATAGAATTATATAAAAGTGGCAAACAATATAACAGCAAAACAGACCTATGGGAAGCAATTAAAATTATCTTGTCAGAAACTAAACCTGCTGAAGTAAAAATAAAAGAAAGTAAACTGGTTGTCACTAAGAAGATCGTTACTATATTAAAATGCAAAGGATTCTAAGACTTAATATATGTGTTTGTTATTTTTTCTACGATATGTTTTCATTAAGTTTCGATAACTTCATTTCCTTTTTATTGAAGTAAAATATGATGATGTAGTTTACTAAATTAAATCCAAGGGGCAGTTTTATTTAATTTGGTTGGTGAGTTGGTTGATTAGGTTTTATGACAAATAAAACTGTGCAGGTTATTTAATTTTTGTTTTGACTTCTAAATTGTTTAATATCTAACAATTTTTCTGACCAAATTTGATTTATCAAAGTTTATATGATTTTCCTTATAACTTCTGATGGTTTATAATATTCACCCTGTCAGAAATTGTAAAGGAAATCGAATGAATCTGAATTATATTAGTTTATTTTGTACTTCCAAGCAGCGGTCGTATCGATACTGCTATATGGATGCACTACTTGGACACTAACAAAACGACTGGATAAAAAGCTAGACGGCAATTACGCAAGAATGCTGCGAGCAATATTGAACAAGTCCTGGCGGCAACACCCCACAAGACACCAACTATACGGCCACCTATCTCCCATCACGAAAACTATCCAAGTGAGACGAACCAGACACGCAGGACACTGCTGGAGAAGCGTGGACGAGCTCATAAGTGATGTACTCCTATGGACCCCCAGATGTGGCCGAGAAAAAGCAGAACGACTAGCTCGAACATACATACAGCAGCTATGTGAGGATAGGGGATGTAGCCTGGAAGATCTGCCAGAGGCGATGAACGATAGGGAGAAGTAGCGAGAGGGGGTCAGGAATATCCGTGCTGGTGGCACGACATGATGATGATGATGATGATGATTTTGTATGTAGCCAGTTACTCGGCCGATTTATGTTATATATCCTTATCTCTTCGATTGGCTCGCGCCCATCTCCTCACTTTGCTTTATTTCTCTTCCCTTCCTTCTTCGGTCCCTTTATGCCGCTATTGTGTCGCCATTTTTTTTTTGTTTCTCGTTGTATTCTATCGTCATTGCCCGTTGTTCTAAGTTCTTCTCTGCTCGGATAAAGAATAACACGACCTCATTTTTATGTGCATATATTACTTTTATTTTTCTGCAGATTTCCATTTTATCACCCGCTGCGCCCTACGGGGAATAAGTGAGCAAGGTGGAGCATTCAATCATTCGAGTCGAGCGTCTCTCGCTAACTGATTAACTTATTCTTAACTTCTAGGATCATCTAATCCCATGATCGAAATCATCCAATGAGGTCTACAGTCTCAGATTGACCTCGGGTTCAATAGCTTTCAGTCATGCTGATTGAACCTGCTGTGTTTTCCCACGCATTTAAAGGTTCAGGACTTAATTGAATATAACACTACATGTGAAAATAGTCTCACTACTTTATTATGTAACAGACGAAACTACAATTGCTCTTGCTTAAGTTCATTTGTAATACACAGGTGAGAGTTTAGAATGTAGGAGATATTTCTGAAGCACTCTCTACTATTAAGATATTTCATGATCATCAAGAATAAATCTTAAATGTTAGTTATCAATAAGAAAATTTAAAAAATAATATTTACACACTCACACACACTCGCGCGCACACACACACACACACATATATATATATATAATTTTTTGTTGGTCCAATGAAAGAAGAAAATAAATACTTTAAAATGAATAGTTCCACAAAGAGGCGCATTTTTAAGTTCTTTATTTCTCTTCAACTCGTATTTCTAGTGTTTCCTGAGGACAGTGTAAAACATTAGGAACACGTGTTGAAGAGAAGCAAATTAAAATTAAATTTTCTTGTGGACCTATTAACTTTAATATATATATATATATATATATACCGTAGACTGATTAGCATTTTGGCGAGAAACTCACCGTCAACTAAGCACTGTTGAAACTATCTGCAGTACCCAAGCCTAGACATGTATTCTATCACAGATATGGTGTTGTTCTTTTACAAGCGTTGTTTGGGCATTAAGTCACCCACGAACGTTGATATATCAAATAAAATAAAGAAACCAAACCAAAGGGATATTCAGCATTTATCATTTATGGCAATATTAAACTATATCAGTAATTTATATGTATATCATAACAGTGTATGGTTATCACAATCCCACTTGGTGGGTTAGTGGCAAACCAAATACGGTATAATTTGGAGAGTGATCAATGTCAGTGATAGTGCTATTTATTATAATAAATTAATATATATTTGTTTTCATATATATTTGATAGCATGGCTGCTTATCTGTGACTCCTGGTTTTATGCTGTGTTTATACGACAATCGTCTGCTGGATGATTGTCATATAAACACGGCACGAAACCAATTGTTGCAGATAAGTATCCATCGGGACATTGGCCCAGCGGTTAGAGTGTTCGCCAATGGCCCGGGAGACCTAGGTTCAATCCCAGGTCGAGTCATACCAAAGACTTTAAAAATGGAACTTGATACCACCTTGCTTAACACTCAGCATTATAAGGTACGGTTCAAGGGTAAAGTGGAGCAATCCAGGGAATGGAGTAGCGCCCTCCCCTACACCTTGGTGTAGTAGCTATCGAAAAGGGAGCCTTCGGGTCACCCTCGACTATGGTCGCTAACTTTACTTACTTATATATAGATATATATAGTCTAATTGTTATCTATTAGAATTGTTGCAGCTTTGCACTCAATTTAGCATTCATTATTTCTACCCATTTATATTGTGACCTTGACAGACAGAGATTATCGAAATTAAGAACCAAAAAAAAAAAGAAAGAAAAAGAAAAAACTAAAAGTTGATTAATACTCAAGGCTTCTTAGTAAAACAGGAGCAGCAATCATCGTCTTGTTTGACCTTGGTTTTCGGCTTTGTTTTGTAATGGATTCACTACACAGACGATGGTATTGCCGACGGGCAGTGGCTTATTTGATTTAAACGAGTCAGCCCTCTTTGTTCGCATGGATAGTTCAACTTTTTCTTAAGTTCTTCATTTCCTAAAGAGATTTAATCAACTATCACGCAGTTCATTATTTCACTTGTTCATTCATAAAGAGTTTTTTTTTTTTCTTCTTTTTTTCTGATTTCTCAAGATAAAAATATGTATTTAAATAAGTAATTCATATCCAACTTCAAAGAGATAGAGCGAGAGAGAAAGAGAGAGAGAGAGAAAGAGATGTCGGAGGGGAACTTGACTTTTATAATTACAACTAATATAGTTATCTGGATGGAGATAGTCAAATCTACATAAAAATGGTACCGGTAAAAAAAAATACGTACTGGAAAAACTTGGAAAATCTGGGTACGAGAAAAAGGAGTGAAAAAAAAAACTAGTGAAAAAACTTTGAAAAAATAGTAAAAAAAAACTCGGATAAAATGACATCTATAATTAATATGAATAAAATATAATGAAACAAATCTTGACAAATAATTAATTCCAAAGACAAATTTAGAGAAAAGAAAAACTTCAGTACTTAGCCAAATTACGCAAGATGAACACTATGAAAAAAACATAACGTTGTTTTTATTTAAGTTTGATAAAAATATTCGTAAGTAGTAGAAAACCATATTACATACCATCTTAGATTGTCATTATCAAAAATAAAAGGCATATTGTCGTTTTTATTTGTTCAGGAAATATATTCGTTTGTAATACAAACTTATATTATATACGGCTTCTTAAGATTGTCATTATTAAAAATAAAAGGCATATTGTCGTTTTTATTTGTTCAGGAAATATATTCGTTTGTAATACAAACTTATATTATATACGGCTTCTTAAGATTGTCATTATTAAAAATAAAAGGCATATTGTCGTTTTTATTTGTTCAGGAAATATATTCGTTTGTAATACAAACTTATATTATATACGGCTTCTTAAGATTGTCATTATTAAAAATAAAAGGCATATTGTCGTTTTTATTTGTTCAGGAAATATATTCGTTTGTAATACAAACTTATATTATATACGGCTTCTTAAGATTGTCATTATTAAAAATAAAAGGCATATTGTCGTTTTTATCTGTTCAGGAAATATATTCGTTTGTAATACAAACTTATATTATATACGGCTTCTTAAGATTGTCATTATCAAAAATAAAAGGCATATTGTCGTTTTTATTTGTTCAGGAAATATATTCGTTTGTAATACAAACTTATATTATATACGGCTTCTTAAGATTGTCATTATCAAAAATAAAAGGCATATTGTCGTTTTTATTTGTTCAGGAAATATATTCGTTTGTAATACAAACTTATATTATATACGGCTTCTTAAGATTGTCATTATTAAAAATAAAAGGCATATTGTCGTTTTTATCTGTTCAGGAAATATATTCGTTTGTAATACAAACTTATATTATATACGGCTTCTTAAGATTGTCATTATTAAAAATAAAAGGCATATTGTCGTTTTTATCTGTTCAGGAAATATATTCGTTTGTAATACAAACTTATATTATATACGGCTTCTTAAGATTGTCATTATTAAAAATAAAAGGTATATTGTCGTTTTTATCTGTTCAGGAAATATATTCGTTTGTAATACAAACTTATATTATATACGGCTTCTTAAGATTGTCATTATTAAAAATAAAAGGCATATTGTCGTTTTTATTTGTTCAGGAAATATATTCGTTTGTAATACAAACTTATATTATATACGGCTTCTTAAGATTGTCATTATCAAAAATTAAAGACATTTTGTCGTTTTTAAATGTAGTACAAACTCATATTAAATACGGCTTGGAAGATGGTCATTAAAATATAAAAGACATATTGACGTTTTTAAATTTAGTACAAAACCATAATACATACGGTTTGTAAGATGGTCATTACTAAAAATAAAGCACGTAGAGTTACTCTATTTAACTTTTACTAATTCATATTTAAAGGGCGTTACATTAGTTTACTATGGGTTACTACTTCGCTTAGATCAAACATGATGTTCGGAAGATGGTTTTGGGTCTATTCAGAGGTCTCAGATATCTTGAAAAACCCCTAAACATTAATGAATTTTTTAAATGTAATTTTTCCCTAATTTCACTGTCACCGCCGCTGAAAAATAGAACGAACATCTGAGTTCCCAGCTATGATTCAGTAGGCGTCAATACCCAGCTGCTCAAAGGAAAATCAAATAGGTTATTGGCTGAAAGTGTTAACCCCTTCTGTCATTTCGCCATTACCTGTCCCTAACACAGTTGAAACCATTTAACTTTGTTGACTAAACTGAATACTTTGAAAAAGAACTGTTTTGACATGTGAACTGTGTACTTGTGCTAAACTGAGTTTGAAATAGAACTGTTTATATGTACAAAAATGGATTCGGCACTAAATAACCTAGATTAGTTGAAATATCATAAAACCAAACAAAATCAAACCAGTCGACTGGAGCTGAGGGATACACTGACTGCATCTCTGTAGAGAGGTAAGACTCTCCCCTTAACGAGTGTCCTGATTATATGACATTAAGCAATCTGATGGCGAGGCTTCAGACTCAGATCGTTGGGGAATGTTGAGTACCCCTACATCACCACAGCTTCCTGGTCCACTCTGACCTGGAGTGGTAACACTTAATAAGGTCGTATCTATGAGTCAAATAATAGTGTTTAACATGTAAACTGCGTGCAAATAATTAACCTACGTCACATCAAAGGGGCAGAAATAGAATGAAAATATAACCGATGGTTAAATTCATTATTTGTGGTGTATGGCAATACTTGGAACCATTTGACTGTGTGCAAATGAAGGATTAGTGTTGAATAGAATTATTAATATTAAACAGCAATATGTGTAACGACATAACTGTCTTCAAACAAATTGTTAATATCGAATAGAATTATTGTAACCATATAACTATGTAAAATTATTGAAACCATATAACTTTGTAAAAACAACAGCAAAACTAGTGTCAAAACAAATTAATTCTAAAACATTTAAAAATGAAATTACATACTCTGAGCAAACAAATGAGTGATGCTAAATTGTGATTTATATAAAAAAATCTGAAACCATTTAACTGTGTGCAAAAAATTGGTAAATAGTACATAGAAATACTTGGAACCATTTAACTAAAAGCAATTTTCAATGCAGCGTGCAATGTAGTTGATAAAGCAAGCACATTCCTTCTGGGTGACCGGAGACCCAGATACTAGACGCGGGGCATGTAGGCGGAAGATGTGGCCACAAGGATTGCGTAGTTGTCCGGAAAAAAATATATAAACCGGGAAAGAATATCGACACAGGCAGAACGAAGAAGAAAAGTCGAGAACTTTTCTAGAAACCGCACCGACCCTGTGCGCGCGCAATTTAGCGATCTCCAGCTCGCTCATAATCTACCCATACATACATACATTTCGGATAATAAAGAAAAGCAAGAAATGAAGTAGATTATTTTTTATACGTAAGTGTTGTTGTCTCTTCATTCCCTGCATATAACACATAGAAACAGAAAAAGTCAGATCCGTGGTCACAGAAAAATACCACTCACTATTTTAGTGTATTCAGTCGTCCTTGTAAACTAGTCTGAAATTTGAGTGACGTGAAGAAGTATTTTTGAGTCGACAAAAGAACCGCCCTAGAGGTAGTTTAGGATTAATTAATGGTAGACCTCTTCTCATCATGTTGGCGTTTTATTTCAGATCGAAAATTCAAGTTCCTTACTCATTTGTTGTCGATCACTAACTGTTTGAATCCTGTAAAAACCTCCAAATTGCTCGTTGCCACTTCTCGCTCTAACCACAAGAATTCTTGTCATTGAACCTTCGTTGTCATGTCAATCAGTCAGCAGGTTCATTGGAGCTGTTGATTGTGATGGTGGTCGGAAGGCAGCCATTTTGTTACAAAGCCATTTCCAGAATATATGATCAATTTGTCTGAGATATATTCCTGTTTTAGCCAATGGATTTTATTTGAGTATATCTTCAGAAAGAATTTTAAAATGTTTCGCGTTTTGTCCCCATTAAGGTGAAGACCGATAAATGCATCTGTTTTCTTGGTTTGGTTTCGAGTCCTTTGTTTTAGGGCATATCAACTCTTGTCAGTTATTTAATGCCAAAGCCATCCTTGTAGAACAGCAGAGACACTATAAAACACATAGGTGGAGGTACAAAGTGGTTCTTACCTTTATCGAATATTAGTCCGAAAGTGAACTATATAGGCGTGACTAGAGTTCAAACACGCTTAGTATGACGTCACATTTCAGAACTTTAGCCATTACGCCTCGGGTACTAACCTGTGTTTTCTTGGGTATCTCATAAGACATGGGTGGGCAAACTTTTTGGCTGGAGGGCCGAATCACTGGCTCAAGAATTATTAAAGGGCCGCATCTTTTAAAATCAAAAGAATTGATATTGATTTAAATACAAGTGTATATTTTTCATTTTTAGAGGCTCCCGTGGGCCGCACAGACCAGTGCAGAGGGTTGCATTTGGCCTGCGGGCCACAGCTTACCCATATCTGTCTTAAAAGATTGTGTGCATTCGTTAGGGTATCTAATAATACAGTTTTCATTTGCAAAACTGAGATCAATCAAATAATTTTAATTGGTGTCTAGTGTCAATTCGCGGTTGGTTTCTTAAATCTTTGCAATTGTCAACACGTCAAGGATTATTATAAGCCTAGATGTCAAGGATTGCGTTGATTGTGCGTTTATGGTTAGTTGGTTGATTGCTTTGTTTTACGAGGTATCAATCCTTTTTGGGTCATTTAACACCGAATTAAATTTTCAAAAATTCAGTTTAGCAGAAGTACACAGTTTAGTTCTCTTAGTTCTATTTAAAACAGTTCTATTTCAATCAATACAGTTTAGCATAAGTACGCAGTTTAAATATCAAAAGAGTACTATTTCAAATAATTCAGTTTAATATAAGTACAGAGTTTGCTTCGATTTGACCCATAGATAAGACACTATCAGGTGCTACCATTTCAGGCCAAAGTGGACCTTGGATTGATGGCAATAAAAGGGAACTCTGTATTCCTCAAAGCTCCAGTTTTACTGAAGCCTCACCATCGGATTGTTTAGTGTCATATCCAGGGCACTAGTTGGGGGAGTCTTACCCGTCTGTAGAGATGCAGTCAGTGTATTCCACAGCCCCAACCGACAGGGCTATGTACGTTTATGATTACCTTTTATGCAGTTTCTCAAGTTTTTCAACTCTTTTTTTTGCACAGTGTTTGATTAAATCCGAAAAATTTATTAATGTTGTAAGCAGATTACGTGTGTTGACAACCGGAAGAACATATAGGAGTTATGAAATTATAAATACACAGGTCGTCACGTTAGAACGGTCAGTTTCGTTGTCTAGGAGTCTCAGTTGGTCAGTCACGGAGAGCGGCAGAGCCACCCGGTTGAGAAGCAGAAGGTGCAAAGTGGGGTTCTGAATATGAAATTACGACGTGGGTTAGGAAAAGATCAATATAGCAATTCTCAGCTAACTGAGTCCACTGAGTCCTCAGGCATCTGTGTCCGCGTTCTCCGTCTCACTGTCACTTTCTCACACAGAAGCTTCGACCCTAAAAAAGAATAAAGAGACATATTTTTGAAAAGAAGTGCTATGCCTCTTTCTTATGCATCTTCATTGTGGTCCTTCTTCATCATATTATATAACATATTTTTTGAGAAAAATAATTCTAAATCCTCGAAGAAAAAATGATTTTCAATTAAATTTGCAGCAAAATAATTTTATTGCTATATCTAGATTTTAAATCATCCAAATTAAATATATAATACTGGGGACAATGAAATGCTAATCAGAATCCTCCATTCCATTCTAAATAGAAGTACCGTTATAATCATGGACATCTACAACACGAACCAAGCGTTTTCATAGGCTGACGAGTTGATTTATAGACCTCAAGACACATGACAAATAAACATGATGTTAAATAGTTCCAGCAAAAATATAAAATTATATATGTATTTATATATGCATATAATATCAGAAATTGTGAAAACAAAACACTCTGAAAATCGAATATAATTTAATGGATATATTCTACCCAAAACAAAACGCGTTTGGCGCCAAAGTTGACCCAAAGTAACCCAAGTCTCGAAATTTACTTCTGCTGCTCTCTGACAGGTCAAAGAGTGCAAAGCAAAAGTTATAATTTCGAAGTGGCAGTGTCTCGGTGTTCCGACAAGACAAGCATGGCTCTATTGCTCTGGGTTATTCTTTCTTATATAAATATATATATATATAGATAGATTAAGAGAGAGAGAGAGAGAGAGAGAGAGAGAGGGAGGGGGGACGTTGTTTCTCTCTCTCCTTCGCACACACACATGCATATATATATAGACAGAGAGACAGAGAGACTGAGAGAAAGACAGAGAGACAGACAGAGAGAGAGTACGGCAATTTGTAAAAATATTCATATTTCAAATCTATTTATTTTTCGGCTTGAATATTATTTTCTTTCCTTACAACATATAAGATTTAACTTCGAAGTAGTGCAATGCTTCATTTTTTAGACTTTGTCAACAAAAAGCAACGGATTAACATTAGGTGCTCAAACAGCTGCATCATTGTTCATGGAAACATTTTGGTGCAGATCAATCATCATAATTTGAATATTGGCTGAGATATGAAAAAAAAAATTACTGAAAGCGTGAAACTCCAAGTCGTAAGTTTTAAATTTTTATTTTAATCGTCATCATGAACAAGTCGTTCTGATAACACGGATTTTCTTGACTCCCCTCTCTCACTCTCTCTCTCTTTCTCTGCCTCTATCTCTCTCTCTCTCTCTCTCTCTCTCTTGTACACACGATCCGTCTCTCTTTTGTTCATCTCCCTCAAGAGCTGATGAATGTAAGTTTCACTGGTCGGCCAACACTGGTGTGTCCATTTGTGGGAGTCCATATAAGGTCCTCACTTATGAGTTCGTCCCTGCTTCATCATGTCTTATTCGTCTAACTTGGATGGCATGTAAGATTGAAGGTAAGTGGCCGTACGATTCCAGTTTTAAGGGCTGCTGCTTCCAGGATTTGTTCGAAACGCTTCTCAGCATCCTTGAGTAATTCCCATCAAGCGTTTTATTCAATCGCGTTAATAAAGTCCAGATGGTGCAACCATATAATAATACTGATATGGCAACAGTTTCGGAGAATCCCACTTTTATTTTATCAGAGATAAATATCAGCATGAAAACTAATTCCGTTTCAGACACTAGAATACTAATGAGCCCTAATAAGAAAACAAAATATTAATGAATGAACAGAAATAAATAAATAAGAATAGAAAACAAACAATATAATGCAGCCACTAAAATAATTACGCAGTTTCAATTTGGCCCCGCTCACCAGAATGCCGCACAAACTAAATCCTCTTCCTCATCATGTCCTATAGAACAGCATAGAGGCGTTATAATTAATACATAGGAACTTGAACAGAAACTAAATAAGTGAGTAATTAATAGTCACGAATCTATATTTACACTGACTACTCAATACTAACTCTCTCTCTCTCTCTCTCTCTCTCTCTCTCTCTCTCTCAAACACACACATACACATACACATATACATATATATATATATATACTTTAAGTATATGCCTTATTACATTTGGGCACAGGAGGGTGTCGTCAGTGATGTGTTTTTGCTTGGGTCTTTGGGAAGTTTCGTGTCTTTTAACATCATACCCATCTCCTCAAGCAGGTCGTATAAGAGATGATCAGTCTCTGATACACCCTTCAATATAGGCTAAAGGAGAGAAAAGAAAAAAGCAAAATACTTGGTTATTTATTTTTTTGGACGATTCTCGACCACCCAACCGCGCATCTGATTGGTTGTTGCAAACAACCAGTCAAATGCGCGGCACTGTCTGTTTTAGTGGTTTTCAAGGACATCGGCACCTCTTTAACCACTGGATTGTTTATTATATATCTGCACATTTTTCTTCTTCTTGTCATGTACGCCGCTCTTGCCGGACCAGGGCACCTGATTTTGTGACTTAGTTTCTTTCCTGTTTATACATATATATATATATATATAAATATACTCAGCCCAGTCGGTTGGGGCAGTAGAATACCGACTGCATCTCTGCAAAGGGACAAGACCCTTCTACAAAGAATTTCTCGGAAAGACATTAAGCAATCTTAAGATGAGGTTCCAGGCTTGATAATTTAGGGAATGTGAAGTACCCCTTCATTGCCATTGTTCCTCGATCCACCCTGGCCCAGAGTGGTAACACTTGATAGGGTCCTATCTATGGGTCGAATAGAACTGTTTGATATTTAAACTGTGTGCAAACAAATGACTTTTGTTGAACCGAACTGTTAAAAGTAGAAATCTTTGAAGATTTAACTGTGTGTAAACAAGTAACTGTCCAGTTAAATTGGTAGTGGCACATCGCTATACTTGGAACCATTTAATTGTGTGCAAACGAATAAGTGATATTGAATAGAATCATAATTACTAACAGCAATACATAGTACTTTTTAACTGTTAGCCGAAATTAAATTATTGGTATTACATAGAAATATATCGAACTATCTGACTGTGTGAAAATGAATGAATACTGTTGAATAAGTATTAAATAGAAATACTTGTAATCAAGCGCAAATAAATGATTGATTGTAAATATTTTTTGTGTTAGATAGAAATAAAAGAAATCATTTAATTGTGTGTAAATAAAACGAGCTTAGGCTCATTCTAAAATTCTATCAACAAAATGTGTTCACAAATCATATATGTATTAACAGGATCTTGCATTAAATAACCTACAATAGTTGATATACCATAAAACCGAACTAAACCAAACCAAATATATATATATATATATATATATATATATATATACAAATTTCATTGAACAAGATAGATATTTTCTGTCTACATATTTTCTTCTGGATCCGTTCGTATTGCCGTATTGCTTTTATTGAATACGATAAAAGGATACGAAAGGATCCAGAAGAAAATATGTAGACAGAAAATGTCTTTTATGTTCAAGGAAATTTGTATTAACGAAGAAATGCTGCCAAAATATACTTTTATATATATATATATATATATATATAATGAGTAGTATGTTTACCAATGGTCTGGGAGACCATTGTAGTCTCGCAAATGATTTAGCGGCACGACATGATGATGATGATGATGATGATTTTTTTCAATTTTAAGATTGCAGATGTCTGAATGAATATGTCGTATGATTAGCGATCTTGGCTAGTTGACGATTGTCAGTTATTGTCTATGACTATCCATGCTTCTGTCCTTGTTGTTTGGTTTCGTTTCTTTGTTTAATGGAATATCAACACTCGTGGGTTATCTAATGCCACAGCCTCCCTTGTAAAAGAACGGTGGTGGAACTATTTAACCTATAGCTAAGATATAAAAGTGTTCACACTTTTCCAAGCGTATTAATCCGGAAGTGAACGTTATTGCTCGACAGGAATTCGAATTCACTACGATGCCACAGCCCAGTACGTTATCCCGAACCATGTTCTTGTGTCCAACTCATCGAATGCAAGTAAAGTCTCACTTCTGTCCGAGAAAAGAAAGAGATAAACTCGATTAGTATAATATCAACAAGCTTATTCTCCAGGAAAAAGAAAGTAGAATACAAATGAAAAGTAGCAGTAGGAGAAATGTGGACGTTGTGTATCTGGAATAATGGGATTTTTTTTAACGAGTTAGTCTCACCGATAATTGGCATTTTGTTGGGACTAGACGTTGAAAAGGTCCTCTTATTTCTAGTCTGCAGAAAAGATATAGCAACAATTTGAAAAGACCTCCAATAAGAGAAAAGGTCAGTTTTTAAATTCTTTTTCCAAATATATTGCCTACAATTCATTGAATAAAGATTTATAATTTCGACATCGATGCGTACAGAAAAAAACCTTTAGATGAACAAGCATTGACATCCTAAAACGCAACCAATGAATCAAAGGGGAAAAATTCTCATTTTTCTTTTTCTTCAACTATATATATACAAAGGTTTGTGTGTGTGTGTGTGTGTGTGTGTGTGTGTGTGTGTGTGTGTGTGTGTGTGTGTGTGTGAGTGTGAAATGAATCTAGGGGAATACTATTAACTTTGAATTGGTAAAATAGTTTGATACACTGGGTTCTTTAGCCTTGATATGGCAACCAATCTTGGAGAAGGAAAACTCTAGATTCAAACCTATTAAACCCCACATCAAAAATGAACTTGTGCCGCATCCTGCTCGTGTGGACGGATTTGGTAAATGCATAAAGTACACACTTAAATTTAAAAGAAGAATCTAATGGCAGAAATGTAGCTGTAAGTTGAATTTTAACGCTAAGCTTTCTCTGTATTTACTCAACCCCTCTACCACTGCGGGTTGTCACAAATCTGTACTGCGTTTAGAATCGTGCGTCACAAACCCATAAAAAAGTAAGTCATCTGATTGATTGTAACGTTAATCAGAAACAAACTTGCTATGATAACGAGAAAAAAAAGCCGTCTGGCTAACATATTTTGTTACATGTAACAAAAACACACGGACACACACACGCGCGTGCACAAACACACACACTGGCTCGGCAGAGGAGTAAGACTCTCCAAACGAATGTCCTGATTTGACACTAAGGAATCTGATAGCGAGACTCCTGCAATGTTGGAGCTTTGGCAAATGCCGAGTACTCTTTCATTGTCATCGCTCCCAGGTTCACTCTGGGTTAGATAGTTTGACATTCAAACTGTCTACTCACGCTAAAATGAATTGTTTGAAAAAAAACTGCTAGATCATTTAATTGTGTGTGAACAAAAGACTGATGTTTAATTGAATTGTTAGTGATACATAGCAATACTTGAAAATATTAAACTGTGTACAAACAAATGAAAAATAGTAAATGAGATTATTCGTATCAGATAGAAATAAGTGAAAACATTTAACTGCAGGCTCATATCTACAAAATGTCTTTAGAAAACATATACTTAACGTATACGTATTAAAAGGATTTTGCATTAAATAACCTACAATAGTTGATATGCTATCAAACCAAACCAAGCCAAACACACACACACACACACACACACACACACACATATATATATATATAAACCATCAAACATATTTTTTTCGTTTTACCTTTTCTACACGTGCAAACGCATACACACATACACACACACACACACACACACACACACATATATATATATATATATATATATATATATAATTATCTTCTTCATCAAGTCCTGTGTCAGCTCAGAGTTACTTGAAATCTCTTGCCATCCGTCTCTATCGTCCATCATTCCTCGGTTGTCCTTTTGAATATTGCTGACTTCACACAGAACTGATGTAAGCATATATTTATCTCTTCCCTTCCACAATCAGGTGTGACACGATGTTAGTTTTTAAGATGATTTTAACAGGTGTGAATTCAAAGTGTTACCCCACCCAGACTGGTGGCCGCAGTAATCTGCTCCGCTAATTACCCATAGCTTGATAGAGAATAATTGGATTAATTCTTTTCCCAAAAACTATAAATACATAAATAAAATATGCAGTCTCGTCTAAGATTCTAACTTGAGTTGCCGTGTTCATTTCCTAAGATGGTAACCAAAACATCACGAACTCCTGACCTGATAAATGTATGTCTTTACTGGTCCTTCAACACTGGTAGGTCCATGAGCAGTCGTCCATAGAAGAAAGTCACTTATGACTTTGGGCTTACTTCACAAGCAGTGTTTAGCATATCTTGTTCGTCTTACTGGAAAGGTTTAGGGGATGAGAGGCAAGTGGTCGTACAGCTGCCTTTCGTGGGATATGGTTTCCTGGATATGTTCCAAAGAGAACGTAGTACTCTTGTGTATGAAAGTATATGCACATATAGCTGTAAGTGTGTGTTCTGTGATATTTACATAAGATAATTATATTTTATATATATATATATATATATTAGATCAAGCTATATTTACCACCGACATGATATGTATAAATGTGCGCGCACACACACACACACACACACACACATATATATATATATATATATATATATATACATATATATATATATATATATATATATATATATATATATATATATATATATATAATTTATAACTTAAACATTATTATTTGTACTTCAGGATTTTGAATTCATACATACATAATATACGTCTTTAAATCTGTATGATATATGTGTGAGTATATATATATATGTATATATATATGTATATATATATATATATAATTTAATATTGTATATACCTTATATTCTGGCATCCATACATATATAATATATATATGTGTGGGTGGATGTGTGTATGCAGGATTGAACTTGCACGAAAGTACGTCTGCTGTGTGTGTGTTTTTTTTGTGTGTGTAGAGACTATGTGTGTGTGTGTGTGTGTAGAGAGAATATCGGTATGTGTGTGTGTATGTAGTGTGTGTGTGTATGTAGTGTGTGTGTGTGCGTGCGTGCGCATGTGTTGAGAATGTGTGTTCACGCTGATAACATCGTCGGCCAAACAGAAACACGTTTGGGGAATTAAAACAAACGAACATAGAAAATGGTAACATCATAACTGATTTCTTTTTTTTTTTTGTGCTTTTTCATTGGTTGGCCAGTTGCCTAACATCGGAGTCCATAGTGTTTCTCTATCTCTGTCTATGACTGTTCGCTTCTTTTTTCGGATGTATGTGTGTGTGTGCGTGAGAGAGAGAGAGAGAGAGAGAGAGAGAGAGAGAGAGAGAGAGAGAGTTAAAGTGTAGGTGTTTGTATATATGTCTCTGTGTGTGCATGTGTGAATATGTATGTTTGGTATATTTCGCCTGTGTAACATTTTGAAAAAGGCCGCCAGACAAATTATCTTTCTTTCTTCATCCATTTGACCAGATAATTCAAAGGCACACTGTTCAATTCCGCAGAAGAAGAAAAAAAAGAAAGAAGAATTTTTCCCTCATTCATCAAACCAAAATTACATCTTTGCTCTCTCTCTCTCTTTCCATCCATCCATTACCCGTCTCTTTTTTATCTCTGTCTTCCGATACGACAGTGTTACATGTCGAATAGCTTTAAAATATGACATCACTCTCCTTCCGGTCTGGCAAGGTAGTCACAGACATGAGCAAGCGTTGATCCGCTGATACTCCCTCGCACGCAAACCAGTGTTTAGTTCGTCTGTCCTGCTTCGAATAAACATTTGATCAGAGCGCTCCAGACATCGCCAGCTATCTTACATCTACCCACCCTGCTTTTACTGCTTCCAGGAAGACAGTCGGGTTGAGAGATTGTTAGGTCGAGAGATGGTCGGGTCGGGTGATGACAAGTAAAAACGACAAACACCTCAAATCAGGAAAATTCAGCCTTTTAAACATGTAATGTGTTCCTAGTCATTGTCCAGCTGGTACTTCGACCTTTTTCCCTCTGTCTTTCGCTTTAGTCCACGTCTTTAATATCAGCACACATATTTTCTCATTAGATTGAAACGTTTCTACCTCTTTTTCCGACACTTTATCACGGTATTTTCATCTCCTTTCTTCTTTGTCACAGTTTTTTCATCCTTTATTCTTGATTTTTTTTCAATGCTTTTTGATCATTTCTGGCTCTTTATTCCGTTTGTTTTCATCCCTTTTTCTTGCTCTCTTTCATGGACGTTTTCATTTGCTTTTCTTGCTTTTCATCAAAGTCTTTTTTTTTATCCCTTTTTCTTGCTGTTTTTCATTTTTTTTAATGTATTTTTCTTTTTCTCCTTTTCTTTCTTTTTTTTTTAGGGTTTTTAGCTCCTTTTTCTTACTGTCTTTCATTTTTATAAAATGTATTTTTCTTTTTCTCCTTTTCTTTCTCTTTTTTGAGGGTTTTTACTCCTTTTTTATTTCTGTCTTTCATTTTTTTTTACATGTATTTTTCTTTTTCTCCTTTTCTTTCTCTTTTTTTGGGTTTTTTTCTCCCTTTTTCTTGCTGCTTTCATTTTTTTAATGTATTTTTCTTTTCATCTTTTCTTTCTCTTTTTTGAGGGTTTTTACTCCCTTTTTCTTGCTGTCTTTCATTTTTTAAATGTATTTTTCTTTTTCTCATTTTCTTTCTCTTTTTTGAGGGTTTTTACTCCCTTGTTCTTGCTGTCTTTCGATTTTTTAAAAATGTATTTTTCTTTTTTTTCTTTTCTTTCTCTTTTTAAAGGGTTTTTACTACCTTTTTTGTTTTTTTGCTCTTCATCACGACTTTTCCCTCTCTTTTTTCTTGCTCATCATCATATTTTTTCATCTGTTTTTGTTTCTCACTTTTAATCATTTTTTTCATCTTTTTTTCTCGCGGTCTTTCAAGTTTTTTTTATTGTTTTTTTTCCCGATTTTTTTCTCTCTTTTGAGGATTTTTCCTCTTTTTTCTTGCAATTTTGCAAGTTTTTTTTGTCTTCTGCCTGCTGTATTTCAAGAGTTTTTTTTTTTTTTCATTTCTTTTCTATCTCTTTCAAGCTTTTTGATTTACTTTTTGGGCTCTTTATCACATTTTAAATACCTTTTTCTCGCTCTTACGTTTGATTTCTTCATCTTTTTTTCTTTGAATTTTTCTTCTCTTTTTCTAGCTGTCATTCAAGCCTTTTACATGCTTTTCCTTTTCTTGCTCACTTTCAAGGATTCTTTACCTCTTTGTCTCGTTCTTCGTCATCATTTTTCATCTCCTTTTTTCTTACACTCTTTTAAGTTTTTTTCTTCTCTTTTTCTTCCTCTTCATCACGATCTTTCATTTCTTTTTTCTTGTTTTTCTGTTTTTTTCATCTGTATTCGTTGCTCTTCAAAATACATTTTTCCCCCTTTTGTCGCTCTCTTTTAATGTTTCATCTCCTTTTTCTTGCTTTTCATCATATTCTTTTTTATCTCCTTTCCTTGTACTTTTTAAAGGTTTTTTTTTTATCCTTTTTTTCTTGATCTTCATCACATATTTTTCATCAATTTTTTTCTTACTCTTCATTAAATTTTCGTCATCTTTCCTTGCTCTTCTTTACAGTTTTTCAGCGCTTTTTCTTGTTCTCCTTTGACTCTTTTCTTGATCTTTGTCTTGTTTTTTTTCTCCATATAACGGATAAAGAGATAAACTAAAAACGTTCAGAATTTGAACTCGTGTCACTGTTTCCATTTCCTTCAACCTTTGCACTCTCCGAACATTCTTTAAATGTAGCAAAGACAAACGAGGTAACTTTGTATTAAATCTGAAATTCTGATACTTTTGTGGACAATTTTGGCATATTTTGTGTACTTCTAAAATTAGATTTAATATTGAGATTACAAAATAGACATTACGTTTTCACGGAGGTGCTCGTGGTGTAATGGTTATCGTCTTTGGAAATGGTCACGACGACACGAGTTCAAATCCTGGACGAGACTGATTGCATTTCACATAGTACTAATACCCTGTTCAACTCCGCTTAAAAATTGACCTTGTGTCATATCCTGCTCGAGCGGAGGGGTTGGTGAGTAGGATTATATTTTCACCGAGCCTTGGAAATATACAAAGATGTACTGAAACATAATGACCAAATGCCTAGTTAAATGTTCGTCTTCTCTGTGTCAATAAGTTTCATATATCAAAGTGGCAATACTGAGAATAAAATTAGCAAACTCACAATTGGTTCTTCAATGTCTCAAGTCAATTGCCAATATTCACCATTTACAGACGGTCACAAGGTAAATCTTTCAATCTAAAATGGGTGCCAATCGTCTGGCATTTTACCGTAATTGGAATATTCATTTTCTACAAATTGCTGAAGATATCGGACATGGCAAAGAAATAATCTGTTTTCTCACCGGTGAGACAATTTTTTGGCTGGTTCTTACAAAAAGTAGATCAGATTTTTTTCTACGATCTAGACATTTTTTCTTACTGCGAATATTGGATTACCTAAGGACTGAACTAGCACATTAGGTTTTTGTGTGAGGGTAAAAAAAGGAAGGGCTTCTTTTTTCATCTTATGACCAACCGAAATAACAATCCGGCAATAAACACTCATTTTATGGGCCACGAAAAAGGTCAAAATGACAACAAACAAATGAAAAAAAAACCCCACACCGACAATGAAAAATGTCCCGAAAAAATGACAAGCTGGAGCTTTCTTTATGCAAAGAAGACTCCCAAAAGTTGCTGTCATTATCAAGGATTGGCACCATCAGTACAGCCGATATCTCAACTCGTAAAAGAGAATTTTTTTTTTCAGTTTGAATCAACTTTGATAAAACCTAAAGAAAAGAACGTTGTCAGTCTTTGGAATTGATAAAGGCACAAAGCGAATTAACTTAACAAGACTTGATCAGTAAATCAACCAGGCTTTGTGGGACGCACTATTGCCAATTGTAGAAGATGCTATCACCCTTACCAGTGCAACTTTGGAATCTAAACACGATATTCTAGAGAAGAATATATGAGTGATGTGATAGTGTATAAGGCCCCAAGCCATTATTAATGAAAATATGACGGCATATTTGCTTCAGTTTGGTAATACAGTTACACCCTCTCATGATGGTATGTGTGGGATATGGTGGTTTGATGGTAAGATCTTCCTCACTATTCCCAACGTGTTGGATTTCGAAGAAAGCAAGCAACTGCTAATTGTAACTAGCCTGTTGGCTTTTATAAGGAGATTTGTCACCTGTCTACTACTTACCTGAGAAGAAAGCCTCTAAAAAAGCGCCCCACCACAAAGGTAATTCCATCTCACCTTCTATGGTAAAGAATAAAAAGAAGGCTGATTTAGTTTCGCCTGCTGTCGGGACAGGCATTCTCATTTCTGCTGGGGAAAAAATCAACCCTTTTCCTCTAAGGCTTCTTCATTAGCAACTACAAAAGGTATTGGAGACTACAGAGAAGTCAAACACAGTGCGAGTGACAGTTGTTAATGGAGGCAGGTAGATCTAACTCAAAGACCCTTAGTCCCGGAAAGAATCCCTGACAGGCACAACCAAAAAATGGAGAGAATCCAAAGTGGTATGCCTTGATGACCAAAAGTAAATGCGTTTGTCTGTGGGAACAAATAATGAAAAACTCTTTGAAAGAAGTACCTAGACGAGGCCAAAACAGTTGCTTCTTCTCCAGGGACTTGTCATTCCAGTTTTTCACCTCTTATACCTCCAGGTCAAATGATGTCCTGTCTCCATTGACTACACTAAAGCCACTGCTACCACCGCCTCTACAAATGACACCAACATCACCTCCACCACCACCGCTGCTGACACTACAGCTAACACCAACATCACCTCCAACACAACCGTTGGGTTCACCAGCAATAACAACAACAAAAAAAGACATTCATCTTAGGAGAGTTCAAAGGATGAGCTTCTCAAACCGAAAAAAGCGGAAAGATTAAGGTTCACACTTAGGGGAAGACGTATGTAGGGTGGTCAAGTATATCCTGGAGAAGAGAAATCGACTCCAACCTCCATAAAAAATGCACCGAAGGTTCTCTACAATTTCAAAGAAGTGGATGGGAAGGATTTGAAAGATCTCAAG
This sequence comes from Sepioteuthis lessoniana, assembly GCA_963585895.1. Lineage (NCBI taxonomy): Eukaryota > Metazoa > Mollusca > Cephalopoda > Myopsida > Loliginidae > Sepioteuthis > Sepioteuthis lessoniana. The sequence continues at coordinate 85,200,331 of OY757909.1, read as the reverse complement.
AACTTTACCGGTACTAAAATGTTAACTGTAATTAGGACGAACCAAAAGGTGTTTAAGGTGTTGATGGATGGGATTGTTAAGGTCTTTCAGCAGGAAGAAAAGAAAGAAGTTTCTGGGAGAGATCTTTATATGCCACACTTCCCTCTATCAGGTACCCAAGAAAACTTTTCCGTGATATATCTGGGATCTCGCTTATGACAATCAGTGAGCCAGACTCTCGGCATCCTAATACCTGCCATTTTTTTTATCCAAAGACACAATAATAATGATATCATGGGGTTAAGTTTGGTAAGTGTGAATGCTCGTTGACTGAGGTCAAACTCCAATAAGAATCAAGTTCTTCTCCGCCTTTAACTCTTCGGGTCGATATGTTTTTATTCTTGATGTTGTATAGTCATAAAGGTATCAATAATAACAGTAATACTAATACATATATAATTAAGGCGAACTCTGTCGTTTCTGGACATGACATCATCCACACTCCAGGCCTATTTCCTGTCTTGGGGTTTATGATGACAGATGATGATTGTCACATTCTTTCCGTGTGTTGTATAGTCATCTTCTGATTCATTCAGCATCACAACGACACAATACCAAAGACAGACACATGAAGGAAAACGCAAGAAGGAAGACATAAGAAGACTTCTTTACAAATATATTTACCTCTCGCTTTATTGCAAGGGTTCGAAAGGGTTGTTCAAGGTTTGCATGTGAGAGGGTACTGGAGACCGAACATAAACTTCATATTTTGACCCCACTGTTATGACCGTCACGTTGTGTCTTTCTTGTTCTCTTAGATGCTCAACCAGAGGTCTTGGGGTCCACTCCATCGGGGCTGTCCGAGGGCCCCCTCGGTCGGGTGTGGCTTCCCTACCACATCTGGTCTCTACTGTCTGGAATTCTACTGGCAACTGCTTTGGCACCCAACTCAACTCAATTATATAATAATTCAACGCCCAAACGATCACCCACTGGATCTTTGAAATCGAATGTTTAATTGTCATCAAGCGGAAATAACTGTCATGCAGTTCATAGGTTACTCTCTTCCGGTGCATCACTGTAGTGGCACAATGGGACCTTCACCTTGTCCCATATCATAAGCCTTAATCCGCCCACGCGATCTCTTTCGATTACTGGCCATTGGAATGTGTCACTTCCTTCCGGTGAATCACCTTGGAATAGTATTTTTGGGCTGGGTCGAAGGTCAAAATATAACACGTGCAGATTATTACTGATGAAGATTGTCATTTCCTTTCCATGCAGGCGTATGACTGCACTATCTGACTATGCACCTGGACTAAGAGACCCGAGTAGTTCAAAGCCTTACCAAACTAAATAATAAAATATAATTAACGAAAAATGATTAATATGAAAAAAATCATTACCTTAATTATATAACACACCTTTCCTTCACCCAAAATAAAATTATTTTGTTACAGAAAATAACAAAAATTTTTAAGTAATGTATCGATGTGAAAGGATTTTCCTTTTGTTTTTCTCTATTTTCTTCCTTTCTGATTTCGTAATCTGTAACAATCATGTAATCTAACACTCTTCCTTATACTGACATGACAAATAAAATTACAGTAACGAGAACAACAATTCCAAAAAGCATATAAAAAAACAACACTATAAATCATTCAACAGTCCAAAAATAAAAGTCAATAAAAAAGTGTTCGTATCCTCCTTCATCTTTTTTTTTTCATTTTCTTGTTCTTTTCTTGTTTTCGTGCTTCATTTGAAAGACAAATCAGTTATTCTTTCTCATGTATCACACTCTTTCTCCGTCTTATTTTCCCTTAGTTCTTACTTATAGTTATTTTGACTTTATGTCCAAATGTTTATTTTTCTTTTGAATCTCTTTCAAACTTTAGTAATTATATTATTTTTCTTATCAGTGGATATTTCCTTTATTGTTCGTTTCTTCTTATCTTATGATTCAATGTCTATTTTACTTTAACGATTGGCATGTATATTTTCCTTTTCAGTCTTTCTTCTTTTTTTTTTCTTTTTCACAAATCAATCGCTCATTGTCTTTTACTCTTTTTACTTTCTTTCTACCTCCGTAACTCAATACTTCTAACCTTTTTCTCTCGTAATCTCTGTCATTAACTTATATATATATATATATATATATATATATATATATATATATATATATATATATATATATATTAATAATGCACAGTATCATTGTCCACGCTCCCATACATTTTCCATTAAGCTTTACAACCAAGCATAGCTCGTAACGAAACCAAGGTAAATGTGGTAAAATTTCCCGGGAACCTTTTTTCTTTTTCCAACCAACACAAACCGTTCTCGTTTTCGTCTCCTATTTCTTCAAAATTTGACCACCGTCAATCGATATATTTCACATCTCTTCAATTGCTTACGAGTGCATTTTTTTTTTCGTTTTCTTTCAACAAGTATCTCTACAAATGCATTGCTCGTATCCAGTCATCATTTCCTTTTTTTTTTACTAATTCCGACCACGACAACACAACACTAGTTTCTTGCTTACTTCCAAAGGTGAGATAAAATATCCCAGGGGTTCTTTTCCTAAGCAACCCAAACCTTTTACTCTGTCCACTGCATTTTTAACTGCCCCTTAGTCTATCTTCTAATTCTTTTTCAATAGTTATTTTGGGTACTTATTTATTCATCGATTTATTTAACTATATTTCTCCTTCAAGCACGATCCAAAACCGAGTCCATAAATTTTCCAGTGTATACCACGAAACAGGTCAAGATTTTGCATACACTCTCCCTAATTTCCCATCCCTTTTTTCCAAAGTATCCTCTTCAACACAATGTTCTGGTTTCTTACAAAACCCCCAAAATTTCACTGGTCTGACCACTAACCAGTACCAAAAATTCTCTACCCCTCTCTAGGGGAAGACCTTCACAAAACCTTGTATGGCTTCTACCAGTACCCAAAATATCGACCCAATTCAAGGGAGAATTCACAGAACGCTTCCAATTTCCACAACTTTTCCAAACATCAAACCCATCCTACAGACCTAACTACGGATCCAAAGGTATATGAGCATTCTCCCGACATCATAGCGTAGATGCCCAGATTCTTCCGGAACTCGGTAGTGAAAGACACTGTAAAATATCACAATATAAAATTACTACGCTTTATGATGAGCATTTTCAAATTACTCTGAATTTCATTCATAAAAAAACATTTATATGTATGTTACCCAAAATACAACCACATCACGGGCTTTGTTATGACAAACTGACAAGCTTGTATGTGACTTAATTTCTCTCCCATTTTCCTTCTTCTTTCTTTCCCCTCATGATTCAGTGTGCGATTTAATAAGTTTATTTCCGCCTGAGCATATCCAGAGTATGTAGCGGAGGGGCATCATCGCAATGACAAATAGTAATGGAGATAATGCATCCCTTTGGAAGACCTCTCTCTGGATTTTAACCATAAATATGTTTTTGCCTCTCGCTGACTATTCCACTCTCCAGGTTTCCAGGTTTTTTTCGATGAATTTAATGACTTCTTTGGATATTTTGTACATTTTCAGGTGGTGTATTATCTTAACTCTTTAGAAACATGCCGTAAGAAGTTTTGTTGTCAATCCAGGCCATAACTAGATTTTTTCCGCCTCGCTTTACTCTCGTTCAGGATGTGTCGATCGATTATATAGTAGTTCTCCTGTCCCTCTGGTTCTTTACGGCATCCTTTCAATACCTCGGGGAATAACCAGCGGCTTATTAACGAATCGTAAATCTCCTCCCTGACTTGTGTATTTTCAACATCATCGCTAGGCACGTTAGGGTCTATAGTAGTTTGGGGTGGTTCCTTTTTTTTGGTGGGGGGGGTCTTTCTTGATCAGGGTGTTCTTACTCTTGGTCATCCATTAAGGTATATCTGCTTAATCTCGTGTGGACATTTCATTCATTTCGGTAGCCAGTCTGTCGTGAATTAATTTGAATTTTTAAAATCAGAATCCGTGCATGGCATCAAGGTCTGGAGTTTTCTATTCTTTTTTTTTTTTTTTAGAGTTGCTTTGAGTGAATCGAGGTGCATTTCCACCTGAGGGTCTTGTTCGGGTATTTGCAACTCTTTCTCCATGTTTATCTCTTCGGCTTTTTTGTTACGATGTCTCCGCTCCCATACCTTCCTCCAAAATCTCTTTGCCTGTCTCGAATCCAATTCTCTCTCTACTTTTCGGTAGAATTTTCTTTCGTTGTTTTTGGAATGTCCTGCTTTGTCTGTTTTGTTTGGCCCAGTCTCGGTAAATTTTGACTCTCTCTTCTATGCTGTGTACTTTCTGATTTATCTCTTGGAGTTAAAAACTTATTCATACGTACATATTCTGATAGTAAATAGGAATACTTGAAGCATATAACTGTGTAGACACACATATATATATATATATATATATATATATATATATATATATATATATATATATATATGTACGTGGTTCATTCAATAGGTTTCCAGACATTTTTGGAGAGGCATTTAAATTTGTCATAGACTCTTCGAAATTCAGTATGTTATTGCTATACATATTATGAGATGACAGACCAATTTTTATTATTTCTGCTTCAAATGAACAGCTACAGCAGCAATTGAAATACACCCTATTAAAGCCTGATTGTCACAGTTGGTGAATTTCAAAAATGAAATCTGGACTTTAGTAGAACGATATGCAATAAAATTGTTTTAAACTTGGAAAAATGCCACAGAAACGTATTGAATGCTTCAGACTGCTTTTGGAACATCTTGCATGAATTGAGCATCAGTTGTTGAGTGGCATAAGAGATTCAAGAAAGGCAGGGAGTCTGTGAAGGATGATGAGAGGTGTAGGAGGAGTAAGGAAGTCAATACACCACAGTTGATTTGCCAAAGTGTTAGGCTAGGGGGTTAAGGTTACGATGTTGAGCTTTTAAGGGAGTTCAGGGAGATATTCCATCGGAAGAGGCCAGCAGTCCTCAAATCGGGTCAGTGGCATTTCCACCAGGGCAATTCACCAGTCCACAACTCCATCCTTGTCACAGACTATTTGACCAAGATGGGCATCAAGACAAGTTCTCATCCTCCCTATAGTCCAGACCTTGCTCCCTGTGACTTTTGTTTATTCTCTAAGCTCAAGAAAAAACGTAGAGGGTGTAGTTATGAGACAATTGAGATGAAAGAGACTTTGACGAACGTCATTGACTCGCTCCCACAAGAGGACTGCCTTGGGGCCTTCCATAAGTTGTTGGAACGGTAAAAATATTGTATTGCAACCGGGGGAGATTACTTCGAAAGGGTCTAGAGTTTCATGTGTGTACTATCAATAAAAATGCCCATACGAAAAATGTCTGGAAACTAATTTAATGATCCTTATATATATATATATATATATATATATATATGTGTGTGTGTGTGTGTGTGTGTGTGTGTGTGTGTGTGTGTGTGTGTGTGTGTGTGTGTGTGTGTGTGTGTGTGTGTTTGTGTGTGTGTGTGCGTGTGTGTATTTCCAGATTTTGCATACTATTTTTTGTTTTCAAGTAAATAATGATTATAATCATTTTTGAACTATCATACCTTCAAGTGACTATTAATACAAACATTTCGCATCGTTATCATATTTTATTTTACTTATTATGTGTGTACTATCAATAAAAGTGCCCATAAAAAAGTCTGGAAACTTATCCAATGATCCTCGTATATATATATATATATATATATATATATATATATATATATATATATATATATATATATATATATATAATGGTATGCATGAGTATATATTCTTTAGAAATCTTTATATATGCATAAAGTTTGCAAAGAGTCACATAGTCATTTGTTATATTGAGCTTAGTTTGGGCATAAAAGCTCACACACATGCCATATATATATATTGTTGTTGTTGGCGACCGTAGTCGAGGGTAACCCGAAGGCTCCTTTTTCGATTGCTACTACACCAAGGTGTAGGGGAGGGCGCTACTCCTTCCCTGGAATATATATATATATATATATATATATATATATATATATATATATAAATGTATTTGAGTAAATTTTTCGTGAAAGGTATGGATTTCATCACGTTAAATGTGGGTTTTTCTTTCTTTTATTTAAAAACTGCTCCGTAATATCATTCAGTTACCTATTATAAATATTAGATAAGATATTAAATAAATATAGAATGATTGAAAATAATTAAATAAGATATTTAATAAAATATTAAATAAATATTAAATGAAATATTTACCGTTTTGGTTTTTATCAAAAGTTTATAAAAGAAAAAAAATGGTTTAAAAAGTGCTTACTGCACATTTCCTAAACTCTAACACTGGAGCCTCACAGTTAGATATAGTTGAGTATCCTAACAAAACACTCGTTTTGTGGAGGGGCAGTCAGTCTTTTCTACTCCCCCAGTGCTAAACTGCACTGGTTACAAAGAAGTTACGATAGTATTTTAAAATATTAGCCCCGATCAATTGGAAAATAAAGCACACACACACATACACACACATAGAAAAACAGGAAAATAATTTGGTTTACTCGAGCAGTAAAAAATGTAGGATTTTAAAAAAGTTTGATTGAAAAGAATTTACTGTCTACAAATACATTTTACAAAATGTTTAATGAAACTAGTGAAAAATTAACTGCAGTTGTGTGGAAAACAAGAGAATAAGGCCTTATGACAATTAACAAAAGAAAGAGAACTTGTTATTTAGTGGGCTTTACCGTCTCAGCGAGCACACGTTAAAAATAATAAAAAAAACGAAACGAGTCACAGAAAACTAAAAAAGCTGTAAAACATGAGAGTAAAGGTGATACCAATTGTCAGTGGTGCACTTGGAACGATCCCCAAAGGCTTGGTTAAAGGGTTGGAGGGGCTAAAAATCACAAGACGACCTGAGACCATCCAAGCTATTTCATTGTTAGGGTCGACTAGAATACTGAGAAGAGTTCTGGATACCTGAGTTGACTTGCTGTCCCTCAGACTCCAGAAACTGAATCTCTTCTAATAGCAACACAAAATAACGCATAAGGACCAACTATGTTAAAGCAAAAGAAGGTTTTTTGGTGATAGAGACAAAACTATTTATCACATTATGCAGTAGTTGCAGCAGATTATCGTAAAAAGAGTTTAAGACTAGACAAGGCTGGTTATGGGAAGGTGACCCAGGGGGAATTGAGCAAGAAGTTGAAATTTGACCATCCGAACCATTAGTATATACACAACCAAGAGTCCGTCCTCGAGAATGAGGCGCACAACCTTCTCTGGGGTTTTGAGATACAAATAGATCATCTAATCTCGGCAGAAGACCAGAGTTTGCGAGATTCAACAAAAAGAAAAAGAAAAAGAAAAAACGAAAACCTGCTGAATAGCGGACTTTGCTATCCCGGCAGACCACAGAGTAAAAATAAAAGAAAGCGAAAGGAGAAATTTGTACTTAGACCTTAATAGAGAATTAAAAACTATGGAACATGAAGGTGTCCGTGATACCAATTCGAACGGACGTGCTCGGAACAATTCCCAAAATATTGGAAGGACTGAAAGACTTGAAGATCAGAAGGAAAGAGGAAATCACCCAGACTACAGCATTATCAAGATCGGCCACAATACTGAAAAGAGTCTTGGGGACTTGAGGAGACTTGCTGTCACTCAAACTCCAGTTAAATACCATCAGCTAAAACTGTTGTTTGTTTCTTTTATTGTGTTTGTTTGTTTCTTTGTTCAATGGCATATCAACCTTTGCAGGTTATTTAAAGCCAAAGCCAATCTTCTAGAAGAACAGTACTGGTACTATTTAACCCATAGCTGGGAGGATAAGGTTTATATCTTTCCCAAGGGTATTTGACCGAAAGTGAACTTAATAGCGCGACTGGAGTACGAACTCGTGTACTACGATTCCGCAGTCCATCGCTTTAACCATTGCACTACGAGGACACCCCTAAAACTGGTGTGTAAAAATTTCAAAGAGTAACATCATAATAATGATAATAATAAAAATGACAAAAATAATCTCCGACTTTCATCGCTTAATTCATTTCTGTTTGTCTCCATAGAAATCTCAGAATTACTCATTTTAGAAAGGTCAAATCCTCCGCACCACAGAATCAAGGATGCAATGCACCCCGGTTAACATCAAGCGCTACCTATTGAAGCGTTCATTTAAAAACGATACGTATTAAATACGCATTGGTGTAAGTGTCGTTTAATCCATTGAAGGGAAACCAGTATTGGCTTACAAGGCTGAAAGTCAAATGGAGGAACATTTGACAGAAAGAAAGAGAGAGAGAGAGAGAGAGAGAGAGAGAGAGAGAGAGAAAAGGAAAGAGAAAAAGAGAAAGAAAGAGAGAGAGTGAGAGGCGGAGAGTAACTTTTCAAAGGCCTATAGAGCCACTAATTATATGTTCAACTTTTCCTAGGCATGAATTTTATTGTCAGCTGAGAAAAATCGATGATATCTAATACTAATCACCCCATGACACATCCTGGTACACCACAGAAGAAACCTGAAACCAGTTAGTGTCTTGGGTATGACACTACTAACATCTAATGGTGTGGGTCCAGTCTTTGAGTTTGGGAATGTGGAGTGTCTCTTCGTTACTATTACTCCCTGGTCCACTCTGATCCGGTGTAGTCGTACCTGTTAGGATTCATTGTATTGGTCAAATATTACTGGTGTCCTGGGAATGATACTAAACTGCATCTGATGAAGAGGCTTTAGTCCTTGAGATTTAGGGAATGTTGATTATCTCTTCATTGGCATTACTCCCTGGTCCGCTCTGTACTTCACTTATAAGCAAATGAATTGTTAATTAAGAACACAGGATCAATGGAATTGGTATTTTTAAAAATCAATATCTGAAAACCTTTAACTGTGCGCAAATAGAAGAATTGTTGTTAAATAGAAATACTTGAAACCATTGAAGTGTATACAAACAAATGATTTATACAAAATAGAATTATTACTGTTATATGGCAATACCTGAAACCATTTAACAGTGTGCAAATAATAAATAGTAATATTTGAATTAATTTATCTGCGTGCAAGCAAAAACTTATACTTGAAGCCCTAAAACTGTATGCAAACAAAAGAGCCTTAAGTCATTTAAGATTAAAGTTACTAACAAATTATTCACTGAAAATTCGTATATATATATGTGTGTGTGTGTGTGTGTGTGTTAACTCCATCCAATGAGAGTCATTGGACCTGAAATAAATTTATAATGGAACCACTGAATTGAATTTTTTCTGTTGAATATATATTAAAATGTTTTCGTTCTGAATACGAGTTTCGATATATTCTTAATATCAAATTAATTATATATTCGATAGCCGTTGACATTACACACTCAACTGAGGATTCCAATTCAACTTAGATTAATACATAATAATCTAAGCCCTAGACTATATTCTTCGGATCATATATATTTATATATATATATATATGATTTGGCAGTAAATAACCGACAAGGGTTGGGAGTGCCATAAAGCACCAACCAACTATCCAAGTCTTTAAAAGAGAAGATAAACCTTTAGCCAGATTTGTAATTCTTTGTTTATCTTTTTTTTTCTTTTTTCTTTTTTCTTTTTCTGTTTTTAGTGACTGTTTCTGTTTCTTTACAATACGCAATGTTTTCCTTGCTTTGTGTGAGATACACCCTTGATTAATATTTCTTATTAGGATATATTTTAGTTTCTTGAGTCAGACTGTCTAAATGACGCTTTCCAATACGGTGGCCCAGTAAGTTTGGGCAACAGAAGACACCGACTGCATTTCGGCAGAGGGGTAAGACTTCACCAATGAGTGTCCCAGTCATCTGAGGTAAGACCTCCACTCCCAGTGTCCTGGAAGTGGCACTAAACAATCTAATGGCGAGGCTTCAGTAATGCTGGAGTGGTATTGCCTGATAGGGTCCTATCTATGGGTCAAATAGAACTAAACTGCGTTATTACACTAAACCGAATTGCTTGAAAATAACTGTTTTCACTTTTAACTGAGTGTTTAAATTGCTTTCTTACCCTGAACTGAATTGTTTGAAATAGAACTGTTTTGACATTTGACTGAGTAAACAAAAAGCTGTTCTTATGCTAAACTGAATTGTTTGAAATAGAACAGGTTTTGGCATTTAAACTGTGTATTGAATTGTTTGAAATAGAACTGTTTTGACGTTTAACTGTGTGTAAACAAAAATATATACTTATACTAAACTGAATGGTTTAAAAATTTTTTCGTAATGATTTAATTCGGCGTTAAATGACCCGAAAAGTGTTGATACGCCGTAAAACAAAACAAGCAACCAATTTTAATCGCAGTACGATCTTTCACTGTACTGGTCGAAGAAAAAGCACATGTTATGAATAAGATTTGAAACCATTGAATAGAATGATATGTCGTTCAGGTTGATCGGAGGTTGAGAAAATATTTTATATAATACCCTATTCACCACGAACAAATATCAACCATTAGTATACCCGTGATATCATCATTATCAAATAATGTCGACAATACAGATTCCCATGACTCTTTGTTCCTCTTACTGGCAAAACATATCACCCTACCAGCCATCATTCTGGCAGGTCCGATAGAGGCTATCCAGGAGGGGCACAGAATTGATAAATGTTGGTCGGTGTTTTTGTTCGAGGGTAAACACTGATGTGCCCTTGTAAAGGAGTCCATAGAAGAACGTCGCATGTGAATTCACCCTTATTTCCCTAGCAATTTTGTTTGTCTTATTTCGATGGTTTGAGATGCAAGGCATCCCTATCATTCTTGTACAGTCCACATACAGCTTATATATAGACACGAGGTTAACGAAAGCACGGACAGCTATCAATAGGCTATCGACTATATGGAAATCAGACCTAACCGATAAAATGAAACGCAGTTTCTTCCAGGCTGCGGTCACATCGATACTGCTATATGGGTGCACTACATGGACTCTAACAGAACGGCTGGAGAAGAAGCTAGACGGCAATTACACAAGAATGCTGCGAGCAATCTTGAACAAGTACTGGCGGCAACACCCCACAAGACACCAACTGTACGGCCTCCTGCCTCCTATCACGAAAACTATTCAAGTTAGACGAAACGGACATGCAGGACACTGCTGGAGAAGCAGGGACGAACTCATAAGTGATGTACTCTTATGGACCCCAACACATGGCCGTGCAAAAGCAGGACGACCAGCACGAACATACATTCAGAAGCTATGTGATAATACGGGATGTTGTCCTGAAGACCTGCCTCGGGCGATGAATGATAGGGGGAGTGGCGAGAGAGGGTCAGGGATATCCGTGCTACCAGCACGACATGATGATATATATATATATATATAGTTTGGTTTGGTTAGATTTTATGGCATATCAACCATTGTAGGTTATCTTATGCCAAATGCAACTTATATATATATATATATATCAAATATGCATGATGTGCAAACATTTTCTTGATAACATTTTAAACGACCCTGACCACATGCTTTTTTTGCCCATAGTTAAATGGTTTCAAGTATTGCTATCAAATACGAATAATTCTGTTTACTATGAAACATTTGTTTACACACAGTTAAATGGTTTGAATTATTGCTGTGTAACTGTCACAATTTAATATGTCTTTTTTTGAACATTTTAAAATAGATATACATGGTATGGAAGAGATCATATTGTCGATAATTTCATTTTTCAAAGAGTTAGGACTAATTTACTTGAACGCTCGTATTGCTATTGCTTCTATACAGTTGAATAATTTTAATTATTACTATCTAACACTTATAACTCGATTAAATATTAATCGTTTGTTTGAACACCATTGAAGTTGTTGCAAGTATTGCTATTTAACACTAACTATTCTCTTCAACATTACTCATTCGTTTTAATATTGTTGAATGGCTCCAAATATTGTTATGTATCACAAGTAGTTCAATTTAACATCCATCGTTTGTTTATACAGTTGAATGATCAAAAAGTTCTATTTCAAACAATTCATTTAAGAATAAGTGATTTGTATTTAGCATAAGTCATTCATTTGCACACAGTTTAAATGTCAAACAGTTCTATCTGACTCATAGATAGGACCTTATAAAGTTTTACCACTCTGAGCCAGAGTGGACCTGGGAGCAATGGCAATGAAAGGGTACTCCGCATTCTCCAAATGTCTAGGTAAAAAGCCTTGCCTCCAGTTTGTCATAACCTGTACACTAGTTGGGGAGAGCCTTACCCCTCTGTTGAGATACAGTCGGTGTATTCTACAGCCCCAGCCGACAGGGTCATATATATATATTTCTTTGTGTGTATGTATGTATGTGTGTGCGTGTATGTGTGCATATGTGTGTTAAAGTGGCATGATCTATATATGGAAATAATGCTAACAATACAAAGAAAAAGTTAGAAGAAACATAATGTAATTACATTGAAGCTTCCAAAAAATATGATTTTGTAATATTTTGAAGAAACCTTTTCTCTTCGTTCAGCGATAAAAAAAAAGTTTTTTTTAGTCATTAGCATTATTTCCATATATAGACGATGTCATTTTTTACAAATCTATGTAAGAAATGTGGAAATAAAATCTCAATATATATGTGTGTATGTTAGTATATACACATGTGAGCCTAATCATATTTATTTCATATATATATATATATATATATATATATTTGAAAACTGATGTAGATTTCGTTTGGTTCCTTTGTTTAATGGCACATCAACCTTTGTAGGTTATTTAATGCCAAAGATATTCTATTAGAAGAACAGTAGTGGTACTATTTAACCCATAGCTGGGAGGATAAGAAGGTTCAAACCTTTCCCAAGGGTATTTACCCGACAGTGAACGTATTAGCGCGACTGGAGTACGAACTCGCTAACTACGATCCCGCAGTCCATCACTTTAACCATTACACCACAAAGACACCCTCCGAAAAATTGATGTTGAATAATATATACATTTATATATATATGTCAATATATGTATCGTATGTTTTTCTGTTAAAGCACTATATAAAGTTGCGTCTTCTTCAGGTGTACTATTAAAGTTCAAGTAATGAATCCATATATGGAATAATGTTTAAAACATTTTTTAGTCTGATTAGTTAAATTTTTGAAAAAACGTGATAAATCTAAATTTTCATGATTATCTCCATTATTCAAGCACTTTTCATTTAGATTCAGCCCAATATGAGTGAGCAAGAAAAGAAACGACAAAGAATCTATGGTTTGCTTAATGCCGAACCCAAGGCAACAATATCCGAAAGAAGAGGAGTTTCTTTATGGCCTTCATTAAGCCCAGGACTTAATCTCCTTGGGGCGTTTTAGGAAATTTAACAAATAGAACTTCCTATTTAAATATTGGTTCGCTTAGTTCTGCTATTGAGAAGGAATGGAATAAAATGAGTGTAGAGTTTATTTTGAAGACATGAAATCCTGTTCAAAGGCATGTAGATACAATAATTGAAGAAAATGAGGACTATATTGATCATTATCATTTGTTTAATGGGATATCAACCTTTATAGGTTATTTAATGCCAAAGCCATTCTTCTAGAAGAACAGTAGTGGTACTATTTAATCCATAGCTGGGAGGATAAGGGGGTTCATACCTTTCCCAAGGGTATTTGCCCGAAAGTGAACCTAATAGTGCGACTGGAGTACGAACTCGCGTACTACGATTCCGCAGTCCATCGCTGTAACCATTACACCACGAGGATACCCCCTGAGCTATATTGAGTAAATTTCCTTTTTTTTGTCTATATTCTTATTTTGTTGCTTATTCTTTAAAATTTGCTCTTGTTTTATATTTGAGTCGTTTATTATTATCCTAGAATATTCCTGATTTTGCGGATACGCTTCTTGCTTGGAAGAATTCGCATATCATTTTATCAGCGATTCTGAGTTGTATTTGGTCGCCACCCTGTCAATAGCTATCCCTTCTTTACTTGTGCGTATTTTGACATTGTTTTAATTAGATGAGATGTTGTTCCTGAGGGATATGAGCTATTGTCCTAACTTCAGAGTCTTTCCATTTTATGAGCAGCCGGCACCACTTTGATTAGAATACATTAAACTTATAACCAAATGATTAGTAAGTTTGCTGACTGTGGTCGAGGGTGACCCAAAGGCTCCCTTTTCAATCGCTACTACACCGAGGTGTAGAAGAGAGCGCTACTCCTATTCCTGCATTGATCCACTTACTCTTGATTCATACCTTATAATGCTGTGTTAAGCAAGGAGGCATTAAGTACCATTTTTGAGTCGTTAGTATGACTCCACATGAGACCATTAACGAAAACTCTCTCCTATATATATGATTTGTTTGTGAATATTTTGTTGGTAACTTGATTTTTAAAGAAGTTGTAAAAGCTTATTTGGTTGCTCATAATTCAATAATTTAGCGTAGTGTTATTTAACATCAAGAATTCCTATATAATTTAAATGATTGAACAGTTGTATTCGACTAATGGGTGGGACCCTAATAAATATGGGTGAGAGTGGACCCGGGTACTAAATATTAGCAAATCTCCAATACTGGAGCCTTACATTAGATAGTTTAGTGTCATACCTAGGTCACTCATTGTATCGAGTGTTACCCCTCTGCAGAGATGTTGATGGTGTATTCTGCAGCCCCTCTCCGGAGCCGACAGAGGGAATAAGCAATTAAGAACGATCACCTAAGTGACGTTCTCTAATGGTATCTTACACATGGACCCATCAGAGTTAGCCGGCCGACAAAAAGTTATATTAAATAGCATTTTCGGAACTTGAGAGCCGTCTAAAAAAATTACCAAGAACAATAGCTGAAAATCGATTTAGTGAAAAGAAAAGAAAATCCTGTTTGACATTTACTGTAAATTTAAATGAATTTACAAGAGGAATTCTTTAATTACCACTTTATGTTACTATGGTAACACGACACTTGCTCACTTCAAGTGATGTAGAGCGTGGCTTGTGCTGCCATAACAACGGATTTTCTCATCACTCAAATCGCCCAACTCTTTGAAATAGAATATTCCGATGATGTAAGAAAGTGTTTCATACACACACACACACACACACACACACACATATATATATATATATATATATATATATATATATATAGTGCATTTGATGAATCTTCTCAATACATCCAAAGAGAGAATAACATTCATTTTTATTTATTTTATTTTATTCATTTTTCTTTTTTTTTTTTGTGAAGAATGATAATTAACAAGAAGAAAAAACCTGTCAGTTTGTTGATGTTGACGTTCCAACAGACTTTTCGGATCTTCCAAGATAGTTCAAAAGCCCGTGGGACATGGAGGTGATACCAGTTGTAGCTGGTCCACTTGGAATTGTCCCTAAACCCGTAGACATTAGAGAAAAAATCGTGACCATCCAGACAGCAGCAGAATACACTAGATGACCTGCTCATTTTTTTTCGGTCCAATAGCGTCTCGATAGCGCAGTCGGTAGTCGGGACGATTTCTCTCTCTCTCTCTCTCTCTCTCTCTCTCTCTCTCTCTCTCTCTCTCTCTCTTCCTGTCAGTTAATACTAGGCCCAGTTTTCAGTTGGGGGTTTTATGTGTCTCGTTTCATTGGACATATCCCCTCTTCTCTCTCTCCTCTCTGTCTCTCTCTCTCTCACTCTCCCTTTTCATGTCAATTGATATTGGTCCCTTGTCTTCAGTCAGGGATTTTATAGGTCTCGTTTCATAGGACATATCCCCCCTTCACTCTCTCTCTCTCTCTCTCTCTCTCTGTTTATTAATACTTGGGCCCTATCCTTCAGTTAGGGATTTTATGGGTCTCGTTTCATAGGACATATCCCTCTCTCTCTCTCTCTCTCTCTCTCTCTCTCTCTCTCTCTCTCTCTCTGTTGATTAATACTTGGTCCCTAGACTTCAGTTGGGGTTTTATGTCTCGTTTCATAGGCATATCCTCCTTCTCTCTCTCCTCTCTGTCTCTCTCTCACTCTCTCTTTTCCTGTCAATTAATATTGGTCCCTTGTCTTCAGTTAGGGATTTTATGGGTCTCGTTTCATAGGACATATCCCCTTCTCTCTCTCTCTCTCTCTCTCTCTCTCTCTCTCTCTCTCTCTGTGTTCTCTCTGTTGATTAATACTTGGTCGCTAGTCTTCAGTTAGTGATTTTATGTGTCTCTTTTCATAGGACATATCCCCTTCTCTCTCTCTATCTTTCTCTCTCTCTCTCTCCCTCTCTCTCTCTGTTGATTAATACTTGGTCCCTAGCCTTCAGTTAGTGATTTTATGTGTCTCGTTTCCTAGGAAATATTCCCCACTCTCTCTCTCCCTCTGCTCTCTCTCTGTTTTTTAATACTACCCCGAGCCTTCAGTTGGGGATTTTATGGGTCTCGTTTCATAGGACATCTCTCTCTCTCTCTCTCTCTCTCTCTCTCTCTCTCTCTCTGTGTGTGTGTGTGTTTATTAATACTTGGTCGCTACCCTTCAGTTAGGGATTTTATAGGTCTTGTTTCATAGGACATATCCCCCCTCTCTCACTATCTCTCTCTCTCTCTCTCTCTCTCCCTCGTTGTTGATTAATACTTGGTCCCTAGCCTTCAGTTGGGGATTTTATGGGTCTCGTTTCCGAGGATATATTCTGGTTTGTGCTTATATCATTTGACTGTATTTTCAAGATCTAATGTCTTGCACAATTTTCAGTGGATCGCCTTTCCCGCCCAGTCGAGCTTAGTTTTCTATTTCTTTTTATTATCATCTTTGTCCTTATTTCCCTTTTCCTTAGTGTCTGATTAAAGGAGATGGCAGGCAAATTATCTCAGATAGTCAAGAACAATGGTTCATTGCTTGAATACGTGGTCATGAAATCAGTATTTCTCCGAAGATACAAACAAACAAACATGTCTTTCGAGTGATGTCGGTCTCGGCTGTCGATTGATTAAATGCTTTTAATGCATTTCTACTCTAGGTTGATCAATGAAATAATGAAAGGTTAATGAATAAACGTTGTTTTAAGTGAAACAGCATTTTAGCATTAATAAAGGAACTGCTGACAAAGACTTTGACAAACGCCTAAACAAAACAGAAATTTTCTATGCTCTGTTGGAGGTCGATTAGGACATTAAAAACATGATAGAACTTGAGAAGATGTGTTTTTGCAAGGGTAGGGGAAAATAAAAATAAATGAAGGCTTCTTTCCGGGCATCTACCTTGGAGAACCTCAACTTTCCAATGTTTTCAGTTGCTATTTCAGTGAACGAAAGAAACTAGGTAGGATAGATAAATTGCGAACGTATTTTTCCAATTTCACCCCCCCCCCAACAACACATCCAAAAATCGGGGGCTTTAAGCTTAAACTTAAATGTACATGTTATTTATGGCAAATTAATTTGGCATAAATGCATATGCATTTGTGTTAGATAAATCGCTATTTCAGTCTTATCCTTCCTTTCTTCATTCCTTTCTTCTTTCCTTCTTTCCAGTCTATCTCTCTGTCTGTCAGTCTGTGTTCTCCCTCCCTCACAATGCCAATATACTTATATCTATATAAAAAACTGCTCATATCTTTCTGTATATATATATATATATATATATATATATATATATGCACTTAAATAAATATATATATATATATATATATATATATATATATATATATATGCATGTTCCAATCTACCTCTATTTATCTATCTAAGCCAATATGTGTATGTATGTATGTATGTATGTATATACAAATCTGTTTATATGTTTCCTAGTGTGTATATATATATATATATATATATATATATACGCACGCGCACACACTCTCATATATATATACATATATATATATATATATATATATATATGAATACGTGCAAATTTATTTATCTCTATTTGTCCTAATCCATCTATTTATCTATGTATTGTACGCCAATTTATATATATATATATATATATGTATATATATATATATATATATATATATATATATATTGTCATCCACAGACAGGATGTTTCGTTGTATCTCAACTCTTTAGTCTGGCTAAAGCCACGAGATGCTTCAAGCCGAGATCGAAACCCGGCTGAATTTATGTCAGTCAGATATCTTACCCAAGAACCTTCGACATTCTCAGTGTAAGCGAAGGAATTTTTTTGCGTATAACTTTTTTATCTATAGTTTATGAGCAACCAGAGTTCTCAATTCTTGATGGAGAGCTCTACCAATATCTCCTTACATGCAGGAGGTGACGCAAGGCTAATGTTTAAGTAGAGTTTGAATTCAGAGTTTTCCTTCTTATAGATTGATTTCCATATCAAGGTTTAAAAGCTCTGTCTACCCAACTTGTTACTCATAACTAGAGGAAGATACATTTCCCAAGGGTATTAGTGTTATGAGAAATCCAAACAATATCATTTAGGATTTGAACGCTGTTCGACGTGTCCGTTTCCCACGAAGATAACTTTTAAACCACCAACGCCTCTCTCTCTCTCTCTCTCTCTCTCTCTCTCTCTCTCTCTCTCTCTCTCTCAAATAATCTTTTTATATTTCTTCCACAAAAAAAAAAAAAAATGAAAATATACGAACATAAAAATTATTTTAAATCCGGAAAACAATCCAATTCTTTAGATCCACATAATATTTCAACTAACCATGCATTTTACTTTCAAAACTCAACCATAATTCCATTCATTCGGAACAGAGATACACGAAGAATAACCAAAGCCTGCTAAACATGTTCTTTAAATACATTTTCTAAATGACCAGGGTTTTATAGGAGATCACCTTTTTTCACAAATATGATGCTAAAAGATATCAACAACCATTATTAATTATTATTTTTATTGTTTTTCTTTTTTTCTTTTTTTAATCAATTTCAAATATATTTTGCTGTATTATTCGTTTTTTCTAAAATAAAAAAATATTTTCCATGAAGACACCTTTTTCAGCTTGCATGCTTAACATATTTTCTATTATTATTTGTTTTATTTTTATACTTAAAATGATTTTAAATGGAATAATATATAGGTAAGCAGATTTTAGTCGAAACTCGTGTGGAGAAAATTACTAAATTTTCATCCACACCAAATATATATCTTTCTTGCGTTTATCTTTTCAACACACACACACACACATACACATACACACAGGCACACACACACACACACACACACACATATATATATATATATATATATATATATATATATATTATCCCATCTGTAAGTGCCAATTTTTTAAGTTATTTTTCTTCTAAACCAAAGATACCGGGATTCCTGGTGGAATATAATATAATCAAAACGTATATAACTATATATTTATTGCCAAACTCTGTAGCATTGAAAATCTGTGACTGAAAACAGGAATATGTAGCGTCCCCAAAATAAGTACACTCTATGAATATTACTTATCCAATTTAAATTTTAGCTTCAGAGATTCTGTACTCTTGAGTTTGGGAATTCATAATAACGAACAATATTCATTTTGATTGTTTAATGTTCCCTAGAAATTATCAAATCTTTGTAATTTGGGTTTAGAATACAGCTAACTTTTTCATAAGATATTTTCGGGGTGTATGGATGATACTATATATACACTCTGGTGAAGGAATTTTCGGCAAAGCTCTTCGAAAGAATTCACCACTCTGGTAGCCGATCGGGTATAAAAATGTAAACAAACAGCTGCTGCTATTGCTACATAAATGCCTTAACAATTCTATAACCCAAACGTGGTATGCTTGTTGACCGAGCGGTCTTATATTAAGTCCAACGTAAAGTTGGATGGGTTTCGATCCCGGCTTCGAGCGTCCTGCCAGTCTAGCCACAATGAAGAGTTCTGATAGAACGAAACAGTCTGTCTGTGGATGACAATATATATATATATATATATATATATATATATATATATATTTGCCTGAAATTGTCCTAGGCTATTCAAAACTACTGTAAACTTTATTTGCTGATTTATGAGTAACCATTTCCTCAATTTAGTGTAGTTTAGTATTATGCCAGATTTATTGGGTATGTAGTGAGAATCGAATTTAGTAACAGTGGTTTACTAGCCTAGTTCACTAACCATTATACTGCTCGTGAAGCCAGGCTAATCTATGGGAAAAATAAAGTATATGATCCCTTCTGAGTCATTGCTGTATGTGACAATGTATAATTAAAAGGTTACCGATTGAAAGGTGATGAAACCCCTAAAGATAACCCCGATAAAACAAATACAACAAAGCTGTGCCAATATTTTCGGTCTTTACATCTTTTTTTTCTTTTTTTTTTTAATGAATAAAAAATTCTGCTGCCAAAACTTTCGTTGAAAATGAAATCGGCGTCCCGAGTTCAAATTCTGGACGAGACTGTTTCATTTCGCGCTGAAGCTGTTAGGAAAATTCTGAATCTACCCGTTCTACCGGTTGACACAAGTGAAAACTGGGGTCTCTAATCCTGGTTAGGCAACTAATAAGCAAGTTCGAACTTCAGTCGCTCAATTACATTCACTTGTGGACTAATGAACTTCAGAAAGGCATGAACCAATTTATTCCCCCAGTTATTTGTTGAATATTACCACTACATAGTACTTCTACAGGGATGGTTTTGGCATTAAATTACTAAGGAAAGCTGATATGCAATAAAACAAATAAACTAAACCAAACCTTGAAATTAGGATGAAGCGAGTGTGGATTGCAGAGAAGATGAGCCAGCGAGAAATTGATAAAAAATGTTAAAATTTCAAGAGAATGCATCTCAAGTATCTGACTTAACTTCAAAATTACAATAATTGGGTTAGGATTCAAATTGCATGTCTACCTTCATTTTGTCTGAATATTCTTGATATATTTATTGATCTAATATGTTTGGAAAATATTTTCAATTTATAAAAATTTTTTTTCATTCTCGAGAAAAATTAATTTCAAAAGATAAACCAGATGAGATGACCATAAAGTTGATGTTCTTTTTTTAAAAAAAATATAATCCATAATTTGTGCCAAGTTTTATAACATCTGATGTTCAATTTACAACTTAAATTTAATGCAAACTGGATTCCGACTTGATAACCATTTACTTTCCAACCTAGGATTTATCAACGGTTGACATGTACGTATTTACTCGACCTCCACCGACGCAAGAAGTGACACAAGGTCAGTTTACCCATAGCTACTGAAAGAAGAGCTGTATGCATGCATTTTTCTAGAGCTGGTTTGGTTTCGTTTTGGTTTTCTTTTTTAATGGCATGTAAACTTTTGTGGGTTATTTAATGCCAAAGCCATCCTTTTTAAATAGTGCGGATAAGGGTGTAACAGCAGCAACTGGGGCCAAAAATCAAAGACACTAGTCTCGAACTGAGGACGATGTATATCTTTATTTGCGTACGTGTTCAGCGCAAAGCAAGCATACATTCCCCAACGTGAAAACTGAAACAAAACAAATGCACATCACGAAAGTGAGGATTTAAATCGAATCAATCAATAGAATCCACTAGCTTGCCTCTTTTTGCCTTGCTAGTGACCCACAAAGAAAAACGTCAGTCTCGCAAGCCGGTCAATTTGAAAAAGATCAGATTCGCGCCAACTTGGGTTCAGGCCGGAAGTTCCTCTTGCACCTTCCACCCGGAAGCGACCGGTGCGGGAGGCAAAGTTCAATCTAAAAAACTATACTGGTTGAAACGCAAACTCCTACATTCAAATAGGGTGTTCATAAATTTCCTTATATTATTAGTTCGAAACAACGTAATAGGGCGATTGGAGTTTGAACACGCTTACAATAAGGTTGCAGTTTAGTACGTAATCCTCTATGCCACAGAGACCACTCAGCTTCTCAAGAGTGGCAGGGCGAAAGTAAAACGTAAACGGTTTCAGCTAGGGTTCGAACTTGGGTCACCGTGTCTATATCCTACAAAGATTAACGTTACGCTCTGCACCTCTCGATAAACAACGGAAAAAACAAATATTTTTTAAATGCCAAATATTCCGAGGGAATAAAACCGATATCCATTCAAAGATTATGAATATGAGAGCGACTGAAATGTCTGTAAAATTAAAATAATAAACTCATATTTGTTCAGAAAGTTAGAAATTGAACCATACATATTCAAACAACCCCTCTGCACGAACAGGATGTGACACAGGGTCATGTTTTAAGCGGGGCTTAATTGGTTTGAATTCAGAGTTTTCTTTCCATTAGAACGGTTGCTATACCAAGGTTAAAGAGCACAGTCTGACTAACTGTTTAGCCACACCTGGAGGGAGAATAGTTGGATTCATACCTTTTGCCAGAGTCTTCGTGATGCCTAAAATGCAAACAGATTCTTTTGGGATTTGAACTCGGGTCACCGAATCCTTTTCCTACAATGGTGTCCATATGATAGAAAAATGTGCGATAATATTGAGTTTGAAACGTCCAGTGTTCTGGGTGCTCAGAGAAGCTTCTTACTGATATAGCCTTAGGGAGAAGATCTGAGAGGTTGATTGGCTCTTTCTCTTACTATTCTTTGGTGCAATGCATTTTCAATTCATTCGGTCAGATTTATTGAGCAGAGTTAATTGCACTACATTATTTGTTTTAATAAGGACATTATGTTATAAGAGAATAAAATAAACTATTTCAATTTTTAAAAAAAGGAAAAAAGAAGACGTATTGAAGAAGTATCTGCCGTGAAGCTGTGTTTACCAAGAAATGCAAAGAAGTCCTTGTGAAAAAGTGGTTAACGTGCTTGACTGTGATATCGTAGTATGCAATTTTGAATTCCAATGGCGCTATTATGTTCAATTTTGGATTAGTACCTTTCGTTAATGTATGAAGCTCCTTACTCCCCGCTCCAAGCTAGGGGTTAAATAATAACACTATTGTTCTTCTATGAGGATAAGGATCTAGCATCAAATAACCTATGAAGGTTGATATGCAATTTAAACAAATAAATCAAGCCCCACCCAAATTTTGAACACTAATCAAATACCTTCGCTCTAATGCTGTTAGAAAAGGCATGAAACGGCCTTTTTTAACTCCACAACTATTGGTAAAAAGTAGGGAAGACTTGTGTCTTGAAGTTGGAAATCTCTGAATTTAAATCAGATTTACTGACAGGCTCCTTGTGGGTGGGTGGGCGGTAAATACATGCAACCGAAACATCCGTAACTAAACAACTGAAACAAAAATATGATAAAGTTGATTTGGATCGTGTGGATTATGTCATTTCTTGAAAAAGAAGTTACACTAATACGTTTATTTTCAGAGTTATATCCTTGAGAGAGGTATAAAGCCCCCCCCAACACACACTAAGTATAGGTCAAATAAAAGCACGGCCATTCTTCTATAAGTATGGATATAGCATTAAATAACCCATGAAGGCTGATATGCTACTGAACAAAGAGATAAAAAACAAAACCAAGAGAAAACGATGAAAAATAGTCACGTTAGCGTTCAGCAAATTGATTTTAACGATTTTTCCATTGACCAAACATTTTGAAACTTATCTTTTGATAAGGCGTGAAGCTGCGTGTGGTACTTCTTTTAAAGCCATCAAATATTAACGTTGACATGGATTTTCGCAAGAAAAACGTTTATAAAGCGCTAGTGAGAAAGAGACTACTGTTCTAATAACATCAGTGTTCATACTAAAGACGGCTATTCAAAATTTTTATGACTGCCTAATTTTTTTTTTTTTTTTTCAAATCTCCGACCAATCTAGAAAACAGTCATAGATCTGACTGAGATGAATTTACTTTAACGGCATTTCAAACCGTCTAGGGTTATCTTGCGTCGGTAGGTTCATATTTTGATCTTTGTATTGTTGATTCCTTTGCGTTTCTTTAACACATTGTGCTAACGAATAAAACAGTGCTTAAACAGATATCGAAATTGGCGGCATCTGGCATATCAGAAATTCAAACATACTAATGAATTATGAATAACAACCAGTGTTTATGCATATATATGTGTGCGTATATATATATATATATATATATATATATATTCATTGCTGAATTAACGATCCCTTTCGAGGCCCACAACGACTGGGCGCATCAGCGGAAATCGGAAAAGTACGAAGACCTACGTGA
This sequence comes from Sepioteuthis lessoniana, assembly GCA_963585895.1. NCBI lineage: Eukaryota > Metazoa > Mollusca > Cephalopoda > Myopsida > Loliginidae > Sepioteuthis > Sepioteuthis lessoniana. The sequence continues at coordinate 85,176,367 of OY757909.1, read as the reverse complement.
ACAGTGCATTAAGAATAGCTGGTTAGCAGACATATTTCCTCTTGAGATTGGATGTCGAGGTGTTATTTTGAACTCAACCTCTACATTTTTAACCAACCTCGGACTTTCACCAGCAGAGAATAGGGAATATATAAAAAAGATCCAAATCACGACTGTAATTGCATCTGAATGGATATGGCATTCGTATAAATAAAGTTGGTAGTATTGTGAGATATTGCTGGGGCGCCCTGGGTTATTTATATGATGCTTCGGCCCCGAAACCATGCCTGAACCCTGGGTCATCATCTGATGAAGACTTTATTGGAAACAAAACTACATTTTTGCGACAGTTCTCGTATATATATATATATATATATATATATATATATATATATATATATATATATATATATATATAATCCATTGATGAGTCAAAAATGATTCATTTTGGGAATAATGTAAAAGGATTCTTATAAATACCGAGGAGTGTTCAGTGTATGATAATTAATATATAAATTTCTTATAGAGTAAATTTCAATATAATTGAAAAAAATTAACCCACCGTCATCTGGATATTATAAATTTATTGCCGCTGGCAACTCAATAAGAGAAATTAACCTCTTCAGATAGCTATCACACAATGAAGAGAATTTTTATAAAAAACATTTCAACAGATTCTTACTCATTTAAAAAAAAAAGTGGTGTCACAAAAGGACATGGGCTAGAAGTCGGTATCAAAAATAAATGATTTATCAAGTGTCATGGATCCTCATGAAAACATTTTTACACAGCTTACAAAACCTTCAGCTACAAAAATCTTGTCAATAAATTAATCTATTTTATTTATAGAAAAATCTGAAAATTTATTTATTTGTTTATTTCCATAAAAATAGATTTAAACTTATATGAAAACAGTTAATATTAGAACAATGTACGGTATATTTCATCCGTAGATGGCACCTGGGCTTGTGTGGACCAAGAAGTAAAACCAATAAAAGGGTGACTCCACACTCCTCAACTTGAACCTCAATATCAAACGTAGTTTTGTGTTATACCTAGGACACTTCTTTTTTTATTAGGAGGAGTATTAACGTCTGCAGGTGACACAGTCAGCCTATCATAATCCTCGCTGATAGGATGGTCTAGAATATGAGTTCTGGTGCGTTTTTCCTGTCCTCAAAAACAAAATCCTCTTCGTTAACATTTAAACAGTACAAACAAATGACATATAAATTGAATTGCTTGAAATAGAACCGTTTGATCATTTATCTGGGTGTAAACAAATGACTGACGTTTAATTGAATTGTTAGTGATACATAGTAATACTTGGAATCATTTAACTTCGTTGACTTATGCTAAATTGAATTGTCATAAATAAAACTGTTTTATCATTTAACTGTGTGCATCTACAAAATATATTTATTAATCATGTATTTGATATATATGTAAAAACAGGATTTGTCATTAAATAACCAACAATGGTTGATATGGTATGAAAGCAAACCTAACCAAACGTTGATTTATTTTTCTTTATTTTTAATGATATTCGAATTTTTAAAAAGCTATCATTCTTCCATTATTTTTTCAACTTGATATTAACCTTTCCTTAAAGTTTTATCAAATCTTAAGTATATTGTTGTAACTATATTTTCCTTTAAATTAAAGAGACAAAAAGCTATATGAAGAGAAGATCAACGTCACCAACACTTAATTCTGATATTCCAAATATACAGTTTCACATCTTCTGTCGAAAGCATGCAACAAGATATGACAAAGTAACAGAAGACAATGTCAAATAAAAACTTTCGGAGATGTTTCTAGAAGTAAGAGCAATATTTTCGTTGGTGTGCAGCTTAATAAGGGAAGCATATTGAAGGAGATATAGTTGATTTATAATTAAGATTATAATAATTAAAAAAAAGAACAATGAAAAGGAAGTACAGTCTTATTACGGACAGGCTTTTGAGTATTTTTATACGCGTAGACAGCTTAGCTGACATTTTTATTTCTCGAGCAAAAAGAGGTCTTTACCTGATTCCTGACCCTGAATACTTTTAATAAGCTGATTATCTTTGAGACGCTGTGATTAAAAGCCAGTAGGTTTGTACATACCCAACAACTCCGCTAAAATGTAATACAATATCGATTATTAAATTCGTTTGAATCCATAGTTTTCCTTCTCCTAGACTGGTTGCCCACCCAAGGATACATAACTCAATCTATTATACTATTTACCTATAGCTGGTGGGATAACATACAGATCTATTCCTTTTCTAAGGGCATTAGCGCGAAGTGAAAATGCATCAGCCACGTCCAGGATTTGAACTTGGATCGTCAATTCCATTTCCTACACCAACAACCGTTACGTTAAGCGCTGATGGTACATCTGAAAACGATATATTGTAAAATCTAGCGTATGATATCCAGTATTACTTTAGGTTGCTTTCTTTATTTTATAATTTGCTCGGGTGTGCATATGTCATTATATAAATCTTATACTTTGAAATAAACAAAAAAACTGAAACTTGTAACACCATACTTTTTCTTTTATCTCGCCTCACATCTCAGGATTGTAAAATTTTATATTTTTGATCGTCTATAAACCCTAACAACCATTTCAAGAAAATGTTGCTAGCGCGTGAAACATTTGTGTTCATTTTATTTTATAAACGACGGTTGACTGCCGGGCGGTAATTATAATTTTGATAGATCACAGTATGCTTTCCTGAAGCAATTCATTAACTTATAGTACAAGGTAAAGTGTGTTAAATAATTGTGGATATAAGTACTTAGAAGTCACATTTAAAGAGGAGAAAATAGAAGAAGCATCTTTGAATTGTTTCAATGTGCATATTAGTTCGAATCATCAATAATTTTCGTTTTTGAAATAACATAATTTATTCATGAATTAATTTTAATTAAAAGCATATCCACCATTATTTTTATCACCTTGGGTCGTCTATAAAAGAGATTATTGATTCTTCAAAAGCAAAATTGAGCTTATTCAAGCTCTAGAAGTTTTCCACAAACGTTTTCACCTGTTTTACCCGATGAGACTTTTCCCCATCCAGGGCATTTTATATTGAACCAAAAAGATGGAAATCACTTGATGCAAGTTCTGGTGATTATAAACAATGGAATAGAGCAGACCAGCCTGAATTCAATATTTTTCCTGCGTGATTTATGCTGAATGTGAACCTGCGTTATTCTGGAGAAGCATAACGTTTCTTCTAATGACAAGTGCGGAGTGTTTTCTTAGAGGTTATTCATGTTTACTTATAAGATGTTTCTTAAGTGGCGACAGATAGTGGATTTGAGTGTGTTTGGGTCAAAGGCTAATTTTCGGGTAATTTTGCGCGGGTGAGATTCCACCAATTCTCTTAACTCGTCTTGGTCCTGATCCATGTTCATCTTATCATGACGTATCACCGGAACAAAACTTTTCTTTAGAAATCATTTTCGAACTTGGTGGTCTGTAATGGCCATACGTACTAGACATTTTCTAAACTGTTTCTCTCACGTTTTCGTTATTCTAAAACTCTCACAAAATCATATACGAAATATACACTTTCAGTTCCTCTATCTTAAAGGTGTGAGATTCTAGATTGAATTATGAAGCGCTTTTTTTCAATACTGTAATAAGTATTACCTAAGAAGGCTTTAATCAGGTAATTTCCGGTTGCGTTTAAAGAATTCAAAGCTTGAAATGCATCGTTACAACTTCATTTTTTTTCACGCAGTTCTGCCACAAATGACAAGATGTGGTAAAAGATCAATTTTCAAGAGGAGCTGAATTGGTTTTAAATTCAGATTTTTTTCCGTAGTGATCGGTTGCTGTACCGAGGCCCACAAAACAGTCTAACCTGCTATTTATTGAAAGCTGGGCGCGAGGGAAGAGATTTATGTCTTTTACAAGAGTTAAAATTCTGAAAGACGATTATTGTATTTTATATCACACTAATATAAACGAAGATCACACAAAAATACAATTCATTTCCAAATTAGACAAGATTTTTTCCCTTTATTTCTAATCTCTTAGTATATGAACTTGATTGTTAAAAATATAGCTATGATATATGATTAATCATTTTTGTTTAGTTACATATTTCCGCATCAGTACTTATATATATATATATATATATATATATATATATATATATATATATATTCACAATAAATGCAGCAAAGAAGAAAATAAAATTACACACACCGCACACTTTATGAACACCCTCAGAAACAATGATTATCCAAAATCAATCACATGACATTTAAATAATAATCAATTACAGAAACTTCATACACCCAATAAGAAGTTATCACAAAATAAATTCGGAGGGCTGATTACAAGAAAGGGCTAGATATACGTACAACTGGTCCACTCCGGACCCTCATTACGCCAATACATAACCAAGAAAAATAACTATACTGTCACAAGATGCACTCTAGCCAACTGCCCAATAAGCGATCCAAGTATATGCCAAAAACTTACTCTCTTTATCGTTTAATTTGCTCAAAATGCTATCATTTTTATACAGGAAGTACAATCAGACCCCTCCACATCAGAATTAAAGACCACCTCTACATTCGTGCATCTTCATTCCATAAACATTTAGTTAAATGCAGAAATAATGATAATAATTTTTCCATTAAAATAGAAGCAATAGTACGTAATATTGGTAATATCAGAATTATGAGGCTTTATTTATAGCTAAGTTACACCCTCAGATTAACAGTAGGTTAGAATTAAATACTAAATATATCATTAATTAACAAGCACGTTTTAAATACATATTTAAATTTTGAAAAAATAAAAATAAAAATAAAATAAAATAAAGTTGATTGGGACAACTGAAATCATGCCTATTCTGCATGGCGTTTAAACACCCTTCGTAGCACTATTCTTAAAACACCCAACATGACGTTCTAACACACCATGTGACACCATGTTTGCAACGTCCCAAAAAAATTGAACATCCAACATCGTGTTCAATTAAGAAAAGTCTCTGACGATGAAATTCTAACTTTGAAATTAATTAGATTCAAATAATTATTATTTCGCATTGCAATAGTCCTCTAAATTAATACAATGAAATAAAATAATATATACATATATATATATGTCTATGTATGTGTGTGTTACGTGCTGTTGAAAATAACGTGGAAGCAGTACTTCACAAAACAGGAGCTTCTCATCTCATAAACCATCAAAGGAAGACGGTCAAGACACGCTGGACACTGCTGAAAAAAGCCAGGACGAATAATAAAGCGACCGATCTTGTTAACTCCCACACATAGATACACCTGAGTTAGTCGACCAGCAAAGAGTTATATTCCTCAGGTCCAAGAGAAATGGATGATAGGGACGGATTACGAGAAAGAATCAAAGGAATCCGTTCTATTAGCATGAATTCATGATAATAATAGATATATACTTTTTTCACACACATAGGCTTGTAATTTTACTAATTTGCATAGACAATGCTTCAAGCAAATTACAAAATACTTTTCTATAAATGTTTGTTTGTATGTAACTGTATGTGATTGTGTGTGCATGTATGGTGTATATTTGTGTGTGAGAGAGAGAGACAGAGAGAGAGAGAGAGACATAGAGAGAGATACTGGGAGAGGTGGTAATATATATATATATATAGCGAGAGAGACAGAGACAGAGAATGGGGAGCCTGAATACTGAATAGTGCTAAATACATCCATTTGCTTAAGGACTATTTGAAACCAGACTTGTGTAGAAAGAATTTTTTTATCCGTATGATAAAGTTCGATGTCACAGATCACATTCAACACAATGTGGTTGATGGAGGTGTCTTCGTATGGAATAGAGACTAGTTAAGAGTTCGAACTTAAATATCACGGCGCAAACTTACAGAAAGGTAAAGAGCAGAGTTCAAGCCGATGAATTCACACAATTTTGGAAGACTCATTCCACAAAAATGGCATCTCATAGCCGTTAAGACTTGTATGCGTCAGGAACTCACTAAGTTATTAATATTTAAGCTAGAAAGAGTAAATATTATCTATAATCACTAAAGCATGGTAACAGCACGGATTCACATTATTCTATCCCTATCGACCATTGCTTTAGTAAAGTAACATACCCATGATACGGATATGTGAAATAGACATAACGTTCATAAAATGTTCATAAACATATATAGGAATCCGAAAACACGAAATTAGTTCAGGTACGAAAATTTCATTCACCTTTTTGAGTTTAAAGGTTTTTCGACATGAGGAGAGAGAGACACAATCTTTCTATGCTGACTGCTTTTACATCATCAGCTCTCAACCCAACCAACGCGCGGCGCCCGTAGCGCACAAAGTCGTCTGACCTCGCCGAGGTCTGAATCTCGACTCTCTCGTTCGGAGGCAGGAACCCAGCTCACTGCTTTTTCTCAAATCTCAGCCCACGCTTCCGGTGCATGACGTCACCCACATCCCCTGGTCCTGATTCCTATCTGGGATTTTTATTTTGACATCTCTGAATGACGCATTCTCCCCGTGCGTGCGTGAACACCTGCGCTCATATTTGTACCTAACTAGCCCATGCACTGAGCCGAAAGGTTCTCATCCTAACTAAACCGAAAGGCAAGATATTCAAAACGAAATCCCCCCGCAATCATATTACAGTAAGAGCACTCGACAGCATCCAGTACCAATGTTACATAGCCATATACACGAATACGGCCATGTGCGAAATGGACATATAAAATTCATTACGATAGAACATATAAAGAACATAGCAATCTCGGAATTCGAAAACTCGGAACGACTTCTTGTTCAGGTACGAAACCTTTTTATTAACTTTGAGTTAAAGGTTTCGACGTAAGGAGGAGACACAATCTTCTATGCTGTCTTATTCATTTGGCCCCCGTCTCGAGCGGCCCTCATAGGGCGCATGTTCGCCTCGCGTCTGAGAGCTCCAAAAGTCGATCCTTCTCGTTTGGCGTCTAGTACCCAACTCTTATTTTCTTCAAATTCTCACACAAACCTCCGCGCGCTTCCGGTGCGTCACGTCACCCGCACCCTGTCACCCAGTATCGTTTCGGACTATTATGACATCTGAGTGACACCTCCATCCGCTCGCGCGCACCTGCGTTAACACCTGCCTCAATGTTGCACCTAACTAACCCATGTGCTGAGCCGAAAGGTTCTCAACCTAACTAAACTCAAAGGCATGAACCGAAATCCCTCGGCTATTCCATAACACCAACACAGTGCTGGCTAATGTATGTTTTTTTTCTAGTAAGTTAACACTGATGTCTACATATGAAAGTGTCCATAGGAGAACGTCGCTGTGAAAACTGTGTTACAACTCACCGAAAAACCGCAGCTGAGTGCATACCAATCAAGCCAAAAGCCAAAAAATTAAGTTACCAGGGTTCAGAAGCAGTTTTGGAAAAATTGGATAACTGGAAAAAATCATCTTCTTGATTTAAAAAATTCACAGTCCAGGTAGTGCATTTATACAGTCGCCCCGACACAGACACAACTTGGAAGAAATCCCATTTTGACAGACTCGTCAATTAGAGATTTCGTAAGCAGGATATGCACCTGAGTAAACAAAGGGGACAGGTGAAATGAATTACAAACTGAAAAGAAAATACATAGGCGTTATGAATGTTATATAAGCACACAGTTTCAACTCCCACAGGATAGGCACTCAGTCAGGAGAAACGGACAGTCCTGCTGTACTTCCGAGTGAGTTGCACATCGTAGGTGGACTTGAAAAATGACGAATACTTGTATACAAAAATATAACTTATTTTCTTTATTCATCCGGCTTGCTCCGAATGTGGCGTCTAAAATAGAGAGAGAGGGAGGGGGGTCTAAGAGGTATTAAGTGCATAAGGAGTTAACGGGAGATCTCTTCACTTTGACTATTAGCAGGGATTCTGCTGATATCTTAAAAATGGCTACTCGTGGTCGACAGCTCACATCCGATCAGCTGCCAAGTATTTTCCTTTAGCTAGTGACTCCGGTACTTTTTGCTTCTGGGCTTTTGTCCTCTATTTCCGAAGTCTAGGTCATCCTACTTCTAATTTCAATGTGTCATGACCACCTGGTTAATTAAACTGTCAACTTGTTACTCATTTTCTATTTTCGCAAGCCTGTGTCAACTTTATCCGTTAAGCTTTTAACCACTAAGGCCTCTGTCTTTTTAACCAAAAAGATGCATTTGTCATATTCCAATCTACCGACAATGCAACAGTCAGAACTGAAGCCCCTTTGAGGAATAGATCTGATCAGCCCCGTCAATGAAGTACAAATTTAAGAATCACAACTGAATATAGGATCACAACGTGGGTCAAGTAACGATGTCAAATATAATAGTCCTGTGTCAAAGTCTTTGATCTCAGTCCAAGTCTCACACTTGCAGCATTTGGACCCTTTCGTAGATAAACATGAAGTATATATCATAAACAAATATTGTTGTGGTCTCTTCATTTCTTCATTTGGTAATACGATACAATAGTAGTCTACTGTCTCCCTATACGTACAATAATTTCTGGGAATTAAGATTTTGTAATGAATTATGTTTTCGAGACAATTCTGAATTAAAGAAAGGTTTAGACGTTTGGACAAAACACACACACAAAAAAAGCAACAACAACAAAAAAAAAACAAAAAAAAGCCAAATCCAAAAACAAACAAACAAGCAAACAAACGAAAAATCAATCTGCACGGCTATTTTCTGGGTTTGTTCCTGAAATCTCTTATTTTGAAATCCGACCACAAAACCTGATAATTCGTCCAGAAATGACTCAGCGAGGCACAATATTTCGGATGTAAAAGAACCCATGCTAAACATCTAATTACAAACAGGCAATTATAATAAATTTAGAATAGTTCTAAATGATGACCTCTATTTGTATTATACTGTACTCTCTCTCTCTCTCTCTCTCTCTTTCTTTCTTTCTTTGTCTATATCCCACAAACACAAACATACAAACGCACATACATACACATACATATATATATATATATACATTAGTCGGGAATTGAACCCATTATCGTCCTGTTGTAACGGTGATTCATGATGTGAATCCTTCTATTTAGAAAGTAATTAAGGGTTCCAATTAGAATTTCTAAGTTATCTTCATAATATCTCGAATTTTGATTATTACAAAATGACGTTCAGTGTAAATGTTGACCACAATGATGCATCGCTTTCTTGAAAATTGGACCGGAAATTGATTTATTCCCAAAGAGCATTTAAAGTGTTTTGCTTGAGTAAAGAATCTCTTACTGATGTATCATTTTTACATACATGATACATTTTTTCACCTTTTCTTCATCATAAGTTTCATCTGACAACCGTTTTCTATTTCATAGTTGACCAATAAAACTACTATAAATGATTTATAACTCACGATTTATAGTTTCATGAGAGATATATATATATATATATATATATATACTTACTAATTTACAATCTACCAGCATTCACGGTGACAAAGAAAAAGAAAAAAAAACGCCTGAATTCAGAGATAACAAATCTCGAATCACTGCCTGGGGAAAAAAGAAAAAGATTATCGGGAGAAAAAAGAAAGAAAAGACCAACTTCGTCACACCAGTTGAAAAAAATCAAGAGATATGCAATCAGTTGGAAGAAAGAACAAAAACCCACCGCAAAATGCGGTCGGTGCTAAGTATCCTGAGGAGCCGTTTTAGGCGAAACTATAGTAGGATAGTCCCGACTCGCGATTTAATATATATATATATATATATATATATATATACGAGGGTGTGTGTATGTGTGTGCATGATTATATATAATTTTGTTTGCTATATTCGAAAATGAAGAATGATCAATGTCAGCGGTAGAACATATGTATCTAAGTTAAGGTAGCATAGGCAAAAGCCCAATAGAGTTTGCTAATTCTTATATATATATATATATATATATATATATATATATATATATATATATATATATATATATATATCAGCAACAGTTTTCTACCGACTGTTGTGCAAACAGTTATAGACAATATCAAAAAGATGCAGGCATCAGTACAAAGGTACCCTGTTTATTTGTGCTTCTCTTGGCAAGGTAGAGATATTGAGAGATTTGCTAAGTAAATCTTACAAACTGTACAGTTGTGTTATTTTTCTGTCAATGTAGGGATTATCTTTAAAACTAAATCTGGAAAGACGTTCTTCCTCCTTATCATGATAATTCTCATTAATTCGTTTAGGTGAAGTTGCGGTTCGCGCTACATAGGAAGAACTAACCAAAATCTGGGTGCTAGAATTAAACATGTCCCTACGAAAATACATAACTTTACTAGTGGTCCGACTGATAATCTTAAGCAAACAATTCGGGTCATCTAAAGCAAGACACCTAATAAATAATCATGACTGCTGAAAATTTTAACACGGGCTTGCTCACCATCCTAAACAAGTCAAACTCTTCAGTTCCTCTGAAGGTATTATGGACAATTCATATTTCGTCCTGCAGACCGTCTCTCTGTAAACAGAGAGAATGTCTGCTAGATATTAATATCATTTTGATAACGTCTCCAAGACAAATATTTTTCTCCATCCTAAATATTTCACAATATTTTATACGATATTCTCATCGATTTTAACTCTGTTGATTGAAGAAAGAAACCAGCCACCTAGTTGGTCACCTTTCTTTTTTTTTCTTTTTTTTTGGGGGGGGTTATATTTTTTAATCCCATAATAATTGAAACTCTACATCTTTTCACTCCCTTCATTAAATTCTGTTCTCATCAAAATATCTTTATATATAAATTCCATTTAGGAAGTGAGTCTTCTGATCAACACCATCCGAACCCCACATTAAACATACTCACTTCCGTCGTCTAACATACCACATCTCTAATATCATCAAATAACATTACAAGTACAAAACATGATAATGATATCGATAAATTCGGATCTGCTGAAATATCAATAAGTTTCACCAATAACACCCACAAAAATCATATTAAAAAATACTATCAAAAAACGTTTTCAAATCTTCGAAGACATCAGCATAAAAAATAAACGGCTAAACTTAAATATAATAGCATTTCACACCAGTACTAATATATTAGACACTTTCAACAACTAACATATTAACTAAAGGAGCTCAGCCATAAAATTATGTTGTATAGCAGAGAAAGACGACAAAGCTGATGTATAAAAATATAATCTGCTTCTTTTCTTTATATTACCTGAAATGCTCGGATATATATATATATATATATAGAAAGAGAGAGAGACAGAGACAGAGACAGAGAGACAGAGAGAGACAGAGAAATTCGAAGACGGCTGAGTTTGTACCCTGGGGTTAACAGTGCGGATCTTCTGTGAACCGATTCCTCTTCGTTCTACCAGGGTCGCAACCTTTTCTGATTTATATAATTTTTCCGGACGCCCACCAAAATATTCGTGATCACGCGTCCCACTTTCATGTTGCACGTGGACCAACCTCTTTCTAGCATGCCACCCTTGCAATTTACGTAGCATTTCCTTCAGGGCACCTGCGTTTTATTTACTTTAGGAAACAGGAGAATTCCTGACATTATTCCCGGTGTCCGACTTCCTTCTTGCATGCCACCCACGCAATTTTCGCGGCATTTCCACAGAGCAGTAGTGTCCTGTTTACTTCAGGTAACAGTTGTATATCCTGTTAAGCAACCAACGCAATTTACGTATATGTCCAAGGGATCTTCAAGTCAATATTTAACCATAAACACTTTCATCAAAATAAATATCGCATCGAAACTAGACAACTAACAATACTAACAAAAATAATCCACTGAAGACGATCAATCGATATGGTCGAAAGTGGCTGGGAGCAGAAACTATGACAACATTTCAATCATTTTGACATTGATACAAGGACAATAGTAAGAACGCTTAAGAAAAAACACATTAGACAATAAAAAGGAATGTTCCATGTTCTTTGATTTGGTTTTGGTTTGATTTTATGGCATATAAGCCATTGTAGGTTATTCAATGCCAAATTTTTTTTTATATATTAATTATATATGATTTATAAACGCAATTTGTTGATAACATTTTTAAACGAACCTAAGATCATTCTTTTGCACACAATTACATGATTCCAAACATTGCTACATAGTGCCCTCAATAAGCTTCCAGACTTTTTTGTACTGGCATTTAAAATGGTCGAAGACTCTTGAAAATTCAGTATGTTATTGCTATACATCTTATGAGATGACTGACCAATTTTTATGATTTCAGATACAAATTAACAGCTACAGCAGGAATCGGAATACACCCTACTAAAGCCTGATTGTCACCGCTGGTGAATTTTAAAAATGCAATCTGGACGTGAGGATACTTTAGAAGAACGATATGCAATACAATTATGTTTTACACTTGGTAAAAATGCCACAGAAACGTATGGAATGCTTAAGACTGCTTTTCGACCATCTTGCTTAAATCGAGCATCGGTTTTTGAGTGGCATAAGAGATTCAAGGAAAGCAGAGAGTCTGTGACGGATGATGAGAAGTGTGGGAGGAGTAAGGAAGTCAATATACCAGAGTTGATAGGCCAAAGGTTTAGGGTTAGGGTTACTATGTTGAGATTTTAAGGGAGTTAAGGAAGAGATTCCTTGGGAAGAGGCCAGCTCTCTTCAAATCGAGTCAGTGGCATTTCCACCAGGACAATACACCAGTCCACAACTCCATCCTTGTCACAGACTATTTGACCAAGATGGGCATCAAGCCAGTTCCTCACTGTCCTTATAATCCAGCCCTTGCTCCTTGTGACTTTTGGTTATTCCCTAAGCTCAAGGAAAAACTTAGAGGCTGTGGTTATGAGATAATTGAAGAGATGAAAGAGGCTGTTGCAAAGGTCATTGACACACTCACACAAGAGGACTTCCATGGGGCCTTCCAGATGTTGTTGGAATGGTGCAACAAGTGCATTGCAGCCGGAGGCGATTACTTCGAAGGGGACTTGAGTTTCATGTGTGTACTATCAGTAAAAGTGCCCATACGAAAAAGTCTGGAAACTTATGTAATGAGCCTTGTGTTTGTGTGTGTGTGTATTTCCAGATTTTGCATAGTATTTTTGTTTTCAAGTAAGTAATGATTATAATCATTTATGAACTATTATACCTTCAAGTAACAATTAATACAAACAATTCGCACCGTTATTACACTTTCAGCAATTCCTACCGATTATTAGTTGTATGGTATACACAGTTAGAAACAAACTCCCAAACGATTGTTCGTTACAAACGTGATAAATCCAGCATAATAAGTGAGTTGTTCTTATTTTAGTTTATAATGACACAAAGCCAGGAGTAGAAAATATCCATTGAGAATCTGGTAAAGTTCACAATCATTTTAAACATAACCCAGGACGTACTTTTTTTGGCAGGAAGTCCTCTTCGTGTATTCAAACCCCCGTTATAGGAGTAGAGGCTCAATGCTTAATCTGAAGCCTCCACCACCATAAAAAAAGCTGCTATTTTCCTTATCAGTACTGACAGGTAGCCAGTCAGTATACAAATGTCGAATTCTCTTCGACCTGATGATAAATATTATCGGTGTTTTGCCATTGGATTTTGTCACAAGCCTTGGTGGCAACTAGTGACGCCTGTTTCTCCTGCGGGCTAAGTAATCAAGAGAAATGAAGCAAAAGACCACAACTCAAAGGAGATAAGAAATAAAATAATAATAAAAAAAGTAAAAAAATCTAAAAAATAAGAAAGAAAAACCCCGTCCGGCCTCTGCTTCTTTTTTCGTTTCTTTCTTTCTTTCTTTCTTTCTTTCTTTCAGTTTCTTCCTCTAATTAGTACTTTGCCGTTCTCGAGCTGACATGGCTGACATCGTGCAAGTGGCGAGGTCGCTCTAATCAGCAGATCGATCCAATATCAATCAGTCGATCAAGCGGTTCGCGTCCATTATTCATACACTTATTGATTGATAACATGTACTAGGCACTCACCTAATTGCGACTGATTACGGATCGAAATGTAGGTCCACTTCCTCTTGAGAAAAGATGGCCACCAGTCTGAGAGTGCCCTAGTCTCATTCACGAAAAGTATAGAGCGGGAAAAACGAGTATCATAAAGAAACAGTAAATAAGGATGGCCGACTTTAATTCCAATAATCGCTTAATTATATATATATATATATATATATATATATATATATATATATATATATGTGTGTGTGTGTGTGTGTGTGTGTGTGTGTGTGCGCGCGTTTTTATGTGTATGTGTGTATGTCTGGTCAAGTTTCTTACCACTTTTTACATAAAATCGTACGAATAAAACTTAAAGGATATAATCAAAGCTATTATTTCCTTAGATTTTTTTCTAAATTATATCTATGCTTCGAAAATTTTGGTATTAATCGAATTCAAATTTGGATTGCTTTATATAAGTACATTTTCTTAGCTTATTCAAGTACATTTTCGTAGCTTATAAATAATAGTTGTTTCCAAGTAATAGATATAGTGACTAATTAGCTATTTATTGGATAGAGTTAAAAAATCATATGTTTAAACACACACACACACACACACACATATATATATATATATATATATATATATGGGGGGTATTTATTTATTTCAATTTTCATTCATTTATTTTATTTTATTGTACGTTTTTCTAGGTTTCTTTCTATTTGAAAATTATCATCGTGAGAAAAAGATATTAACGTAGGCCACATGGCGTAGTAAATAATATTTTGGACTGCAATTTTATGATAAGTGAGTTCGAACTCTGGGCGCTCGATTAGCTTCCTTTTAGGACGAATGCCTTTGGTATTGGTATAGGTGTCTGAAACCCCTAACAGCCATGTGTTAAACTACGACTAATGTTCTTCTGCAAGGATGGCTTTGACACGGAATTAAATGGGGGTGTCCTCGTGGTGTAATGGTTAGAGTGATGGACTGCGGAATCGTTGTACGCGAGTTCGTACTCCAGTCGCGCTATTACGTTCACTTTCGGGCAAATACCCTTGGGAAAGGTATGAACCCCCTTATCCTCCCAGCTATGGGTTAAATAGTACCACTACTGTTCTTCTATGAGAATGGCTTTGGCATTAAATAACCTAAAAAGAGTTGATATGCCATTAAGCAAAGAAAGAAAGAAACTGATTTAAATTATCCAGAAAGGTTGATATACCATTAAATAAAGAAGTAACCACAAAGTTAAAAAAACTTAATGATATTAACGAAAATATTGTTTTCATAATTATTTTTTTCTTAAGTATTTTTATTTATCGACTGATTGCTTTATTAATTGATTTTAACAGCATGTCAACCTGTCTGGGGTCATTTTATACCTAGTGTTTCGGAAATTACATTTATTGTTCGTTCATATATATATATCGTGGGCAGATGTTTCTTCAGACTTATATAATACGAATAAGTTTCAAACAGATTCATTTGACCTCTATATGTGACCCTAACAAGTACAATCGCTCCGAGTGACCGTGGACCTGGCTGTAATATCGATGAATGGGTATTTCATACTCCCAGACCAATAGAAATGGACCCTCATCATCATATACAGTTTTGCCTTATACCTAGGATACCCCTTTTGAGATGAGGTGGCATTACCCCTCTGCAGAGTGTACAGTCATTGTATTCCAAAGCCGGCAGATAAGGCGTTTCTATGCTTCGAGTAGCTTCGTAAAATTTGAAATCACTTTCTGGTTTATTTATCTTTGTATATTCCCTCTACTTTCTAATCAATAAGAAATAATGATGGATCCTTAGTAATAGTTACAGTTGCTACTTAGCTAATCATTGGATATCGTTAACAAATTCTCTATGAATTTTTTTCAATAATTATAGGTTCGTAGTAATTTAGGCTGCTACATATCCACCTCCAGTAATTTAAGACATCTCACGCTCGTGTTGTAAATAGAGGATGTAAAAACATGTTTGGGCAGATATCTGGTAACATATAAAGACCTAGATTAATGTGCTTAGTGTCAATTACTGCGTAATGGTATTGAGTAATAGCATTCGTTAGTCATGATTACAAAGTTATGCATGCAGCAGCTAACTATGATAGAACTTTTGGCTCAAGGAAGTTGCGGACCGTAGGAAATTAAGCGACTTATCAAAAGCTGTACATAATTATGGGTGTGAAGAATGTTCGCCGGTGTGTTCGAGGTGCTAAAGCGGGCAGAGGAGGTATGATCGGAATGTTTGTTTGTTGGTTAGTTTGAATTTTATGGCATATACATTCTTGTGGGTTATTTAATGCCACATCCTTTTAATACATACATGATTTGTAAATTCATAGTTTTTAGATACCATTTTGAAACGAGCAAGAGCTCATTTGCTTGCACACAGTTAAATTGTTTCGAGTATTTCTGTCAAACACAAATAATTCTATTTAATATAATTTGTTTATTAGCACACAGATGAATATGCATACAGGATTTGGGAAGGCGTGCGAGGATGTTTGCATTCCACAAAGCCCTAATAAGCTGGGGAAAGGTATGAATCCAGTTTTTCTCCCTCCAGCTATGGGTAAATAGCAAGAGTGGTTAGCACTTTTAGCCATAGTTATGCAACCAGTCTCGGAGAAGGAAAACTTTGAACTCATAACCGTTAAACTTCGCTTGAAAGTTGGCCTTGTGTCACATCCGACTTGTGAAGAAAAGTTCGGTAAATACATGCATATATTGATTATAAGTGAATAGTCAGTACGAATTTTTTAAAAACCTTGGAGCTAGTTTGTTGGCACACAAATAAGTATTGCTATTGTTTGCATACAGTTAAATGGTTTTGAATATTGATAAGTCACCGTAACCCCACAATTTAGCAACAGTTATTTTTTGTACACATGTAATTTATAGGAGGCTCACGTGATGCAATGGTTATCGTCTTGGGCAATAAACATTGTTATCCCTGTTCAAATCCTTCATGAGACTGTTTGCATTTCTCATGTCACTAATATCTTTGAAAAAGGTGTGAATCCAACTATTCTCTCTTCAGCTTTTGCACACAGTCAAAATGTTTCAGTATTACTATTTAATACCACTGATTCAAATTTTGTGCACAGTTAAACGTTTTCAAGTATTGCTATTCAACACTAATAATCCTATTCAACATTTCTCATTGGTTTACACACATTTATATAGTACCGAGTATTGCCATGTGACACAAACAATTCAATTTAAAATCAGTTATTTGTTTGCATACAGTTAAATAGTCAAGCAGTTCTATTTGATCCATTGATGGGACCCTATCAAGTACAACCACTCCGAGTCAGAGTCAACCTGGAAGCAATGACAATGAAGGGGTACTCCATATTCCGCGAAGTTCCAGGAATATTCGAGCCTCACCATCAGATGGTTTAGTGTCATATCAAGGACAATTGTTGGGGCATCTAAAAGACCTAGACGACTGATTTTAGTAACGTACGTGGTGATTAGAAAGGAAAAATTTTTTAAAAACGATGATGGCATTAAGCAAAAGTCAACGATTTATACTAACAGCTATTGCTTTTCTGATAATTTTTTAAAGCGTTAAGACTTCAAAATTTGTCATAAAATATTTTAGCCAAATTTTCGGTGTGTAGCTGAATCAATAAGTAAAAGTAAATTGTTAATTTTCTTTAGTGACAGAATGAAAAGTGTATCGAATTCTTAGAAAAATATGTCGTACAAAATTTGGAAATATATTAAAATGTAAGCTTCCAGGTTTGAAGAGAAATACTACTGCTGACACTTGACACGAGTTTCATTAGTAGTTCTATCTAGTCTAAAACATGTTTTATACCATTAGAGACCTTATTTATCAATGAAACCTCATAATTCATCTGAATAACAGTTTTATTATTCTCACTTGTCTAAAACATTTTTTATACGATTAGAGACCTTATTTATCAATGAAACCTCATAATTCATCTGAATAACAGTTTTATTATTCTCACTCGTCTAAAACATGTTTTATACGATTAGAGACCTTATTTATCAATGAAACCTCATAATTCATCTGAATAACAGTTTTATTATTCTCACTCGTCTAAAACATGTTTTATACGATTAGAGACCTTATTTATCAATGAAACCTTATGATTCATCTGAATAACAGTTTCTTTATTCTCACTCGTCTAAAACATGTTTTATACGATTAGAGACCTTATTTATCAATGAAACCTCATAATTCATCTGAATAACAGTTTTATTATTCTCACTCGTCTAAAACATGTTTTATACGATTAGAGACCTTATTTATCAATGAAACCTCATGATTCATCTGAATAACAGTTTTATTATTCTCACTCGTCTAAAACATGTTTTATACGATTAGAGACCTTATTTATCAATGAAACCTTATGATTCATCTGAATAACAGTTTTATTATTCTCACTCGTCTAAAACATGTTTTATACGATTAGAGACCTTATTTATCAATGAAACCTCATAATTCATCTGAATAACAGTTTTATTATTCTCACTCGTCTAAAACATGTTTTATACGATTAGAGACCTTATTTATCAATGAAACCTTATGATTCATCTGAATAACAGTTTTATTATTCTCACTCGTCTAAAACATGTTTTATACGATTAGAGACCTTATTTATCAATGAAACCTCATAATTCATCTGAATAACAGTTTTATTATTCTCACTCGTCTAAAACATATTTTATACGATAGGAGACCTTATTTATCAATCAAACCTCATAATTCATCTAAATAACTGTTTGATTATTGTCTTGTTTTATACGATAGGAAACCTTATTTATCAATGAACACCTATAATTTATTTGAAAAACAGTCTCATTAATCTATCTTGTCTAAAACGTTTTATACAATAGGATACCTTATTTGTGTATCAGCCGTCATAATTTAAAAAAATATAGATATATGTACTAAAATTGGAGACATTATTGATCAGTTAATAATCCTACTTCTTTTTGGTTTTAGTTGAATTATTATATCTGGTCTAAAACTTGTTTTAAAGTATGGGAAACCCTACTTCTTAATGAAATCCCTATTCTTCATTTTAGTACTAATTTTATTATTCTTTTAAGAACTTCGAGACTTTATTTTTCCATCAAACATTGTCCTTCTTTTTGATACCAGATTCATAATTCTGTCTGCTCTAAAATATCTTTTTATAGGACTGGAGACCTTATTTATCAACCAGAGCTCGTAATTCAAGATATAATGAAAACTACTTCCAGAGAACAATTACTATAGATTATCTTAATTACTGGTTGTTTACGACGAAAGCCAAAATAATCAGCTCTTAACTAAATTTCCCGTAGTTTTTCATATTTTTGTCTAGCAACTTGTAATTCTAAAATATGATTTGTGTAACCGAAAGAACGCGAAAAAGAAAACGGCACTGGCTATGGGAAGCTGCAGTTAATAACTTTTGATAATACGCCCAAGCAACAGGAGGTAGCGGCCAACTTAAGAAATGTATTGATTTCACCAGAGGCTAAATTGAAACTGTCATTTTCCTTGCCAACCACTGACTGACACATCTATTTCACTGGAATGATGTTTTAGCAACCTGACCTTCATGTCAAGAATTATGGACCGATTTGTTGTCGTCGGGTTGTTGTTGTTGTTGTTATTAGTGGTAGTGTTGGTGGTGGTAGTGACGCTGGTGTTGATACTAATTTTTGTTTCTTAAGGATCGAAAGTTGAACTGTGATGTTGTACTTTGCCCCTGGCCTCTTTGCCGCTTCTTATTTATCATCAACGACTTCCATCCGTTTTTGGGGGTCTTCTGCTAAAATCGATAAGCTGTCAGATTCGTGCTATATATCCATGATACTAAAGACTAAAACATTCTGATGACCATCGAATTGTAAGGTTTTGAACGTTTGGTGTTTTTTGTTTTTTGTTTTTTGTATGTTTCTTTTATGCGAAGAAGAGCTATGTTGGAAGAGAGGTTAAATCCAAAAGATCTACACCACATGGAGACCTGACTTTATATCTATTCTTAAAAACAACAGAGCTGAGTTCCTGTGGCGTTGTGGTTAGTGTGTTGGACTGCAACATCATAGTCAAGCAAGTTCGAGCTTCAGTCGTGCTATTATGTTCACTTTCGGACAAATAACATTAGGGAAAGTATGAACCTCGCAATTCCATCCAAGCTATGGGTTAGATAGTACTTCTATTTTTCTTTTTAAAGGGTGGCTTTGGTATTAAATAACCCATGAAGGTTGATATGTCATTAAACAAAGAAACCAAATGAAACCTAATGAACAACAACCTCTCCAGCTAAAAAAAAAGTGCTCCTTTTGGAATCATATTAAAAGGGTTTGAAACCAAACGAGATAAGATCTAAGCCGGAAAATAGGTCACCTCCATTCTGAGTCATATCAGCTTATATAAAATGGCTTTCTCTTATAATTTATACAGTACAAATAGGAAACAATAATAATAATAATAATAATAAGAAGAAGAAGAAGAAGAAGAAGAAGAAGAAGACGGAAAAGAACAACAGCAGCAACAACAACAAAAAAGTACATTTTGAAAGCGTGTGTAATTGTGTGTGTAAGAGAGACTCACTCATGGACTATAAATCGTGATTTTCTCAAATGTTTATCACTTATGGCCAACCAAAGGTCTCCATTTTCTAGAGGGAAATAATTACTTATTTCAATCGCATGTCTCGATATGAATCTACGCATTGGAGAGTAGGCAGGGATGACCCATTTTTATCTTCATTTTACTTCGATTATTGCCCCCCTCTCTCTCTCTGTCTTTCTTTCTCCCTGCTCCTCCCTTTCTCTCTCTCTCTCTCTCTCTCTCTCTCTCTCTATTAATCTATCTCTCTCACTCACGAGCTCCTTTTGTCATTCTTCTCTATACATTTGCAGTTACCTTTCATCTTTCCTCTTTAATGCTCTTGTTGTCTCTCTCTTTCTTTGTCTCTCTTTCCCCCTCTTTCTCTCTTCATCTATATATATATATATATATATCCTTTTGTCTTTCTTCTCAATGTATCTTTTGTTATCTATTTGATTCTGTCTTTCAAAGTCCCAATCACTTTCTTTACCTTTCACTTCTTCCTTTCTTTCCTCCATCTCCCTCTCTCTCTCTCTCTCTCTCTCTCTCTCTCTTGTTTTGTCTCACTTGTTTAATCATTCTATTTTATTTGTCTACCCTTTACTTGCTCTACACATCAAGCTTTATCCCACTCTTTTAGTATCTATCTCTATTCGACTTCTCATATGCTTTGTTTTTACTTTCTCTCTTAAGTTTTCCTGTTTTAAGTTCATCAATCTTTTTCTCTCACTCACTCACTCTCTCTCTCTCTCTCTCTCTCTCTCTCTCTCTCTCTCTCTCTCTCATACACACACACACAATCTATCTATCTATCTATCTATCTGTCTATTTTCCCC
Organism: Sepioteuthis lessoniana; assembly: GCA_963585895.1. Lineage (NCBI taxonomy): Eukaryota > Metazoa > Mollusca > Cephalopoda > Myopsida > Loliginidae > Sepioteuthis > Sepioteuthis lessoniana. The sequence goes on along the minus strand of OY757909.1, from coordinate 85,155,037 downwards.
CTACTTTTTCCATATTGATCGATGCGTTTCTTAAAAACCAATAGTTTTGAGGTAACAATTTTTAAACGGGACAGAGCTCATTTGGGTGCACAATGTTAAATGGTTTTAAGTATTGCTATTTAACACTAGTAATTCAATTCAAGATTACTAATACGATTACACGCAGTTAAATAGTCCTAAGTGTTGTTATATAAGAAAAAACAATTCAATTTAACAGCAATTTGTTTGCACACAGTTAAATAATTTCATATATAGAAAATGATTAAATATTTCTATTTGACCCATAGATCGGTCCCTAACAGGTACTACCACTCCGAGCCAGAGTTGATCCTGGAGTAACAGTAATGAAGAAGTTGTCCACATTTTCCTTCTCTCCTAAACTGAAACATCACCATCGAATGGTTTAGGACACTTGCCTGGACGGTCTTATTGTACCATAGCCAGATACGGCCATGTGTGAATTGGACATATAATGTTTATATATATATATATATATATATATATATATATATATATATATATAACATAGGACATAGGAATCTCGAAGCACCAAAAACACTTACGACTTCTCAGTTCAGGTACGAAACTTTTTATTACCTTTGAGTTTAAAGGTTTTTCGACATAAGGGAAGAGAGGCACAATCTTTCTATGCTGGCTTTTTCATCCGCCCCCCCCCCATCTCGTGCGACACCTGCCCAAGGCCTCCGCGAGCAAGCGAAAGTCAACCGTCTCGTTCGGTGTCCCGTTCTTAACTCTACTAACTTTTTTCAAATTCCCAAAATCCTCCGCGCACTTCCGGTGCGTGATGTCATTCGAACTCTGTAACCCCGTTTCCCATCTGGGGCTATTGTGACATCTTTGAGTGACACGTCCGCTCCGAACGTGCACGCGAACACCTGTGTTAATATTGCACCTAAGTAACGGATGCACTGAGCCGAAAGGTTCTCAGCCTAACTAAACCCAAGGCATGAAACGAAATCCCTCGGCCATTATATTGCATTATTCCACTGAAGATATGCAGTAGGCGTATCGCACATCCTCAGCCGACTGGACTGTGGTGTAATGGATATCACCGAAGGAAATGGACACGGTAATCCGATTTCAACTGCCGAGTCGGCTGGAATTGCTGAATACACCAACTATACTCTGCAGAGAGGTAAGCCCCCCCCCCAACAAGTGTCCCGGTATGTCACTAAACAATCAGGTGGAGAGGCTTCAGTAATACTGGAGCTTTGGGGAATGTGAAGTATGCGAAAATTACCATCGCTCCCAGGTCCACTCTGGCCCCGAGTGGTAGCACCTGATAGGGTCCTATCAATGGGTAAAGTGAACTGTTTCATATTTAAACTCTGTGCAGACAAATGACTTATGCTAAACTGAATTGTTTGAAATAGAACTGTTTGATCATTTAAATGTGTTTAAACAAATGACTAATCTTTAATTAAATTGTTTGTGATACATAGCAATACTCGAAACTATTTAACTGCGTTAACTTATCTTTACAAATCATATATATTTAATGTATATACAAATTTCATTAAAATATTATATATTATAATAGAATTAATTTTCATGTTCTTAAATGTCTTTAGCTACTGACACTAATTATAGAAACCCATTTAAAAGCAAACGCCATAATCTCCAACAGCAAAGACGTCCTTATACAGTAGTAATATGCTAAAACAAAAGTTACATCACTTTTATAATAGATCCTACCCTGCTGATGACCCAAAGTCGGGCAGAAAGTACTAGCGATACATACAACTATGGACAATACATAAATCAATTTCCCCGAATACGATAAAAGTAATATGGGAATTCGAACGGATCCAGAAGAAAATATGTAGACATAAAATGTCTATTATGTTTAATGAAATTTGTATTAACGAAGAAATGCTGCCAAAATATACATATCTAATGTATATGTATATACCGGATTTGGCATTGAATAACATACAATGGTTGGTATGCCATAAAACCAAACCAAACAAAACCTAGTTCAAATCTGTTTGCATTTCATTTAGCCGAATAACATTGAGAATGTTATGCATCTAACTATTCTCTCTTCAGCTATTGATAAATAGTAGGGCAGACTATTCTCTAAAACCATTGGAATGGCGACAGGTTTACGAGAAAGAAAACTCTAAATTCGAACCTGTTAAACTCCGTTGAATATATTGACTTTGTGTTGCATCCTACTCGTGGTCTGTGGTTGGATAAATTTCTCTCTCACTCTCTCTCTCTCTCTATATATATATATATATATATCTCACTTTATATATATATATATATATATGTATATATATATATATGTATATATAAAACAGTATAGGATTATTACAATCTCATTTGGTGGGTTTTTGGCTGACCAAATGCAGTATAATTTGGAGAGTTCTCAATATCTGTGATAGAGCTATTCTACAATATAATAATAATAATAATAATAATAATAATAATAATAATAAATATAGATTAGTTTAATGGTCGCAGATAAGCTTCCATGCATTTAAATATATATAGATCTAATATATATTTATTTTATATATATATATGTGTGTGTGCGTGTGTGTGTGTGTGTGTGCCAGTCTGTCTGTCTGGCTGTTTATATGTGCGTATGTGTGTGTAAGTGTGTGTGTGTAAGTATGTGTATGTGTGTATGTGTCTATATGTGTGTGTGTGTGATCTATTCTTGGTTATTTTCTTACAAAGATTTGCATCAAGTGATATTTTTCATCAAAAATTGACAATGTTTCCAAATCGGTGAACCCCCATTAGTACCCTCGTCATATACCAGATCGCAAGAAAAACCTCATGGCTTGCCGAACGAAAAATAGTTGTTTTTGTCAATAATCAAACTTTCAATGTATCTGTACATTTTATTTTTCATTATCTCAAGTGGCATTTTTTACAGGGATCTGCAGTTTGTTGAAATATAGGCTCCGACGGAATGAATCCCTGGATTGAAAATTTCTACCGTGCAGACGCTGTTGGCGGGTGCTCTGATGAGAGGGGATGTCAATGAACAGCAGCAGCCATGTTGTTTCAGTTGCCATCATTGTGTAGATTCGTGAACCTTGAGCGTTTGTGATTGAAAATTATCTAAAAAAAAATGAAGACATTTCGTGTCTGACTTGTTCACCACATCTATACTCATACAAATATTTCGTCTGGTGATAGTTGAAGGTTCAACTCTTTAAATGTAGACCGCAGACAACGGATAAACTGCGAGATTTTTTTATCATAAAAATGAAAATATCGTCCATGATTAGCTAAGCGCTGCTGAATTACAGGCTGTGGTATACGGAACGTATACGTTGTGAGAACAAGTATTTGGACGAGATAATTTTCAAGTCAAAGTGATTATGGTTGTTTGTTTGTTTGTTTGTTTGGTTGGTTGGTTGGTTTGACTTAATGGCATATCAACCATTGTAGTTTATTTAATGCCAAATCTATTTTTAAACTTGTAAACAGTTCAATTTCAAATAATTCAGTTTAGCATAAGTAGAGTTTTTCTTTACAGACAGTTAAATGTAAAAGCAGTTTCATTTCAAACAATTCAGTTTAGGATATATACACAGTTTAAATGTAAAAATAGTTCAATTTCAAACAAAATAGTTAAGCATAAGTACAATTATTTTCTTTAAAGACAATTACATGTAAAAACAGTTCTATTTTAAACAAATCAGTTTAACAAAAGCACATAGTTTAAATGTAAAAATAGTTTAATTTCAAACAATTCAGTTTAGCATAAGTACAAGTTTTTTTCTCTTTAAAGACAGTTAAATGTAAAAACAGTTCTATTTCAAACAATACAGTTTAGCATAGGTAGAGTTTTTCTTTACAGACAGTTAAATGCAAAAACAGTTTAATTTGAAATAATTCAGTTTAGCATAAGTACAATTTTTTTCAGTTAAATTTAAAAACAGTTCTATTTTAAACAATTCAGTTTAGCGTAAGTATACAGTTTACATTCATTTGACCCATAGTTACCTATCAGGTGCTACTACTCCGGGTCAGAGCGGACTTAGGAGCGATGGTTGTAAAGAGATACTCAGCATCCCCCAAAGTTTCAATTTTACTGGAGCCTCATCATAAGATTTTGTCATATCAAGAACATTCGTTGAGGGAGTCTTACTCCACAGCAGAGAATCCTACAGCTCCTACTTACTGCTCCGACGTCGAGGCCGACAACATTTATTTGCTGTTGGCTTTGACACTGGCGGGCATTGTCCAGTAAAAGCCGCCTTGAGACCGAAAAGCCCCCGACTTCGGTTGGGCCAACTTCGGGTGGGGAAGCTACAACATTAATGCCTTTATCACCCTTGTATAGCAGTGGACCTTGCTATCCAGTTTAAGCAATAATCAGGTATACGTGCCAGGACCTAGATTTGGGTCCATGTCCAGCTGTGCTTATCAGGCCCAGCATAGACCAGCAGGGCTGGAGCCTCAGTTCGGGCCTGACCTTTCCCTTCCCTAATCACCACTATAATCTTGCCTTCAAGTCATTGACCTTGTGTCAAGTCCTGTCTGGTGGAAGGCAGAGACAAATATACACCGCCAACTGGGCCAAAAGTGATTCTGATGATAAAACAAAACAGGGTTCATATTCTGGTCGAATTCACATTGCACTGATTTACCCTTTTCTTCTTTCTCCCGTCACCAACCAAAGAAAATAACCTCATCTTTGACATGTCTTCTATTTGCCAGAGAAGACACTGACTGCTTGACAAAATCACTCGCTTATTTACGATTAGGTAATTATGAACTGACTTACATTGATAGATAGATATGAACGGACACGGATAGACTGATACAAGGTGAATTGTGTTTATTTTCTGTCTGCAGATATATCGTTCATTTTACAGTTGAGGAAAACATGAACACAACTCTTTTGCTTTGTCTAATCGCCAAATAATATGATAAAATAGTCTTGTCAATGACACGCTTCGATGGTTTACAGTGTAGAATGTGACTGGGCATTTAACCAAACCATCTTCTCGCTTTCTGGCAGGAACAGTAAAAGCTGTTATTCTCATAGCCAACCTTGACAGGAGCCAATCATAAGTTTCTATTTTATCTTTCAAAGCATAGATAGATAGATAGATAGATAGATAGATAGATAGATTCATTTTGATCTCAGTAATCAAAGAGAGAAGAGGGATTTTGCACTTGATAGAAAGATTCACTATGATTTCAGTATCCTAAGACAGCCTGAGAGAGACCTTGTGTGTGTGTCAATAGAAGAAAGAAAGAAAGAAAGAAAGAAAGAAATCAATTCATAGATAGATAGATAGATAGATTAGCGAGCAAATAAAGGTAGAAAGAAAGTGTGTGTATTTGTGTGCGTGTGTATGAGAGAGAGAGAGAGAGAGAGAGAGAGAGAGAGAGAGAGAAAATAGGTCCATAGATAGATAGATAGATAGATAGATCCGCCATGTCAGTATTTAAAGACAAGCAGAGGGACAGAAAGGGAAAGAGAACGATAGAGAAAGAGAGAGAAAGAGGGGGCACGTGAGAAATAGAAAGTGAAGTGGGGATTTAATTTGTGTAATAATAGTTTGATAGATTGATCAGGTTTGCCCTCCGAAATCAAATACACGTCAGAGACAAAGATGAAATAAACTGGACAGATATAGACTGATATGAACATAAATAGATAGATAGATGGATAAATAGATATATAGATAGATAGATCACATTCAGCTTTTCATTAACACGATATTTTGAGCGAAGCGTATTTTAAAAGAGAATGACAATCTTGTTTATTTTGGTGTTGGGTTTCTAAACCAGACGTTGAACAACATTAATTGCAATGATAACATTTGGATAAGAACAATCCGTTGAAACAGAAACGGTAAATGAAGCATAACATAATTTGTGTGTATCTTTCAATGGCCGGACTTTCTGTCTTAGTCTCCTTTAAAATGTTTTGGCCTGAAAACGCATTCTCAAATCTATATTAAAAATTGGGAGGACTTTGTCTGTTCTCTCCATATGACCAAACGATTTTATGCAAAGTTACCGAATCGAATAAGCATACTTCTTGAAAAAAGTGGAGGAACTCGTGTTGAACGGGTTTTCGTCGTCGGAAATGGACTCGGCGACAATGGGTTCAAATCCTCGACGAGGCAGATTTTATTTCAATTTGTCCAAATACACTCGGTAAAAGGTGTAAATCTGACTGTTCTGCTCCCCATCCAATGGCAAACAGAAGGGCAGACTGGCTCTTTAACCTTGGTATGGCAACCAGCCAAAGAGAAGGAAAACTCTTAAGTGAAATCAACTATGCTCAGCTTAAAAAATTGACCTTGTATCGCAAGCTGCACTTAAGTAAATACAACACTCTTGAAAATAAGGGAAGAGTTATCATAAAAAGACTGTCACTAAGAATAAATGATAATCTGCGTGAATCAATGTTTCAGTAAGATGTAATAATTCTTACCGAATTTGAATTTCTAAAGGCTAAAAGAAAAAAGGTGTTGGTTTTAGAAAATGATGCAAACACAAAAATATAGGTTAATTTTTATTTACTAAAGAAAATATATAATAACCTAATTCATAATGTAACATATAATCATGTAATAATGTAATATAATAGATAATAATTTGAAAATATATAAGAAACAATAATCTGTGCTCATAAATGTTACTGCAAGACATAACCAATCTTTACGAATTGAAATTTCTAAATGTTAAAGGACAAAAGCAGGTGCTTTAAGAGAATGATGTGCTGCGAACAATATTTAACAAGTCCTGGAGACAGCACACCACAAAGCAGCAGCTGTACCGTCATCTACCACCCGTCACGAAAACTATCAAAATCAGGCGAACCAGATACGTGGGACACTGCTGGAGAAGTCGGGATGGGCTCATAAGTGATGTACTCATGTAGACCCCTTCACATGGACGAGCAAAGGCAGGACGTCCATCTCGAACCTACATACAGCAGCTCTGTGCCGATACAGGATGCATCCCTGAGGATCTGCCGAAAGCAATGGACGATAGGGAGGTGTGACGATAAAGGGTCTGGAATATCCGTGCTAATAGCGTGACATGATGATGATGATGATGATGAATGCTAACTTGGTTACTAAAAACTTTCCATAAACACGTCATCGCTAAATCAGCCGAAATATAAGCCAATGTTTATCTTTTCAATATCTTGCGTACAAACGATTTAAAAAAAACAAACCTTTGTTAAGACAGGGCAGAGGTTCGATAAACCTACGGTCTACCAGACTGAACTTTCTAGAATCTGACTTACACTTGAACTCAACATTTTTAATCAACTCACAATTTATCTCTAAAAATAAAACGATTTACTAATATAATTAATCACCATCCTTATATAACGATGATATTAAATGTTCCTATCCAATTCTGATTCCTTGCATAAAGACTTATTTGATCCATAGATGTGACCCTAAGAAGTACTTTCACGCGAGAGTAGAATTGATCTAGAGTAAAAACTTTGAAGGTGTAATCCCCTTTCTCCAAAGTTTCAGAACTGAAGTCTCATCATCCGATACAGTTTAGTATCACATACACGAGACACCTCTTTACTAAGTTGACTCACCTATCTGCGGGGAAGACAAAATATTTTAAGTCCCATCGACAGATCAGTTCTTTAAACTTTCCTTCGCCAAACTTCTCCTAAGAAGGAGTCGAACTATGGCCGATGGACGATTTGTTATTGTGGAACTTTTATGGATCATTGCGAAATTGAAGTTGATGACTGAATCTTTTTTGACTGGAAAGATGTAACCCTTATATTCTTTGGAATTAAAAAAACGCAATTTTCTGGAGGTATCAGTACAAATACCAAAAAGATAACGATTAACATATTTTACAAAAGTTATTGAAGAATTAGCAAACATAGCGCATGTTCTCATGGGATTTTAAAAGAAATTAGCAGAAAATAAACTAATTACAGATAAGACGCTAAACCTTTTTTTATTTAAATACTGGCCTCAATGTTATGTCTCAAACAAAGTAGAGGAAATCATTTTAATTAATGGTATATTTTTTCTAATCCATGCAAGGGAAAATATAATCAAGCAAACCAATATTGAGGATAAAAATGATTTCTCCCTGGTCCACTCTAACTTTGAGTGGCCGTACCTGTTAGGGATGCAAATAGATATATTTAAAAAAAACTATTCGTATTTAGTAGGGTTACTTGATGCTATTCAATTTTAAATTATTTCTATAACGAAAAATTACTTCTAAATTTAATTGTTTACTAAAAATTACAGTTAATTACTTGAAACTAAATAACAGTACAAAAAATCATTATTAAAAAGAAATACTAACTTAAAAACATATAATTGTTAGACAAGAATGTTTGCTACTTTAAAACTAGGAGCAAAGTATTTGCATAAGACAGAAATATTTCATATATAATTCTGCTTTAAATGCTCTTAGGTATTTGTCGTATGTCCAAGCAACTAGACAAGTAAGGTACAAGGTCTTTTTTAAGGTGGTTCCGGACGCAGGATCGAAACACGATCGAAACATGAATACTCTTACACAAATATATGATGGCTATTTCCCAAATCTAAGGCATGAAATACATGACATGGTGTTAAAATCAATCAAATATCTTTTACTTGATTTCCATTCTGTACAACTTCCTCATTTCAACGAAAGAGATTCCTCAGATACCGTGGTTAACCTAGTAAATGAGTTCAAATTCCAGTCGCCCTGCTATGTTAAATATCGGGCTAATATCTTTGGGAAAAGTATGAAACCACTTATTCCTTCCAGGTATGGATTAAATGATACGACTAATGGTCTTAGGATGGTTTCGATTTTAAATAACTCTTGAAGATTGATATGTCATTAAACAAAGAAACAATGATAGGCATATTGCTTGTTTATTTCTTTGGGTTTTATGGCATATCAACCACTGTAGGTTATTTAATGCGAAATCCATTTTTACAAAAATAAACAGTTCCATTTCAAACAATACAATTTAGGTAAGTACGCAGTTGAATAGTTAAACATGTTTCTATTTCAAGCTATTCAGTTTAGTTTAAGATAATTTTTGTTTACACACAGTCAAATGTCAAAACAGTTCTATTTCAAACAATTCAGTTCAGCATAAGTACAGTTACAATGTCAAAAAAGTTCTATTTTAGAAAAAGTTCCATTTCAAACAATTCAGTTTTGCATAAGCATGTAGTTTAAAAGTCAAAACAGTTTTATATCAAGCAATTCGGTTAAGCATACGTATGCAGTTTATTTCTATTTGTCCCATTGATAGGACCCTATCCGGTAATACCACCTAGAACCAGAGTGGACCTGGGAGCGATGGTAATTAAATGGTACTATTTACCAACCCCTCCGCTCGGGCAGGATATGACACAAGGTCAATTTTTAAGCGGAGTTTAACAGGTTTGAATCCAGAGTTTTCCTTCTCCTAGACTAGTTGCCTAACGAAGGCTGAAGAACTTAGTCTGTCCTACTATTTACCCATAGCTGGAGGGAGAATATTTGGATTCATACCTTTCCCAAGGGTATTAGTGCTATGTAATCAGTCTCGTCCAGGATTTGAACTCGTGTCACCGTGTCCATTTCCTACGACGATAACGACTACACCACGGGCACCTCCGTAATTATGGTAATTAAAGGGTACTCCGCATTCCCCAATGCTCAAGTATTACTGGAACCTCACCATCAGATTGTTTCGTTTCGTATTCAGAACACTGCAGAGAAGCAATCGGTATCATCTGCAGTCCCAGCTGACTGGGCAAACAATAGACAGAAACCGATTCAAATAGATACATGGAAAAAGATAAAGCGACACATATATATGGCGTAGATTGATAGAGACAGACAAGTGATCACACACATACGCACACACACACACACACACACACACACATATATATATATATATATATATTCGTTTTGTTGCCTATTAACTGATCGAAATTGTGAGGCTCAGAAATGTAGGAGATTTTGCTCGTTCCTAATATTCTATATTAACTTTATCTCTTTCTCTCTCTCACTCTCTCTCTCTCTATATATATATATATATGTGTGTGTGTGTGTGTGTGTGTGTGTGTGTGTCTATATATCTATATATATGAATGGAAAAATATTTATGGATTAATTAATTTTACCAAAATTTGCTCAACCGACGCGTTTCGAAAGGATTGTTGAAGAAAGGGAAATTACGAACATTTCTGGTAAAAAGTTTTTCTCTCATTTCCCGGATGGGAAGTATCCGGTCGAAACGCGTTTGTTGATCTAATTAAGGTGAAATTAATTAATAAATATTTTTCAATCCATATATATATATATATATATGCATTAATAGTTTACTATATCTATAATGAAAGAGTGCTCAGTATCGGTGATAGAGATTATATGGATCTCTGTTTGAATAGTGTAGACAGTTTACGGTGTTTGGTGACATCAGAATCTTGGACTGATAATCGCCTCCACGAGAAATAGACAGTCACCAAGAACCCTTAACTGTGTATCTACTCTATTCAAACCTAAGTATATTTATCTATCGATCTACACACATACACACACACACACACGCATATATATATATATATATATATATATATATATATATATATATATATATATATATATATATATAAAGAGAAACAGAAGAATAGAAAGATAATGATAGAAGGAGATAAAGAAAATGAGATACATCAATTAACAAACAGCAATACAATTTAATAGATATATAATTTTTTTATTAATTCGGTTCAGAATAAAAAATACTGGGTGACGCAAAAGTCACTTACCATTTTAAAAGTTGGCCGACTTTTGAATAAAGAAAGGCGAATAAATTCTTTAAATCATTTATTTCCTTCAAGGAAATTACTTTGAAATAACTGTGGAATATGATAACCCTCAAATAGCATAATTCATTTTTTTTATAGCTAATTGGCTTTTGTGGTATTTTGTTGAAGGTGATGGCAAACTCGATGTGGTAAATTTTTTATGTTTTCATTTTGGAATGAAACATTGAATCCCAATGGATTCAAAATGTTTCAAGCACAGCCTTTTTGCAATATGAGAATAGATAAATAAAAAAAAGACTTGTGCCAGTCATAACAAAGTAGCCCAAATCTAGTTAGGAAATCAATTGAATTTTCTCTGTTGAAACAGTATTTTTATGAAGATATATATATATATATATATATATATATATATATATATATATATATATATATATATATGCATAAGAATATCACAGATACGCAGGAATCAAGATTTTTTTAAAGAGTTATTTTCAGATTTATAAAACAGAGAAAAAATAGCCGGAAGATGCCAAATAAATAAATTTCTTTTCTTCGTAATATAATTGAAGAAAAAATGAATTTCGTCATAAAGCGAAGGACTTTTTATTGTAATATTTGAATAATTCATTCACAAAGTGAGGTATGAATTATTTCCGTTTTTATATTCAAGCTCTGTGCACTAAGAACAGGTAAACCTGTTTCCTAACTCCCAGAAATTCTAAAATACTGTGATGAGTCAAAAATTATACAATATTTTGGTATGTGTTAGTTTGCAGTGCGTATATCAAATGCCCTAAGCAACCCGCTTTCATTGGAAGTTTGTGTACTGTTATTTTCTTCATTGCTTCACCCTCCGAGTGTTCAGAAGATCGCACAGATGAAAGGGCAATGTTGTTTAATTCGGGAACTTACGAGTTCAAACTTGGTCATAACGCGGTGGAATCAATCAAAAACATTCGTTGTGCAAAAGGTGAAGGCTCAGTGATCAACATAACTTTAACCAGACGGCTGAAATTTTTTTCTTGCGTTGCAAAGACCTCGACGATCACGCAAGGTCATGTAGGACATAAACCGTACATTCTGAGTCGCACTCAAAAAGTACGAAGGGGGCTCGACACCTCACTGTCTTGAGTGTTTCGTCACCTTCATGAATTGAGCCAGAGTATCAAGAGCTGCTTGTGTCTCATTTTACTAAAATGTTACAAAACTTTTGATTCACTCACGTAATCATTCAATCCTTCACAGGTCTAAATAAATAACAATCACTAATATTCCGGTCCCCTGAACTTCACCAAGTTAAGCAAGGATGAACTTGTTCATCATATAGAAGGGGAATCACTGCGTAGTAACAGGTGCTCAGCTTAATCACAACTGTTCTTCAACAAAGATGACATTGCTTTGAATAATACACGAATGTTTACATGCCATTAAACAAAGAAAACAAACGAAACCAGTCAATTCATTTTACTCATTTCACAATGAGGGATAAAACATTGCAGTCAGGGCCATCTTATGTTTACTGTGAAATAAGACGGCTCAGAGCAAGGGCAGCCAGAAAAGAAATCAATGATGTAGAAAATCCAGGAACTTGTAAAAAACGTGAGACATAAAACTTCTTCAATTATTTCAAAGAAGGTAACACCAGCGTCGAAGACAAACCATGGTCAGAAACATTCTGAATATAAGGACTCGTTTAAAATGGTTGAACAACAACCAAGCACAAGCACTCGTACATTGTCGGTAGAATGTGGTCATTCACAAAGTACCATCAGTCGATATCTCCATCAGATCAGCCTAGTGAACAGATGCTGAAATCCGAAATATGAAATAGATTGAAATATTGCAAAACTTTCGACTCACCCTACTAATGAATGTAACGAGTAATTCGTAAACGCGGCGGCATCCTATCTACCATTGTACTTATATATGAGTCACCAGTTTCACGGCGCTGATCGCAAAACACGGTCTACGACGCTATCGATGAGATCAAACAGGCAATGAAACGGTATACTTATGATTAATCGAATTTTTGAATCATGGAAAATTCCAGCCAGACAAAATTATCATATGTTGATCATCTTGTTGAAAACCTTGTCTTTCATCATCTTCGTATAGTCTGTATGCATTTTTTTCAAATGTTGTAAGGTCTTGGTGTAAAATCGACAATCGATCCAGGGAATCAGTCCAGTGGAAACTGATCTTCTTACAGAAAATATTCTACTTGCTTATCGAATATCTCGGTGAGATTACATTTCTTTTTCTTTTTCCAAGATCGAAAAATCGAGCTGAGAATGAAAGACATTCAATTAAAATCACTGGGGCGAAGTCCGTTTATCTCTTCAAGTTCATATGTGCTCAGTTTTCATTTTAATATACTATGTATTCTTTAAATAGATATTTCACGTGAAGGCTGTTCTGAAGAAATTTTATATTTAGATAAAAAAAAATAACACTTGAATTGTTCTATGTCTGATGTCTTTTACAATACTGAACCCCTAATCCATGGCTTACATAGCATCACTTCTACAAGGATGGCTTTGGCATTGAATAACCCATGAAGGCTGATATGCTGTTAAGCAAAGTGACCAAACTAAACCAAAATTATATGATATCAAGTTTTCTTATAAATACCAATGATTTTTAAACTGTTGTATGGTTTCAAGCTTTCCTATGTAATGCTCATGATTTACACACAGTTGTAGGATTTAACGTATTCCTTGTCTAAATTTCTGACATCCAGCTTGTTAATGTTTATCACTTAGAATATTAAGACTATTATCTTTATCTTAAATGTTATATTCACAACGTTTCGGCCGATGTGCCATCGGGAGCCCATACAGAATGATCGAAACGTTATGAACAATGAAGACGAAGATTGTAGTCTGAATATTCTAAGTGATAAAGTATTCTTATCTAATACTAATAATTATATAATTTCAAGTAAGCATTTCAATTTATTCATCGCCATTTGCGCACAAAGTTAAATTGGTTCAAGTAACTTGTAATAAATCTTGATAAATCATCATAGTTTCAAATGATTATTCTCAATAAAATACTCTGCACGCAGTTTTGTATTTTCAAGTATTCCAATCCAATACGAATAATTTCTGATATTTGATCCATTGATCTTACAAGTATGACGACTACTGGTCACAATGAACCAGAGAGCAAAATCAATGAAAGAATATACAACATTTTCCAGAACACCAGAGCTATAACTTCACCATCAGATACAGTTTAGTGTCATTTATTTGAGGGGATCCTACCCTTCAACAAGGGATACAGTTAGCGTCTTCTAAGCATCACCGACTGGGTTCAGTGTAAAATAATTGGGGACTCCTGTCGATAGTGAGTTGTTTTGTGAGATTCACTGGTCAGTTACGGGACGGTGGAATAGAAAGGAACATTTATGAAAAAGGAGAAACAGATGGGAAAGGGAAGACTGGGAAAGCAGCAGATCCCCGAATTAAAAATAGAAACTTATCGGTAGCAAATCGGTAACGAGTTGTGATTGTATGAACGAGGTTCAAACAGGTAAGACGTTAAGAGTGGGCACGGGATAGAAAACAGGATAGGAGTTAGTTGGAGGCCGGACGTGACGAGGTAAAGACAGTCAGTTGAAAACCAGCCATGACGGTGTAAAGACACCCGAATGTTGTGGGTCCCCATTTTGGGGTGAGGTCCCAAAAGAGAACTCACACCTGACGAGAAGCCATGAAGATGAAATAGCGAACACGCACGTGTTAAAACTGCAAGAGAAAACGTGGAAGATAATTCAAAGTTGATGCCTACTAATTTTCCTGCATTTTGTTTGTCTTTGCGTAGCTAAAACTGTCGATACAGTTTTCATGCTCTCTTTCTCACTCTCCGGCGACTACTAAAATGCATTGTAACGAATAAACTTTTGTATTAGCGAACCAAGACGAGGTTTTTGTGTGTTTGTCACTTTTCTCACGGTGAGGTTATCACAAGGACAGACTGACACTTAAAACGTAGTACTACACTCATGGACACGTTAGACATGTGCTTGTAGAAGCGTTCATGTTGTAGTGCAAATGTTTATTGAAACCACATCAGCGCAAGCTTCCATTTGAACACTGAAGCGTTTCAAACTTCGACTTCTGCCGTGTAATATTACAAAAGACTATTTGGTGTATAACGGTACATCAGAAAGTCTTGAGAACTTGTTGAAATTTTTTGATATTTCAAGACTGTCATTGAATTAAACAATCTTGAACTGCATCAGTATGATTTCTTAAGGTGGGAATTCGATGTCTGTTATTAAAACTAAGAGATCGTGCAAGAGAAAGATTGTCTGGGACAGGTCTCGTGGCAAAGTTATCATGGGGAGACACAACATAGACAGATATGATTTCATAACGTTTGGTTTGTTTTGATTTGGTTTTATGGCATATCAACCATTGTAGGTTATTTAATGCTAAATCCATTTTATACATATAAACAGTTCTACTTAAAACAATTCAGTTTAGCGTAAGTGCACAGTTTAATTCTATTTGACCTATTGATAGGACCCTATCAGGTGCTAAAACTCTGGAGCCAGAGTGGACTTGGGAATGATGACAATAAAGGGGTAATCTGCATTTCCTAAAGCTCCATCATCACTTGAGCCTCACAATCAGATTGTTTAGTATCCTATCCAGAAAACTCGGTGTTGCGGGATCTTATTCCTCTGTAGAGATGCAATCGATGTATTCTATAGCCTCGGCCGACAGGATAAACAAATATATAGAGAGCAATAAAATATTAATTCGTGATTAATATATACACAATACTACAATATTGATATAACGGTATTCATCGGTCGACAGTAATACTGTATTGATTATTATCATCATCCTCAAGTCAGGCTGATTGTTCCCTGACACACTCTCTCTCTCTCTCTCTCTCTCTCTGTCGTCCATCGCTCCTGGCATGTTCTCTGAACTCCATCCACAGCCCGTACAGATCTGATGTATGTAAGTACTTGCTGGTCGGCCAACACTTGCGCATCCATGGGTAGAGGCCAATAAAAGAACATCTGTTATTAGTTCATACTTCCCACTTCAGGAATGCACCGTATCTCTTGCCCGTCTTACTTGGATAGTTTTGGGTGATGGGAGGTAAGTGACCGTACAGCTGCTCTTTTGTCGAGTTTCGCTTCCTGGATTCGTTCAAAACGGCAGGTAGCATTCTTGTGTAGTTTCTATTTAGTTTTTTCTCTACGCGTTTGGTTAGGGTTTAGATGGTGAATCTATATAGTAGTACCTACTTTGCCATAGCTTGGAAGAAATATTATTTTGTTTTATCAGAGAGATCAGATTTCCATATAATCGATGATCTTCTAATAGGCGTCCATGCCTTCTCTATGTATATATTGAAATCACTTTCAGTAAATGAGTTAATACCGTCGAACTATGTGAAGTGTTCAACTGATTTCAGAGGCTTGCCACTGAAAGTAGAGATGGTTCTTTCTTGTTTCAAACACAGGACCTCTGTTCAGAAGGAAATTAGCTTGCACAGGTGTTTGCCCGGTCGGCTAGGGCTGTAGAATACATAGACTCCACCTCTGCAAAGAGGTAAGACCCTCTTTCAACGAGTGTCCAGGATATGTCACTAAACAATCTGATGGTAAAGCCGCACTAATGCTGAAGCGTTGGGGAATGCAGAGTGTCCCTTCATTGCCATCGCTCATCGGTCCACTCTGGTCCCGAGTGGTGGTATCTAATAGGGTCCTATATATGGGTCAAATAGGACTAAATTGCGTAATTATGCAAAATTGAATTGTCTGAAATGGAACTTTTTTTGAAATTTGCGCTAAACTGAATATTTTGAAATAGAATTTTGACATTTAACTGTGAGTGTACAAAAACTATACCTATACAAGACTGGATTGTTTGAATTAGAACTGGTTCACTAAGCTGAATAGCTCGAAATAGAAATGTTTTTGACGATTAAACTGTGTATTTATGCTAAACTGAATTGTTTGAAATAGAACTGATTATTTGTACACAAGTGGATTTGACGTTAAATAATCTGCAAAGGTTGATATGCCATAAAACCCAAACAACCAACCACTGAATTGGATAGCTGCGTTGCGAGAAGCACTAGATCATCTGTGTTGTCTGTATCTCTCATTGTTTCAGCGAGATATCGTCTTCTTTTCATAATTTCATGTGAAACCACGTTCTTTCATTAGATACTTTGACGTTCATAGTACGTAATCTAGATAGATTATGAACATATATGGTGTTCAGGACGACCAGTTAGAACCTATATACAACAGTTCTGTGTCGATACAGACCTACCAGAAGCCATGGACGATAGAAACGGGTGGAGAGAGGGTCAGAGAGATCCGTGCTGGCGGCACAATATCATGGATGATGGGTGTATCTCCTTGCAAGACTTCAGCAACAATGTCGAAGAAGTCGATGTTTCCATCAGGTGAGTGAACCAATCCTAACTTGTTTTTGTAAAGCATCATTCAAGCGTTAACCGTTTCGTAAGGGTAGACTATATGATAAGAGTATTTGCTCTATCTTTCTTCTGTATGGACACCAGTGACTTGCAGAAATATGCGAACAATAGTGTTGCTTCGAGTTTCTTTTCACGTACTACTTTGATGAATCAACGAAAGCCATTCTGATTTTTCCGACATTTTTCTCGATTTAGGACGGATATGATTTCTTTCCAGGGCATAATAAATCTTTGCAACTATTGCAGTAAGAGTGATGTCTCTATAATTATTAATGACTCCAAAGTTGTCTTTCTTGGGAATTGAGAGAATGCTGATTTTCGCCCATTTCTTTATTCTTTTTTTGTTTATAAACAGCGTTTCTTAATCGCATAAGTACATCGTCCAATGTTCTTGTCTTCCATACTTCAGGGGGTATTTTGAGGAAGTCTGCAGTTTTTCTGCTTGTAATTATTTTCGGCATTGCTTCAAGTTCTTATTCGGTGAACTGTCCAAGTTTAATGTCTTGTTGACAACATATTATTTTTCTATAGACTTTCAGTGATTTCAGGAGGGTTTATTAGCAGATTCTTTGAATATTCATTCCAATTTTGAAGTCTTTCTCCTTGGCTGGCAAATTTTAGAGGTCATCCGTAAACTGTTTAAGTTTAATGTCTTGTTAGCAATTAATATATTTTCGGTTCGTTTTCAGTGATTTTAGGCTTTGAGTAATTTTCAAGCATGTTCTGGAAATGTTTTTTTCCTATTTTGAGGTCTTTCTTCTTGGCTGGCAGCTTTTAGTTTTACGAGGTGTTGCTGTTCCTTTCGTTAACTTCATTTCCGTAATATACAAAAGGAAAAATTGATTAATTCAAAGTCATTATTCTTAATGCTCTTCAGTGGAGAATAGTTGTGTTAAAATTGATTTTTACATAGACATCAAAAAGGAATTATACAACTGGTCAGGTTGAATTCATTTCTAAATTTTGAAAACGTTTAACTGAATTAAAATTTGGTTTACTTTTTTTTTGTTGTTGTTTCTCTGTTTAATGGTATATCAGTCTCCGCGGGTTATTTAATTCCAAAGCCATCCTTAGATAAGAACAAAAGTAGTAGAATTCATTTATGTGAGGATACGGAGGTACATACCTTTCCCAAGTGAAAGAGAACGTTATAGCGCGACTGAAGTTCTAACTCCCGCACTACGATCATAATATCCCTCACCTTAGTCACAATGCCATGCGGACGCCTCCTCAACTCAAAGTGAAAATTGAAACAAGTTTTAAAACATTTATAAAGCATATACACTTCCAAAGTCAACTATTATTATTATTATTATTAACTCATTAGAGTTTTTCACATCAGCTAACGCTGGAGTTTCAGTGACAGCAAGTGTCCTCAAGTCTCCAGGACTCTTCTCAGTATTCTGGCCGTTCTCAATTTTGATAGTCTCCACTCGGTCGCCAACTTCCAAGTCTTACAGCCCCTTTAATAATCCTTTATTTATTATTATTATTATTATTATTATTATTATTGTGAATTTTTCTCACGGGTTTTAACTGGAGGTCTTTCGCTTGTGTCTTAGTGACAGAAAATCTCCTTAGGTCTCTCGGACTTTTGTGGGTATTCTCGTTCATCGTCGGGATTTTCTGCATCAAAAGTAAGCACATTATCAGTGTATACTTGTTACGGATAATTCTTTTTATTTTTTGGGGTGGGGGTCTTCTGAATCAGGTTAGTTTTCCCTTTGCGTCATCCATTCCGGTATGCTTGCTTCTTGAAAGCTTTTTCTTAGTTAAAGAGCCAGTCTGTCGTGGATTGACATGATTTTTTAAAAAACTAAAATGAATGTATGCCATCGTGTCATGATGTTTTCCGATTTTGTATTTTCTTAAGTCTTGCTGTTTGCAAGTCCATGCGTATGTTTCATATTTGAACCTTTTTCGACTTCTAATTGTTTCGTCATGTTATTTTTCCATCCAGCATTTTCGTTCTGTTCTTTCGACTTTCATATTAACTCGAAAATTCTTTTGTGTCTTTTGCCTCTTGTTCCTGGTTTATTTTTGTGCATTTTCCTCTAACATGTCGGTAGACTTTTCTTTCGTCATTTTGGAATGTCCCGTTCTGTTTGTACTGTTTGAGCCTCTCTCAGAACCTTTTAGATTTTTCATTTTTTGTCAATAACTTTTTTATTTATTTCTTCCTGTTGTGTCGTTGTTGTGTGGCCATATAATAAATAAAGGACCACAACGAAGGAATGAGGAGACCGTAACTAACTCAGTCTTTACAAAAAGATATACCATTCTTCATTACTTCTTGAAAGGTACAAAATTCTATAAGTGACAGAGACGAATGATGGGGACACCGACGGATGGATGTCTGCTATTTTAAACTTTTCTTGACCACGTTGATTCTATATTCAGTACCCCACGTAGCACTTCTTTTGCTTCTCGATAAAGGACCCACTGCCTCCCACTACCACAAGTGCAGGTGATGCCAAACGTAGTGTCTGCCCTAATTTGGTTGTGATCGTAGCTGAATGACTCTGGGTACCTTTATATACATAATGTAACGCCTACACTTCCTCCCAGTTCATGATTCACGAGATCTGCTTACACCCACGTTTTTACACCCTTGTTTTCTGTTAATCACTTTCTTTACACCGCTGGAACATCCTTTCCCAGAAATCCATGCTACATTGTCAGACTTAACTGCAGTGGTCTTTTGAGGCCCTTTTCTTTCCAATGGGTTCCCTTATGTATCACCTACCTTCGTAGTTTCGCTTGTTATCGCATTTTCTTTATTTGTCTCTCTATCCTCATTTCCCACCTAGGTTTTGTATTTCTTTTCAGATTGCTTGTTATATAATAACGGAATGATTTTTTTTATTTAATCATTTTCGTTAATTATATCTTATAATTTGGTTTGTTAGGCTTTGAACTGTTCGGCTATTAGTGTAGGTGTTCACACTCGTGCGCGGAGGATGTGACTATCACAAATGTCATAATAAAAACCCCAGGTAGGAAATAGGACTGGGGTGTGAATGACGTCATGCCCTGAAGCGATGGGCTGGGGATTTTGGGGATTTTTGAAAAAGCATTTAGTTGAGATGCGGACCTGGGGGAGTCCAGTCCAGTTGTGGGCTGCGGGACGCTTGTTTGTTGAGTCAGTTGAGATTCGACTCTGGGCGAGGTCAGTTGAGATTTGAACCTGGGCGAGGGCAGTCCAGCTAAGGGCTACGGGATGCGCGGCGCGTTTGTTGGGTCAGATGAAACAGTCAGCATAGTAAAAATTGTGTGTCTCTCTCTCCTCGTGTTGAAAAACTAAAAGTCAAAAAAAGTTAATAACTGAACTAAAGAAAGTCGTCAGGGTTTCGGGATTTCCCTGCATCCGTATATTGGTATAGCTGCATCTGGTTATATTACATCCTTAGACAGATACCAATTTCATCACTGATTAGTTATGGTCTTGCATTACTGTTTATTTCCTGTTGATTACAGGAAGGCACAAGGCCTTAAGTTTTGGGGGGAAGGGGAAGGGTGTTGTCTTGCATTAACTGTGTTTTTACTAAGGGAACCTAGCTAGCCACATTCACCGACCCATTCAACAATACAATATATAGTCATTCATCCGTCGCCATGCGCGCTGCAATCACCAAAATACCACAGTTGCTCTATGAAGAAAGACCTACTTAAAACCCCGGAAGTGATGCATGATTTTATTTACAAATTGTGATTTTTTTTTACAAATGAATTCATATGATGGGGATGGGAGAAAAATCCCGAAATATATACAAAAACAAAGAAACAAAGGAAATTATCATTTTCAGTCATTTACTTCACTTTTTTTCAGGCTTGATTCCTTACAGATGGTAATGTAATCTACTGTTTACTCATGTTTTATTTATTAATCATACTTTTGTTCTATTTTCTTGTATCAATATTGATATTGTAGCGCAGGTTCAGTGGTGATTTGCTTTCTAATAGTTTAGGTTCTTCAAAAAAAAAAAAAAAGAAACACAGTTCCTTCCAGGCAGCGGTTATATCGATACTACTATATGGATGCACTACTTGGACTTTAACTAAACAGCTGGAGAATAAGCTAGACGGCAATTACACAAGAATGTTGAAAGCAATATTGAACAAGTTCTGGCGGCAACACCCAACAAGGCACCAACTATACGGCCACCAAACTCCCATCACGAAAACTATCCAAGTCAGGCGAACCAGACACACAGGACACTGCTGGAGAAGCAGGGACGAGCTCATAAGTGATGTACTCCTACGGACCCTCACATATGGCCGAGCAAAAGCAGGACGACCTGCTCGAATATACAATCAGCAACTATGGGAGGATACGGGATGTAGCCCTGAAAACCTGCCATAGGCGGTGCACGATAGGGAGAAGTGGCGAGAGAGGGTCAGGGATATCCGTGCTAACGGCACGTCATGATGATAATGATGAATCTTGGTTACGTAATCGGTCAAAGAGATAGAAAAGGCAGAATTCAAAACAGTTTAACTTCGCTTAAAAACTGACCTCGTGTCACATCCTTCCCATGGTGGAGGGGTTGGGTAAATACATACTATCACCTACTGATCACCCATTAAAGTACAAAGTAGGCTCATTGATGCTTAATATCAATTATGATCTCATCAGAACCGTTGCTTTCTGCCTGATTTGACCAGGTATTTGTAAATAGAACATGCTAACAACCATATACACCTTTCGTTGGGTAGAGACGAATTATGACAGAAGGAACCTTAACATTATACATTTGAGACTTATAATCGAGATTACCATCATGTGTCCTGCATGCCTGGTTCGTCTAACTTGGATAGTTTTCGTGATGGGAGGCAGGTGGCCGTATAGTTGGTGCCTTGTGGGGTGTTGCCGCCAGGACTTGTTCCACAGAAATAAACAGACAATTATTTTAGTAGGCTACATAATAAATTAGTATAACCTTCTAAAAATGCTCTTATTTTATCGCTATTTATAAGATTGGGGTTGGTTAGAATTTAGATTAAAAAACCTAGATGATTTATCTGTGATTAAAATTGGTTAAAAGTGTATTTTTAACAATCTTGGAGGGAAAAGAGTGCTTAAATTATTTTGGGTTTTGTCCTATCTAGTCAAATAGTGTTGTCGGCAAAATTTCAAAGAAATTTTAAAACGAGTGCCAAAACACCGATGGGTCACTAAATACAAAAATGTAGACACAAAAATTACAGCTTTCCGAGCCGATTTTTTCACAAAAATCAACACTTTTTTAATATGAAAATTAGTTGGTTTCTTATATATATATATATATATATATATATATATATGCATGTGAGTATGTGTGTATATAAATATATGCATATATATATATATATATATATATATATATATATATATATGTTTGATTAAATAATAAAGACACATTTTATCAATATAATTTTATTAAGATCTTTTCAAGTTTCCTTATAAGTGTCTTGCTTTTAGGTTGAAATTGGTGGATGAATTTGTCAAAATTGTCTCGATTATGGTCTATGATATATATATATATATATATATATATATATATATATATATATATATATATATCATCATCATCATCATATCGTGCTGGCAGCACGGATATCCCGGACCCTCTCTCGCCACTCCTCCCTATCGTTCATCGCTCTAGGTAGGTCTTCAGGACAACAACCTGTATCCTCACATAGCTGCTGAATGTACGTTCGTGCTGGTCGTCCTGCTTAGACACATTGTAGAAATTGGTAGATGAATTTCCAAAAATTATCCTGAGTACTTTTGGATCTTAAAAGTACTCAGGATAATTTTTGGAAATTCATCTACCAATTTCTACAATGCGTCTTTCTCATTTAATCAAACATGCTTTTATATATATATATATATATATATATATATATATATATATATATATATATATATATGAAGTACACCAGTGAAGGAGCAAGAAAAATTGACCTAAGATAAGCTTACTTGTATCTGTCCAGCCATCAGGTAAGAATGGCCTAATAAGCACTCTCCAGGTGCCAATATAACGGTAGAGTAGACTGGGCTCTTTATCTTTGGTTAGGTGACTAATCTAGGAGAAGGAAAATCTCTTTATTCAAAACCTGTGTGGAGTGTTGTTCAGTAGAGTCAGTGACACATTGGTGCACAATTCTTCTGTTATCAACTTATCCAAAAAGTGTGGCTTGTTCTACACAAACTATTCCCCATTATAAACAATTAATAAGAGTAGGTGGTCCAACAATCGAACTGTTGGGTCTTTATATGTCAAGATTCACGAGAGAGTCAAGCATTTCTTGAGGAAGGAAAACTCAGAATCCAAACCTATTAAAATCCACTTAAATTCGACCTTGTGTTGCATGCTGTTCGCGCGAAGCGATTGGATATATATATATATATATATATATATATATATATATATATATGAAATCCTATTTCATGTTTTAGAAAAACTCATTTGTACCATACTGATATTTTGCAATAAATTAAGCAATCACCGGATTGGACCCAATATCATATTTTTAGAAGGTTCTTCTATCTCTCACACACACACACACACACAAACACACACACACACATATATATATATATATATATATGCTATGAAATTTGTATATCATAGTATATGTATATACTATAAAATAATAATTAAGTATATTTGTAGTATATATCAAAATATATATATATATATATATATATTAACATAAATAAACACACACACACACACACACACACACACACACACACACATATATATATATATATATATATATATATGAAATTCACATTTCATATTTTAGAACTCATATGTTAGAATCATAATGATATTTTGTATTAAATTAAGAAATCACCGTCTTAGACCCAATATCATAAAAAATTTAAGAGATTCAATAGGTTCTTCCATAGTCAGCATATATATTCTATAGAAGTTGTGCCACTAATAATTATGTATAAATTTACGCATGTATGTAGCCGTGTTCAGTATGCCGTTTATAAACGATCAGTTTGTAAGGGCGAACAAGGACAAGCACCAGGTCCACAAAGTCACCACGTCAACTTTGAAATATGTGGAAAACTCTGTCTCACATGCGCAAATATGTCCAACCTGTTTCTCCGCTTCATGTCATTCATGTGAGCCAAAGGGACCTACAATGCCCTGAGTGTGATAAAATTACCAGCAATTTGGCAGGCTTGAAAAGTAATCTCCGGGTGCATACAACCTAAAAAAATGCGAGGTGGAAAGAGAAAGGAATCGCAAAACTCAATAGGTGGCCACACTCGAAATTTAGAAGATAGATATTCGTTCATGTGCATATATATATAAATATATATATGCATATATATATATACATGATTAAAAGCACACACACACACACATATATATATATATATATGTATATATATAGAGAGAGAGAGAGACAAATATTCTCTGTAGAGGGGTAAGAGGCCCTCAACGCGTGTCTTGCTTTTAACAGTAAACAATCTGATGCTGAGGCACCAGTAATATTGGAGCTATGGGAAATGCAGCGTACTTCCGCATTACCATTGCTCCCAGGTCCACTCTAGTCCGGGGTGTCAGCAACTGATATGGTCCTTTCAGATATAATTAAACTGTGTAATTACGCTAAACTGTATTGCTTGACATTTTTTTTTATATTCAACTGTGTGTAAACAAAAAACTGTGTACTTATGCTTACCTGAATTGTTTGAAAGAGTTTGACCATTTAACTGTGTGTAAACAAATAACGATTGTTTAATTGAATTGTTAGTGATACATAGCAACACTTGAAACCTTGTTGACAAGCTAAACTGAATTGTTTAAATTAGAACTTTTTTTTTTACATTTAACTGTGTCTAAACAAAACCTATTTAAACCAATGACTAACTGAGTTTACAATAGACTGTGCTTATGCTAAACTGAATTGTTTGAGCTTAAGCGCAACCTTTTGACGGTGCAAAAAAAAAAATAAAACGAGGTCAGGCTTGTTTAAAAATATTATCTTCAAAATGAGTTTAGAAATCATATATATATATATATATATATATATATATATATATATATATATATATATATATATAAATGGTTTGGCATTAAGTGACCTACAATGGTCGATATGCCAAAAAAAAAAAACAAACAAACCAAACTAAAAAAATATGTTTGTGATTAAGATCTTTGATAGTGCTCATGGAAAATGTAAATAAAGAACAATAGTGTTTCAAATATAAAATAAGTCATAAAGCAGAATAAGAACTCGTATTTTAGAGTTTCAATTGATATACTTTCATTCAACATGTCTGTTTTTTTTTTCTTCTCTATTTAAGTCTAATTGAAAAGAGTAAAAATATGAAAAAAATGCAAATATTTTAGAAAATGATTTTATGCATAGTTTGAAATATTTGCTATCGTAAAACATATTGGTTTTAAAATATTAAACCTTCATCTGGGTGTTTTAATATGGGATACTGTGTTTACTTAATTTTGTTTAAATCAAATTTAATTTTTGTTAAATGAAACAAAAAAAATGACAATTTTGTAAATATTCTGTTTCCCTTTGTGGCGTTCTATTTCAAAACTATGTGAAATAATAAAAGTTTGAAATCTATTTTCAAAACATATCGGATTTCCTTAAAAACTTTTTCACTCTTTTGTTTTATTTAGCAAAAAATATAGATTTAAATAAATTTCAGAAAATACAACGTCATCTATTCAAAACTCCTGATGAGAATTTTAAGTTTTAAAACCGAAACATATTTTATCGGCAAATAATACAAACTATAAATAAAAGACTCTTCTGAAAGCCTTGTACTTACTTTTGTTTTTTGTTGTTTTTTTTTCATTTTTTTGCTGTTGGATTTTTCTTCCAGTTTTCCCACCCCATAGATAGATAGATAGATAGATTGATAGATAGATAATTCACTGAGTTGCCTCATTAGTGATTCTTTAAGAGAATCCGAACCAAAATTTAAAGTCCAATAGCAATTCTCCTTTGCCTATTCTCAGAGTCATGGAATCAATGCATCGGTAAAGAAAAAAATTAGTTGTATATATATATATATATATATATATATATATATATATATATATATATATATATATATATATATATTATACCCCTGCGATTGAAAGATAATCGCTGATTACATATAGAATAAAAGCAGTGGAAACTTAAACGACTTTTTCACATGCATACGTACAAACACCCACACGCAGGCGCGCGTGCACACACACACACACACACACACACACACACACACACACACACACATATATATATATATATATATATAGGTATGTATGTTGTATCTTTATGCATTTCTGTAATGGAATTCGTGTAATTATATATATATATATATATATATATATATATATATATATATATATATATATTCGTATTTGGCTGTATTTGTATTTGTAGCGTGACTGTGTGTATACGCTTGAATGTGCATATCTTTACATATGCATGCATATGTATTCCAAAATGATTGCACGGGTGCAATTATACAAAACTGCATTTAACCGCATGTTCTTGCAGGTCTGTGTGCAGATATTTAAGTGCAAACATGCACTGTATACGTGCGTCAATCGCATATTTGAGCTTATTCACAGTCATTTAAAACGCTTACACACACACACACACCCACACACACATATATATATATATATATATATATATATATATATGTGTGTGTGTGTGTGTGTGTGTGTGTGTGTGTGGAATACTCTGAGGAATTCTTTCTGCCGTTATCGCAAGTCTTGAAGGTCGATGTTTTCTCTGAGGCGTAAAAGAAAGGAGAAATGAGACGCTCCACTGGTTTCAATTGAAATCTCATGCATTGTTGGTTGGTATGTTCACAGCGAGGGGGAAGAAGTGGAATAAGGTTGAAAAAGAGAAAAAATGTTTAACGAGAAAAAAAAACAGCTATGCAAGAAAGAAACATTTTCGGGGAAAAGGATAAAGAAAGAAAAACAAGATAAAAGTTAAAGCATTTAATCAGACCATATAATCTGTATATCAAAATCTCTCTCTCTCTCTCTCTCTCTCTCTCTCCCTCTCTCTCTGTCTCTCTCTCTCTCTCTCTCTCTCTCTCTCTCTCTCTCTCTCTCTGGTATTTGGTTCAATACGTCCGTTACCTGACATACTTAATAGTTGAATTTCGATCTGAAATTTTCACTGTATATTCCATTCACTTCGTTTATGAAAAGGTGTTCGATTAAGAACATTATCAAAGAAGAAGATTATGTCTAACATTGCGATACGGACTTATTGACAATCCTAGGTATATATACAAACACTCATATTGCTGTAGGAAATGACATCATCGAGCCAAGTTTGAATACTGTACTAGTCTACATAGGTTTCACTTCGCACTAATGCTCTTCAGAAAGGCATGAATCAATCTAATCTTTCTCAAGTTTTGGATACTTAGTAGGTAAGATTTTGTTCTTTAGTCTTTGTAAAGTAACTGGTCAATACATTTTGGTCCATTTGCTTGACTACATATCAACACCTTACGGTTTATATAATGCCGAAATACTATTGACCTTGTTCCAAATTGTGGGTTAACGGTACCTCGGTGTCTATTAGATTTAACCAGCTAGACTAGCAATCTTTATATCTGTGCTCGTTTCTTATCGGGGGTCTCATATTTATGGCCTTATGCCAAACTGAATTAATCAAAGTAAATGAAAGCTTTTATAACATTTCCTTAGGCGTTAAGTCCATTTAGATTTTCTAATTTTCGATTTCTAATTTGTTTTTCTTGTTACAATGGGATCCTCATCGTTAATTTGGTTTCTGTTGGTTTATACGTATAACGGCATATCAATATATAATGGGTTATTTAATACTAAAATTTGATTCACTTGTGAATATTTGATTCTAATCCTAATTATATTTTCCATGTTCCATCGTATTCTTTTTTAATCTCTCCTATTTAGTCAACAATCATAATTCGATTGGTCAAATTATTTTTCTGATTAGTTAGATAAAAATGGATTTGGCGTTAAATAACCTACAAAGGTTGATATGCCATAAAATCCAACAAATTAACCAACCAATCAAATTATTTTATATAGCATCAAATATTCTTATTTGAAAAAAAAAATGCCTTTACGGTTTTACCTTTTTCAAGCCGAAACTATTTCCGAAAATATGTATTTGTTCCATAATGGGCACTACTTATCAGAATCAGGATAGGACTAGGATTAGCAGCAACAAAGGGGTACTCCAAACTAAGCAGAGCTCCAAAAGTGTAGCCTCACCACCGGATACAATGTAGTGTCATTTCAAAGACTCCGGTCAATCAGAAAAATAAAAAATCAGTTGTACTCAGTTTAAAAATTGACCTGGTGTTACATCTTGTCTTCGCCCAGGGAATGATTCGTTTGATTTGGTTGGGTTTTATGGCATATATAGGATTGTTGGTTATTTATTTTGGTTTGGTTTGTTGGGTTTTATGGCATATAAAACTTTGTAGGTTATTTAAAGCCAAATACATTTTTATGTAAATAACCAGTTCTATTTCACACAATTCAGTTTAGCATGAGTACAGTTAAATTGTCAAAAACCTTTCTATTTCAAACTATTCAAACAGTTATATGTAACTTTTTTTAAGTTTTTGAAAGTTTTTTATAACATAACAAAAATTGGCGAACAAAAACTTTCAAATCTCAATTCAAAAACAGCACACCTTACACAAGCAAGCAAGCCCTGATGATGGTCTATGAAGGGTCAGAAAGCGCATGGGACAATTTTGGGAAATTCATCTACCAATTCCAACCTGAAACCAAGACACTTATGAGAAAACGTGAAAGGATCTTAATTAATTTATACAGACAAAATGTGTCTTTATCATTTAGTAAAACGCGCTTAGATATATATGATTTGTCAACAAATTTTGTTTGATATCAATTTAAACGAGCCTAAGCTCATATTTTTGGGGGGTAGTTCACAATTTAATGGTTTCAAATATTCGAATCTTATAAGAATAATTTTATTGACAATTAATCTTTTGTTTCCCCAAAGTTAAACGGTTTCAAGTATTGCTATGTGATAGTAACTATTTATTATCATTCATTTGTTTGCCCACATTTAAATGGATACTCATATGATTTCTACGTAAATAGTTTGTAGAAGATTTCATTTTTAAATGAATTTGAACTAATTTATTTACATGCAAGCATTCCTATTACTTCTAGACAGTTAAATGTTTTCAATTATTGCTATCTAACACTAATAATTTTATTCAATATTAATCATTTGTTTGCAGATAATGAAGTGGTTACAAGTATTGCTATTAAATACTAATTATCTTGTTCAACACCACTCGTTCATTTTCACACTGTCAAATAGTGTGAAGTTTTACTATGTAATACCAATAATTAAATTTTTGCCCACTTAGTAGTATGTGAGTTCGAACCATTACATTCGCGCCATTACGTTCACTTTCAGATTACAGGGTGGAACGATAAAATTGTCGCCCAAGAAAAAACGACATGATTCCATTTCCTTCTAATGAAAACCGGTTTTCTTATTTATTTTATTTTTTTGAAGACCATCTACTAGTTGTCCAGTTGTGTACAAATCCCAAGAGTGATAGGAGCTTTCTATCATGTCTGAAAGTGACACAATGTTCAACGAGCGAGATCAGAGATGCGCCGCTGTACAAGTCATGCTCTCTACCGATCCAAGTTACGACAACAGGACCATTGCCAGCACACTAAAAATGCAAATCCATACAGTTCAACGCTTAAGGACACAGCTCAACGCATCGGACGACGCTTTGGAGGTGATGGAGCAGAAGCCCAAGGCTGAGGACACTGCCAGGAAAACCCGGACCAAGGAGTTCATCGAAAAGGTCCAGGCAATCGTTGATGAAACTCCCCAGCAGTGTGGTGATCCTGGCTATGGCAGCAGGGCTCGGCACACGCCCACAAATCCAAAAAGACCCAGGCTTGGCTTCAGAAAGAGTGCTATGACTTTGTACCCTTCTATCACTGGCCCCCTCCTCCCCTGACCTGAACCCGCTGGACTACTTCGTTTGGTCATACGTCGAGAACATCACCAACATGAACTCCCACAAGAACAAAGCCAGCCTCATCACCGCCATCCGCCGAGTATTCACCGAGCTCCCGCCAGCGCTTGTGGAAAAGGCATGCTCCCAATTCCGGATCCATATCGAGGCGGTCGTTGAGGCTGAAGGCGGCTACATTGAATAGATGTCAGTATATTACATAACAAAGTTACCTGAATTGATTTTTTTTAATAAAAGTTTTAAAATAAAGCTGTAATGTCGTTTTTTTAGGACGACAATTTTATCGTTCCAACCTGTAATATCTTGGGGAAAGATATAAAGCCCATGACCCCACAAGCTTTGGGGTAAAAAGTATCACTGCTGTTCTTTTATAAGGATATCTCTGACATTAAATAACCCACTAAGGTTTATTTGCCATTAAAAATGAAACCAAAGAAAGAAAGCAGATCTACCGAACTGGAATCTCACCATCAGATTCAGTCATAACCTCGACACCTGTCAATAGAAAAGACTTTCGGCGAACAGTAATTCCCACCGACAGAGCATTATATGGTTTCAAGCATTTCCATCAAATAATAATCTACACCCGGTTATATTCATTCTAGTTTTACTATCTAATATAAACGATCAGTTATTTTGTGAAGAAGAAGTGTGTCCTATAAGCTGCCAAATAATTACAGAAGATACATTTGCTATATTTGTGTTTACAGTTTAATTTTTTTTCTATTCGTTTCATTTCGTAGCACACAAATCATGGTAAAGACAAGGCAAGTAAGCGAAATGGAAATTTTCCTTTGGAATACGAAAAAGCAAAGCAGACAATTAGCAAAATAAAACTATCTGTACTTATTCAGCCAATGCGTCGATTAAGAAGACATTGTTCTTTGCAAAATGTCTCACCAGGTTTCTATTTTTAACGAGCTGCAACCGTCCTGATGAGAAGCAATGCCCCCCCCTACCAGCATCAACCAGACAAACATATCGCTCGCGAGAAATTGATAGTTCCATGAGACAATTGATCAATAGGAAAACAAATCGACGGGCAACTGTTCTAAAAATGCCATACAAGACGAGCAAAAATGCTCTATGCGCATGCGTACTTATGTGGATTGCGCAGAACGAACCCAATTGTTTTATCGTTTGTCAATGTTATTGGAATCAACCGACCAGATTTAATGGTACCCTGGACAGTGACACGGAGAATTTAGCGATACTAGCTGCTAGCAGAGTAGGAAAAGTGGCAACCCATTTAGATTCCACCGAACTGGACGCAAAGAGTAGTTTTTAATCCTATGCTATCAGATAGCAACCTGTTGTGGTATTAAACCAATACAATCGTCCAAGCAAAAATTTTCAACTTGGTTGTTTTTTATCCCAGTTAGTTTGCTTTCATCATCAGCATCATTATCATCAGGCAATGCCGACAGAACGGTGTTCCTTGACTCTCTTGCCATCCGTCCCTATCATCCCTCGCTACTGACTGATCTTCTCTGATGAATCTTTTGTCGGTACAGAGTAGATGAGAGTCTTTGCTAGTCTTGCCAATACTGGCGCGTTCATGCGTAGGCATTCATAAGAGAAATTCGTTTATGATTTCGTCCTTCTTTCTCCAGCAATGTCCAGTACTTCTTGTTTGTTAAACTAGAATGGAAAGTAAGTAGCCGTGCTGCGGTAGTTTGTCGGGTGTTGATTCCTGGATTGTTCAAGAGAGCATGAAGCATTCTTGAGCGGTTCCCATCTAGCTTTTTTCTCTATGAGTTTTGTTAGAGTCTTTTTGTTCGGTTTATTTAACGGCATATCAATCCCTTATGAGTTATTTAACGTCAAAAATTAGTTTGGTTTGGTTTGGTTTTATGGCACATAAACCATAGTACGTTATTTAATGCCAAATCCATTTTTATGGATATAAAAGGACCTGTTTTCAACTGTTCAGTCTAGCATAAGTACACAGTTTAGTTCTTTTTGACACATAGATAGGACCTTATCAGATGTTACCACTCCGTGTCAGAGTGGACCTAGGAGCGATGGCAATGTAGGGGCACTCCGCGTTCCCCAAAGCTCCACCATTACTGGAACCTCACTATCTTATTGTTTACTGTCATATCCAGGGCAGTCATTGGGGGAGTCATACCCCTCAGCGGAGATACAGTCGGTGTTTTCTACTAATAAACCCAACTAGAAATGTTTAATTAAATGCGAATAATTATTCTCACAAAATAATTAGTTAATATTTTTATTCATTAAGAGTGGGATAACTTGTATTCTGCATGATTAGCAGTGTTAATTATTGTTGATTAGAGGGAGGATCCTGATATGAGCTTCCCTTTTCCCCCGGGGAACGCATATTTTTTTTGCTTTAAAATATTCTTTTGTATCAAATAATTATACAAACCTTTTGTATATTGTAAAAAAACATACTTGAGTATCTAGATTGGAAAATAAGTTTATATATGTCTACATGTGAACGTGTGTGAGCCAGTTTTTCAAGCTGAAAATGGCTATATAAAAGAATATTTCCCTGAAGCCAACTTCATCCACATGTTCAGTTTCCCGCCAGAAGGAGAGGTGCAGTTAAAAGAGTAAGAATGAAAAAGAAACGGAAAAGAGAACGAAATATTTTTGCAGGGTGTAGAATGAAAGAAGAAAGGAAGCGATAGCTAGTAGATAGCTAGCTGGCAAGATAGATAGATAGGTAGAGAGAGAGAGAGACAGAGACAGAGACAGAGAGAGATGTTTATTGATTGGCCAATTCATTTGTGTCTGCTACAACAGAAGAGTGATATGTCTTAAGTGTCCTTGCCTCTCATTGGGAGCTCAGGTGTTCAACTGTCGATCTAACAAAAGACATCGACGTGTTCACGCCTTCAAAAGGGTCGTTAAATAACATCGAAACAGAATTTCACCTCGATACGGGCATTGGCCAGTGCACACTAATGAGCTTATTGCTGAGTTATTGTAACCCAAATTGAGGCAGGTGTTATGGACACACGTTGAGTAAACGGCGCTTTTAAACAGGCCCAGTTTTGAAGAATCAAGACACTCGCAAACAAAACGGCTATTTCTGGTTGAAAAAAAAAAAAGAAAAGAAAAAGAAAAGCAATGAAAATCTATTATTTTTACTTCCTCATGGCGATTATCTTTTTATAATTCAACGTAAGCTTCTATTCTTTTATCTTTCTCTGAATTTTGTTGTTGTTAAGAGCATCAAATTTTTATTCTATCCTTCTTCTTTTTAATTAAATAGCAGCCATTTTTCCGTCTTATTATATTAGAAATCGGAAAATATTTCCTATTGTCATGTCACAAACCCTAACGTATTCATAAAGCATACAAAAATGAATATATATATATATATATATATATATATATATATATATATAATTATATATATATATAAGTTATAAAACCCGTTCAAATCTCACGTCAGCTGTGTTGAATACAAACTTACCTGAGCATTGAAAGCGTGAAGTTTTGGACTTGTTTAAGATATTATACTTGAAATGTAATATGATATTGCTCAGTACTTTTCAGCGTTGAGTCCTGTAAAGATTGTGTTGATTAAAAATTTGAATTTTCAAGTTCAGTTAATTCTTTAATAGCACATCGATCTTCGTGGGTTATTTAATGCTAATTTTTGTAGAAGGTGAGTAGTAATACTCAATAACTTGTAATTAGAGGGATAAAAAAAAGTCCATAAGGTTATTTGTCCGACTGTGAACGAAATAGCACGTTAGACATGACACAACTATATATACATATATACATGACACTGCTATATATATATATATATATATATATATATATATATATATATATATATAAACATAAGTAAAGTTGGCGACTGCAGCCGAGGGCGACCAGAAAGCTCCTTTTTTAATAGCTACTACGCTGAGGTGTAGGGGAGGGCACTACTCCTTTCCCTGGATTGCTTCATTTAACCATTGATACGTACGTTATATTGCTGAGTCTTGAGCAAGGAGGTATTAAGTACCATTTTTAAAGTCTTTGGTATGAAGTGACCTAGGACTGAACCCAGGTCTCCCGGACCATTGACGAACAACCACTAGGCCAATGATATATATATATATATATATATATAAGCGTGTACTGAAGGATGGTTCCAATTTTTTAAAATTACACACACACACACACACACACACACACACACACACATATATATATATATATATATATATATATATATATATATATATATATATATAACAGAAAAAATGTTGCAATATCCTAAAGGACGCTTCCGATTTTGACCTTGGTACAAAATGTGCATCCAAGTGGGTAATAGATATTATGATAAAATTTCAAAGACTTCAGAGTGCCATAATGCATCACAGCATGGTGTTGATTATCTGCAAGATGGTATGCATGCGAGAGTTCGAGCCCAAGAATGATATGCATGTAAAAGTGCAAACTCCGAGGAGAATATCCAGTGTATTAACATAGAAATTATGTACACCATATTCTGGAACCGTTACACGTATTGATCCGTATATGTAATCATCTACTCGAATCCATCTGTATTACCCATGCGTTCAGTCTTGAGCAAATTGAAACACATGATCAAAATAATGCAGTTTGATTTTTTTCAGTACCTCAATCACACATTTTCACATGCTCTCTCTCTCTCTCTCTATCTCTCTCTCTCTCTCTCTCACACACACACACATTCTCTCTCTCTCTCTCTCTCTCTCTCTCTCACACACACACACACACACTCTCTTTCTCTCTCTGTCTCTCTCTCTCTCTCTCTCTCTTTATATATTTATCAGTAAGTTAGTCAACAGTTGTCAAGAGAGATCCGAAGGCTACTATGCCGAGATGTAAGGGAGAGGATTACTCCTTTCCTTGGATTGCTCCTCTTATCCTTGATCCGTACCGTATAATGCTGAGTGATAAGCAAGTTGACATCGAGTACAATTTTTTGAACCTTTGGTAGGACTCGACGAGGGATTACACCATTGGCGAACTCTCTCACCATTATCCCGATGGGCCGGTTTTCTCGTGTCTAGCTACACTGATTAGTTTGAATATAACGAAAGTCAGTAGATTATAATATATATATATATATATATATATATATATATATATATGTGAAGATCTGGTTAAAAACATTATTTTTAAATGACTTGTAAGTGGTAATTTGTTTACAACACAGTAAAATACTTATAAGTATTCCTACCAAACACTAATAATTCTATTAGCTATTGTTCTTTTTTTACACACAGTTAAATAGTTTCAAGTATTGCTATTTAACATTAGTAATCCTGTTGATCAATTATTCATATGTAGCAGAAAGTATTTCTACGCAGTTGTATGGTTTCAAATAAATAATATTTCTAAGTAAATGACTGAAGAGTTTGATTTTCTGCCGGTATCTCTATAACTCATACGAACATAGACACTCTCCTTCTCTGTTTGTCTGTCTCTCTCTCTTTCTCACTTTCTCCCTCTCTCTCTCCTTCTCTCTCTCTCTCTCTCTCTGTATATATATATATATACTTATATACATATACATATATATATATATATATATATATATATATATATATATACATTCATTATATCCGTTAGGATCTGAAAAAGTTCTGTTAAATTTGGAGTTATTGATTCATATTAATACTCATAGCAGGATGGAAATAAATTCATAATCTTAAAGTGACCAGATTTTGTTTTTCTTAAAAGAATTGTTGCTCTGTGATATCATTTACATTGAGCTCTTTACCAGGATTATTAAAATATTAGAAGCTTGAATACTTTAATTGTTCTTATTGAATTATTCCCGACTCCGCATTGACTGGACGGAAAAGGTATAAGAACTGGTTTACAAATTTTAGATGCCCGCCACTGGTATTGGCAATGGCTCCTTCTCGATAAAAAGATATCTATTCTGTTTTATTTTGGTTAACGTGGTTGTTAACGCCGTCTTCTGCTTGATCTAGGCTATGCAGTAGGAATTTGGCTTGGATAAGCATACTTTCAAAAAGCGCTAGATAATCTGCATAGTCTATGTCAACTATACCTTCTACAGGATATCGTCTGCTTCTTGTTTTTTAGAGCCATTTTCTTTTATTAGATCTCTCGACGATATATATATATATATATATATATATATATAACGAGAGGCAGAGACAGAGAGAGACAGAGAGAGGAGAGGCAGAGAAGGAAAGAGAGTGGGGAGAGCATATGCCGTGAGAGAAAAATTTAACGCGCTTTTGTAAATAAAATTACATACAACAAATTACTCTTTTCAGAAATGATATACAATGTATATCATGGCTGATAGGGGTCTGCTGCCGAGGGGAGAGAGGTGTGTGTTTCCCACGGGTGCAAGTGTTTCGTTTCTTAACTAATCAGTTTTCCCCAGCTGGATGTGGTTCAAAGTTTCCCAGTGTAGGTCTGCGTCAAATTTTAATTAAGGTAAATTATAATTTTATGTCCACTTTAAAAAAAAAAAAACTTCTACTTCTCGAAGTGGAACCTGATTACAAATTTTGAAGGCCCTTTGTTAGCTTGAAGATAATTGATTTTCGGACGTCAGACAAGACTTAGTTTATTTGAAAAAATAAGATTAAAATAAACTTTTTAAAGAATTAAATAAAATCAATAATTTGATAATGTTCCTGAATATATGACAACCCAGTGGCTGATTTTATAAAATACGTGGACTGCATCTCTACAGAGAGTATGGATTCCCCCATGTTATGAACGGATCGAGGGATCAAATGATATTTCATCCTTTTCTATACTTGAAACACGGAATCTCTGCAGAAACATACGTATGCTAAATCGAATGGTTTGTATTACATGCCAACACTTGGAACCCATTTACTGTGTGCAAACGAATAAGTAATATCAAATCGAATTACTCAAGCTAAATAGAAATACTTGAAAGCATTTAATTCTGTGTTAGTAAAACTATTAGTGTTAGATAATAATACTTGAAAGCATTTAACTCTGTGTTAGTAAAACTAATAGTGTTAGATAGCAATACTTGAAAGCATTTAACTGCGTGTTAGTAAAACTATTAGTGTTAGATAGCAATACTTGAAAGCATTTAACTGCGTGTTAGTAAAACTATTAGTGTTAGATAGCAATACTTGAAAGCATTTAACTGCGTGTTAGTAAAACTATTAGTGTTAGATAGCAATACTTGAAAGCATTTAACTGCGTGTTAGTAAAACTATTAGTGTTAGATAGCAATACTTGAAAGCATTTAACTGCGTGTTAGTAAAACTATTAGTGTTAGATGGCAATACTTGAAACCATTTAACTCTGTGTTAATAAAACTATTAGTGTTAGATGGCAATACTTGAAAGCATTTAATTCTGTGTTAGTAAAACTATTAGTGTTAGATAGCAATACTTAAAAGCATTTAATTCTGTGTTAGTAAAACTATTAGTGTTAGATAATAATACTTGAAAGCATTTAATTCTGTGTTAGTAAAACTATTAGTGTTAGATGGCAATACTTTAAAGCATTTAACTCAGTGTTAGTAAAACTATCAGTGTTAGATATCAATACTTGAAACCATTTAACTCTGTGTTAGTAAAACTAATAGTGTTAGATGGCAATACTTGAAACCATTTAACTGTGTGTTAGTAAAACTATTAGTGTTAGATAGCAATACTTGAAACCATTTAACTGTGTGTTAGTAAAACTATTAGTGTTAGATAGCAATACTTGAAACCATTTAACTCTGTGTTAGTAAAACTATTAGTGTTAGATAGCAATACTTGAAAGCATTTAACTGCGTGTTAGTAAAACTATTAGTGTTAGATAGCAATACTTAAAAGCATTTAACTCTGTGTTAGTAAAAATATTAGTGTTAGATATCAATACTTGAAACCATTTAACTCTGTGTTAGTAAAACTATTTGTGTTAGATATCAATACTTGAAAGCATTTAACTCTGTGTTAGTAAAAATATTAGCGTTAGATAGCAAAGCATTTAACTGTGTTCAAAAAATGAATAATATTCGATTAAGCTATGAATATTTGATAGCAATGCTTGAAATCAATTATCTATGAGCAAATAGAACTATTTGTATTAGCTATAAATATTTAAAACCATTTATCAAACTAATAAGCTTTGGCTCGGTCAAAAATTGTTTACTACAAAAAATTCGTTGACAAATCATATATATTTTACATATATGTATAAACGGGATTGGGCATTAGATAATCTACAAGGGTTGATATGCCGTAAAATACAAATAACTAACCGACTAATATGCGATGTCTCTCTGAAAAGTACGTGTGCAGGTGAGATCGATCAGAAAGAGGCTTCTGAACTGCCGTATGTTCGTAATCCCGAATGAAGTCATCCAATTTAACAAGAATCCTTTACAGTCCTCAGCCTGACCCTCCCCCACCACAAAAAAAATGGGAGAATTTAATATAGGAAATCCCGAGTTAAACAAAAAAAAAAACAATACAGCGTAGCGTTTTCAAATTTCTGGATGATTGAATTATGTCATGGTGCTACTTTCCTCGCGGCTGGCGCCCGATTGGCTCTAGTTTGCTGCACTGTAGACAAAACCTGAAATAACGAAAGTACAAGTGCAATTTAAGAAATGTATAATAGCGACAATTTACACACGCACCTTATATATCTATCTTTAAATATATATACATATGTAGAGGGTTTGGACAAAATAATGAAAACACCGAGAAACTTAGTATCATAATTTTGAAATTCCTATTAAACCATCAAACTTTTGGTATTTTTAAGTTTTTTGATTATTCATTAAATTTTCTCGTCTTAGTTTACAAAGTTTGTTATTTTTTGACAGATATCACCAGAAGAAATTTATCAAAATTCAGTAAAATGACAGATATATCAGTCTTTAAAAGAGGTCAAATTGTTGGTGCTCCTATGGCAGGCGCTAGTGTAATAAAAACCGCTGAATTATTTGTGTAGTAAGGGGTACTGAGCAAACTTTTTGGAAGAAAGTAAAAGCTGTCTGATCGGGACCGTTGGACTCTTATGCAGATTGTTAGGAAGGATCACAAAAATATAGGGTCGAAAATCCCAGCAGAGCTTAATGATCATCTCGAGAACTCAGTTTCCTCAAAAACTGTAAAAAGGAAGCTGCACAAAGCCGGGTTTCACGGGAGGGCTGTCGAAAACCATTTTAAAATAGATTTGTTTGAAATTTTCAGGTGTTTCCATTAGTTTGTCCAAACCCATCCCCTACCCCTGTAGGGTTGAGCTCTCTAGCGAAAGAAGTAAATGTGTTGCCATTAGCATATATGCAAGGCTCTTCATATGAATCGAGCTCTCTGAAGCTGTTAAGCGGATATATGTAAACAAAAACAATTGTGATACATTAGCGCTTAAATTTGCTTCGCTTGCGCTGGTTTCCTCGTGGCTGATTGGTAGAATCTTGGATTGGCTTTTGAGTCAACCGGGTTTCGATCCCTGCTCCGGGAATCTAGCCTAGTCACACTGAGGAGTTTTGATAGAACAAAACAGACCTGTCTTTGGATGACTATATATGACAATATCATTTCGAGAAACAATATTTAGACTAATCCAGTGACCTAGTCTTGATTATTGAGGTGCTACTCATGTAGCTTGAAAGAATAACCTTTCGGAGTTAAACATTCTTCCACTGGTTTGAATTCAATGTTTTCCTTCTCCTACCCTAGTTATCATACTACGGTTAAAGAGTTATCGTCTAGCACGATATCTTGGGAATATATTACTGTCATCTTAGCTTCCAGCAACAATTGGATTTTTTCACATGCTTTTGTATACACCTCCTTGTTTTCCCTACGAAAATATGTAATTCTATTCGAGGCCCAACTGATAATCTTAGGAAATCATACGGGTCTTCAATTACGGAACACCTTATAAATAATCGTAACTGTGCTAAGTTTAGTGTAGACTTTTTCTCTATACTGAATAAGTCATAGTCTTCATTTAATCTGAAAATATTGGAGACTTCATATTTTCACCGGCAAACCGGCTAGGACTAAATATCATTCTGATATAGTCTTCAGTACAAAATTTTTCCCATCATAAATATTTCGCATATTTTTCTATTATTTTTACACGATATTTTCCTCGATTTAGCTCTGTGGAGCGAGTACAAAACCGGTCATCTAGTTTGTCGCCCTTACTTTTTTTGCCTTTTATGCTTTTAGTTCCATCATGAATAAGACTTTGGGTCTTTTTATTGCTTTGAAAAAATTTTGTACCCAACAAAATATCTTTAGAATATATGTATATATGATTCTTTAATTAGGAAAATATAGCAAAGAAAACTATATTAGATGATAAAATATTTCCTAACTCAAAAGACAAGGCGGATACAAAAAATGTATTATCAACACCATCATTAAGTCTTACTCATAGCATAGATTCACTTCATCGTCTCTCTCTCTCTCTCTCTCTCTCTCTCTCTCTCTCTCTCTCTCTCTCTATCTGTCCATAGAGTCCATCACTCCTGGAAGGTCTTCTAAATTGCATCTAGTGTCCATACATAGAGGATGCAAGTCTTTTTGATCGGCGAACGCTGATATGTCCATGTATAGTAGTCCATAAGAGAACTTAACTTATCTCATCGTCCTTACATCGTCAGAAGAACTCAGCATGTCTTGTTTGTTTTACTTGAATGGTTTGTGAGATGGGAGGTTAGTGGCGATACAGCTGATGTTTTCTTGGGTGTTGCTTCCTGGATTTGTTCAAAACAACAAGTTGCATTCTTGTGTAGTTTCCGTCCAGCTTTTTCTCCAAGCATTTCGAAAGATTCCAAGTGGTGCAAGCATACAGTAGTGCTTACACGGTCAACAGCAGTCAACGCCTTTTTTATGCATATACTGACATCACTTTCAGTCGATGAGATGTTGCTGCCAATGTATGTGAACTGGTTAACTAATTTCAGACGTTTGCCAGTTCATGTGTAAATGGCTCCAAGCCAATCGTAAATCCAAAATATCGAAATGAAGAGGAACTTAAAACTTTCCAAGGGAAAGAAAAGGCAAATGAACCAAGTGAATAAATGCTGATTCACATCGGAGAAAATCATCTCAATATATAAAAATATATGTGCATCCCTATGTATGTTTACGCGTCTGTATCGCTCACTTTATAAGCCTGCTTTTACGCACACACAAACGCACCTATATATATATATATATAATTTAACGTTAAAAGTACTTTAATCCACAATATCTGTAGAGCTCTCAATGCACGAAAATGCAAAGCAGTATCACAATATATTTCCAGTCTTAAATACGATAGTAAAAATCTATAGATATTCCTGACTTTAAGTTTCACGCTATCTAAGCCTCAGTGTGAGCAAGTATTTAACGCGTCTGATTTTCCGAAAATCAAAAAAAATTCTGATGTGTTGATTACTAGTTTACCAGAGGATTGACAGTGTGAAACTTGCAGTCGTGAGTCTTATGAGGTTTTATCATCTTTTTTTCTATTTGCCGGGTGGTCATTGGCATAATAGTTAGCGTGTTCGCCAATCGTCCGGAAGACCATGGTTCAATCCTTGGTCGAACAATATCAACGACTTAAAAAATTAATACATTGATACCTCCTCGCTTCTCACTGGGCCTTAAAAGATACGGATCAAGAGTAAGTGGAGCAATCTAAAGGAAAGCAGTAGCATTTCGACATAAAACTCCAGATTTAATACTAATTTAGATAAATACAACTTTCTTTCATAACTTTTCGTAAAGATACAGTAATACTTATATTAAATTAAATTCAAAATTAAAATTTTTAATTTCAAATTTCTATTTTCGTGCCTATTAATTCATTGAAGAGTACGTACACATCACTTGCTTTGTTCTCATTTTTTTATTTTATTTTATTTTTATTCATTTGCCGTAAATCTCAATTTAATCCTATGTTATTGTTTTTTTTTTTTTATTTTAAGCATTACCTATGATAATTTGTCTATAGTTTAAATTTATTCCTATTTCTACATCTAGCTATTAATTCACATCTCTGATTTAATAATTTTTTCAGGGTCTGGGTATATCATTATTTGTATTTTTTCCTCTAGGCACAGATACATCTACTATCAAAACATTTTGGAGTATTTGACTTTTTCAATATGGACCATTGGATCTTAATTTTTCAAACTCCAAAAATGCTTAGATAGGGCTGTTTGGGGTTTCAGATGTTCATGGGAGAAAGAAAATTTATGATTCGCGTATCTAATTTTCATTTCGTAGAGGAAATTCCAATATAAGTTTTTTTATCCTTAATATTCTCTTTTGGGTAAATAATTCCTTGGTATACTACATTATTTAAGTTACATAATCCATTCTTAGGACAATTATTTCGAATTTTACAATTACATTCGTTTTGTTTACTATTATTATTATCAATATTATTATTCGTTAGGTCCTGGAGTTTTAAGTCGAAATGTATTTAGAATTTAAAAATGAAATAAAAAAATTAATTTACTACAATTCCAACCGGCAATAAAAAAAAACCGGAAGTGGGCTAAATGAGGAGAAAACTTTTCACCCTTCATCTATCTCCCCTCCCACCCTTCTTTCCTGTATCTATTCTGAATTATTTTATCCATAAGATCTGAAGAAATTCTGTTAGTTTTTTTTTTTTTTAGTTTTTCATTTATATCAAAACCCATAACAGGATGGAAATAAATTTATAATCCTAATGTGACGGTTTTTATTTTTTCTTAAAGAAATTATTGCTCTGTTATGTCTGTTACATTGAACTCTTTACCAGGTAAATTTAAATGTTCACTGTTGAATGTTTTGTTTTGTTTTTGTCCTGATGGAATTTCTCCCAACTCCAGTTTAACTGGACCGAATAATACATATATATATATATATATATATATATATATATATATATATATATATATATATATGATATGTCTTTCTGAAAAGGTTAGTCTCCAATATAGAGTGTCTCACTAAATGAATTTATGTTAGCTAAATGCCGGTCAGTACAGTTTTTCTTCTAATTATATGAATTTCCTCTGAATGAAATTTATAAATTTGTATATTATCATAAATTGAGCACTCTTGGACTCCTCTTATTATCTCAAATTGAATCGTTCCCATCTCATTTTATATATATACATATATATATATATATATGTGTGTGGTGTGTGTGTGTGTGTGTGTGTGGTGTGTGTGTGTGTGTGTGTGTGTGTGTGTATTTATTAGTTCTTATGTATATTTAATAGCATGGAATTTTGTCTGCGACCACAAGTTTCATGACATCTTTTAAAGACAATCATCAGGAAGAGAAAGAAAGAGTATTGGAGATATTGAAAAATCGAAAAATATAGTCAAAAGAACGTTAGGATTGTGTACAACTCTTATGTGCGTGTGTGTGTCTGTGTGCGTGGATTATATTTATATATTATTGCGTGTGTAAGTATAAGTGATATCTAGTATGTGTGTGCGTATGAAGATACATTCGCTGTGCGGCAAAGTTGAGGTTGTCTCCTGGATATATGAGTCGCGATGTGTAGCGAAAGTCACGTCAGTTTGAGTGAGTAAATTTTTTTATATTCGTTTGTGTGTTTGAGCGAATGTATCTTCATACACACACTTACAAAATATTACTATATATGACTACTCACAATAATACGCAAATAAAATCCACACACACACACACACACACACACACACACCACACACACACACACACACACACACGCACACACACATACATAGTTGTACACATTTTTTTTCCGATTTCTCCTCTGCCTGATGATTGTCGTTACAAGACGGCACGAAGCATAAAGTCACAGACAAGCTCCCACGCTATTAAATATATATATAATATAAACTAATATATATATATATATTAATTATTATTATTATTAAATAACTCTATCACAAATATTG
Organism: Sepioteuthis lessoniana; assembly: GCA_963585895.1. Lineage (NCBI taxonomy): Eukaryota > Metazoa > Mollusca > Cephalopoda > Myopsida > Loliginidae > Sepioteuthis > Sepioteuthis lessoniana. Next base: position 85,110,887 of record OY757909.1, on the reverse strand, counting down.
AGTAATCTCCAAATTATACCGCATGTGGTCTGTCACAAAACCATCAAGTGCGATAGTGACAACCAACACTATTATAATATATATATATATATATATATATATATAATATATATATATATATAATATATATATATATATACGAGGTGCTTACGATAAGTTTCCAGACTTTTTCATCTGGGCATTTAAAATTGTCGTAGACTCTTGAAAATTCAGTATGTTATTGTTATACATCTTATGAGGTGACTGATAAAATTTTATGATTTCCCGTTCAAATCAACAGCTACAGCAGGAATTGGAATACATCCTACTAAAGCCTGACTGTCACAGCTGGTGAATTTCAAAAATGCAATCTGACACTTTAGAAGAACGATATGCAATAAATTTCTGTTTTAAACTTGGAAAAAATGCCACAGAAACGTATGGAATGCTTCAGACTGTTTTGAAGCATCTTGCATGAAGGATGATAAGAGATGTGGGAGGAGTAAGGAAGTCAATAGACCAGAGTTGATTGGCCAAAGGATTAGGGTTAGGGTTACTATGTTGAGGTTTTACGGGAGTTCAGGAAGAGATTCCGTCGGAAGAGGCCAGCACTCCTCAGATCGGGTCAGTGGCATTTTCCACAGGACTATGCACCAGTCCACAACTCCATCCTTCTCACAGACTATTTGACGAAGATGAGAATCAAGGCAGTTCCTCAGCCTCTTTATAGTCAAAAACTTGCTCAATGTGACTTTTGGTTATTCCCTAAGCTCAGAGGCTGTCGTTATGAGACAATTGAGGGGATGAAAGAGGCTGTGACGAAGGTCATTGACACGCTCACATAAGAGGACTTCCATGGGGCCTTCCAGAAGTTTTTGGAATGAGTGCATTGCAGCCGGAGGATATTACTTCGAAGGGGACTAGAGTTTCATGTGTGTACTATCGATAAGCGTGCCCATACGAAAAAAGTCTGGATACTAATCATATGCCCCTCGTATATATATATATATATATATATATATATATATAAAGTTAAGTTAGCGACCATAGTCGAGGGTGACCCGAAGGCTCCCTTTTCGATAGCTACTACACCAAGGTGTAGGGGGAGGGCGCTACTCCATTCCCTGGATTGCTCCACTTTACCCTTGAACCGTACCTTATAATGCTGAGTGTTAAGGAAGGTGGTATCAAGTTCCATTTTTAAAGTCTTTGGTATTACTCGACCTGTGATTGAACCCAGGTCTCCGGGCCATTGGCGAACACTCTAATCGCTGGGCCAATGTCCCGGTTAAAAGTTTACGCTTTTTCAAGGAAATCAACAGAAATACGACCTTTAATGGGCCTGAACAATGTCAACTTTGCTAATCGTTGTGCCCAGAACAATTTCATTACCGAGTAGTTAAAGAGTTTCCACTTAATGGACTGTTTTTTCGAATCAGACTTGT
>OY757909.1:85064472-85109263 GCA_963585895.1 Sepioteuthis lessoniana | reverse complement strand
AATGATTTTATCTCCAAATAAGTAGTGACGCAAACTGTTTTTCCCCTCTTGTCCAAGAAATTGCTATCAAGGATTAATAGTTTTTATAGTATACTATTTTCAAATCTGAAACAAAAAAACGCAACATTATCATCAGTAGAGTTATTAGCAGTCACACGGGTTACATATATATCGAGACAACCTATATATATATATATATATATATATATATATATATATATATATATATATATATATATTTGTTGTAGGTCCAAAGAAAGAATAAAAATATATTTTGAAATAGGTATGTCCACGAAGATATTTGTATTTTTTAATTTTTTTTAATTTATTCATTTTTCTATTTATTAATTTTGTTCTTTAAATATAGATATAAATAAATTCAAAAAAATACAAATCTCTTCGTAGACCTACCAATTTAATATATATATATATATATATATATATATATATATATATATATATATATATATATATATATATATATATAAATGTTTGTTGTAGGTCCAAAGAAAGAATAAAAATATATTTTGAAATAGGTATCTCCACGAAGATATTTGTATTTTTTAATTTTTTTTTTTAATTTATTTATTTTTCTATTTATTAATTTTGTTCTTTAAATATAGATATAAATAAATTCCAAAAAATACAAATCTCTTCGTAGACCTACCAATTTAATATATATATATATATATATATATATATATATATATATATGTGTGTGTGTGTGTGTGTGTGTGTGTGTTAAAGTTGATTGAGAAAATTGAAGGCTCAAGAAAAGATGGTTCTTTATGCATATAATGAGAAAGAGATTGAAGTAAGAGTACGTACACATGCTTATACATGCGTAGACGGTGGAAGTTACAGAATAACTCAGTAATTCAGATGCAACAATAAGAAAAAAAACCAAGTATAAAAATCTTGTGACCTGGGAAGACATAGAAGCGATACTGTTTAAATAACTGAAGTGCCTAGAGCAACTGTGGTAAGGCGATCCAACAAAGGGAAAAGAGACAATAATCCAAAGTTTAGCTATCCAAAGCATTGCATTCAATTATAACATTATATTGAATTAGAACAGCAGTCTAATGATGTTATCAAATCTATTGCTGTGTTTCAATATTCAGAAGAGACGTATATGTGAGTCGTGTATCATGAAAGATGAAATTAACCAATTTAATTTTGTCATTTCGACAATGCCTCACTGATCTGTTCCGGTGAACAGAAAGGGTTGTAAAGCCTTGGACAAGGGACAATAGAACTCTTGAGGTTCAAAAACTAGAGATAATAAAGCCCAAAAGATTTGCAAACTAGGGTAATAGAGCCCAGAAAAGTTGCAAACAAGGGAGTAGTGACAAAATACTGACACTGAATTCAGGAAGAGTCACAAAATAGAGTCAATAAAGCCCGGATAGTACACAAACTTGGAACAACAGAGCCTTAGAAATTCACAAACAATGACAGGGACAGTAAACTACGGAAGATCCTCAAACTAGGGGAAACAGAGCCCATGGAACGTGCAAATGTAGGTCAACACAGCCAGGGGATTTACAAAAGAGGGACTCTTGAGCTCGGGGACAATTGGTATGTTTGAGATGATACATTTCTAAAGAGAGTCAATACGACCCAAAGGAATTGCAAATTAAGATTGAAGCCACTATCAGGTTCTGATTCTTTATCTTTAACTGGCGATAGCTTTGTCTGTGATTGATGAAAATGAGTCTGAAAGCTAATTGATGAGATATGAGCCGGAAACTGCATAGGCTTAAATGTAAGGATGAAAAAAAAACATCTTAAATCTGTAAATTCTAACGAATCGATAGAGTAGTTTATTTCAGAACTTCACATGAAATTCTGACTCGTGATTTTTCACAGGTAAAAATTACAAAAGAAAAAAATACTGAGAAACACTAAACAAATATATGAATTGAAATATAATACTTGTGGAGGTGGTATGTATTTTGTTATTTCCGTAGATACGCGTCCGTATTTTACGGGTATTGCTCTCAATATTATTTCCTCCACAAATACAACACAAAACTTTACAGTCACGTAAAAGAAATGGAATAGAACACAACGAACATTAAACAACAAACAATTTAATATACATAAAATAGAATGTGCAAACCAATAAAAAAACATGATGTGTAAATGGCCTTTTGAAAAATAAAGTTTGACAAGTTAGAAGAAAATAAATTTGTTTACACGTGTGTGTATGTTTAGATGTTAACAGAGTCTGTAAATAAGTTGTTCTTACCTACATTAAGTTCATATCATGTTTTTTGATTATGGCGACAGCGTGTCGCGTTGATGAAAGAAAGTTTGTGGGTTGTTTTTTTTTTTAACGTGATTCGTGGCCATCTGTAGCTAGGTCATGAACTATGGCTGTGGAAGAAAAGGAATTTGCCGGACAGAGTATCGGCTACTGTTTTACTGACTTAGTGACTAAGTGAATTACTCTCTTGATTGTGAGTTACTTATACCCTAATAGTGGATCAAAGAATCGTCCTAAATTTTTGGCGTGTATACATTTATTTACCAATCAGATTTGTATTTTACTATTTTATTTTAGAGCCTAAATATTTTCTGTTATTTGACTTCCGATCCTATTTTTCTAGAATGTTCTTATTCTATGTTTTTAGCTGGTTGGTTGAAAAATATAAAAATGTAACTTAAATGCTAATCCAGTTTTGATCCTAAATTTCTAGAATGTTCTTAAGTATGTTTTTATTGCTTATTTTAAGACTAGAAAAATGTGTCTCCCATATACTCGATAAAATAAAATGAAGACATTGCTTTGAATAATAGACGGGATAAGAGGGGAAAACTTATACATTAAGATAGTTCGATACATACGACCAAGTAAAAAAGGTCAAATAAAAAAGATCAAAAAAAGAAAAGGTCAAATAAAAAGTCAGACAAGATAAGGTCAAATAAAAAGGTCAAATACAAAATGTTCAACATGAATATTTCAGGATAATCCATACGCCGGATTTACTTCCGTAATATCTTAATTGAACCTGTGTAAAATTCAATGGTGTCATTGAAAATAACCATCAAAGATTAAACATCAATAAAACATTTAATGGCTTTATATATATATATATATATATATATATATATATATATATATATATATATATATATATATATATATCCAAATGATTGTTATCTACTAATACTGGCAAAAATTAGTGATTTAATACATTTTGAGTATGTGGTGCATCCATATAGTAGAATTGACAAAACTGCTTGTTGGAAAAAATTGCTTTTTATTTTATCGAATAATTCTGATTTCCATATGATCGATAACCTATTGATAGGAGCCCATGCTTTCGGTAGATGTTATTTTCAGCAGATGAAACTCTGCTTCCGAGCTAAGTGAATTTGTCCACTGATTTCAAAGAACCATTATTTAGTCTGGAGATATGTTCTTTTGGCTCAAAAAACATGTACTGCGTTTTGTTTGCATTTACATGGAAACAAATCTTACCCGCTGTCTGCTCCAGCCGATGGAGCATGGATTTGCCTAGGGTAGGTTTATTTGCAAGAAGGACTATGTCATCGGCTTAGTCTGCGTCCGTGATACTCAACCGTTTCGAACCAGAAATTGAGAAAATACTAAAGAAGAATAAAAATGATTTTCAGAGAAACCGATTTTTACTGATACTGGGTTTAAATTATTGTCTTCAAGAAATATTTGAAGAAACTTGCTCTTGCAGTTACGTGACATTAAGAGATATGCGCAAAAAAATCATATTATTATTTTTTGAAAAATTGTTTTAAAACTTCTAGCAATTTTTGAAAATATTTGCTTTTACTTTTTTCTCGAGTCTTTTTACTCATCTTTTTGCTCTTAATAATAAAATCAAGACATAATAAAACCAAATATAAATTTGCTGAAACAAAGAACTATGTCATTTTCCAAAATGAATTCCTTCATTAGGGCCTATTTAACGAATACATGAAATTTCGTCGTATTACTAAAATTAGATAATAATTACCATAAAACACGTTATAAGAGAAGAAGAGCCACGTCAAGAGGTTAATAAAATCATTTGGCTAGTTTCACTTGTTTGCTTAATATCATATCAACATTCTTGGGTTTATTCAATATCAAATTGTAGAAAAACATAAGTAATACGATTTAACCAATTCATTACAAGATGAGGGGTTCATGCCTCTCCCAAGGGTAATAATTTAAAAGATAACATAAGAGTATGACTGAAGTTTGAACAGTGTCGTTGTCCAGAACGTTAGCCACTATTCCATGGAATTGGGGAAACCACAGTAAATACAAATATTTCAGTGAGAAAGATTAAAAATGTATTTCCTACTGACATTTGTTTTTGTTTGATTTTGTTTTCTTTTGTTTTATGGCATATCAACCCTTTCTGAGTTATTTAGTACTAGATACTCGTTATACACACACACACACACACACACACACGCACACACGCATATGTGTGAGTGTGTGTGTTTGTGTGTGTGTGTGTGCGTAAGTGAGAGGAGAATGTAAGGGATTAGACAAATATGTTGAAGATAACCAGAAAAAAATTTATGCTTTGATGTGGATGAAAATTTATTGTATTTACTTTGCTTTTCATACGAGGTGTTGTATTTAAAACTATTTTAAATATAACAATAATATGGGACTTTGACATACAAATGGATCACCTAATCTCAGCCAGAAGACCAGACTTTATAGTAATCAACAAAAAAAAAGAAGAGAACTTGCAATATTGTCGACTTTGCTGTACCGGCTAATCACTTAATAAGCCTGAAAGAAAGTGAAAAGAAGGATAAGTACCTAGACCTTGTTAGGGAATTTAAAAAAAACAATGAAGCATGAAGGTGACGATTATGTCTATCATGGTTGGTGAATCCGGTACAGTAACTAAACGACTGGAGGATTTGGAAGTTGGAGAACGAGTGGAGACCATCCAAACTACAGCATTGTTGAGAAGGGCCAGAATACTGAGAAGAGTCCTGGAGACTTGAGGAGATTTGCTGTCACTCAAATTATAATGAAAGACCATCAGTTAACGCTGATATGAAAAACTCTAAAGGAGTAATGATAATAGTAATAAACACGAGGAAAAACAGGACGGAAATATTCAGAAAACAAAGATGAGAAGAAAAACAACTCTATGGACGTTTTAAGCTACTAACAAGCGACATCTCACACGGGGAATCCTTGACATGGCTAAGAAAGGGAAAGCTAAAGAGCGAGACTTAATCTCATCTTAGAGCTACTCAAAACAACGCCATAATGACTATTTATATAAAAGTGAGAATAGATAAGATGCAACAAAACAGCAGATATAGGTTATGTGGTGATAGAGACGAAACGATCAGTAACATAATAAGCAAATATAGCAAATAAGCACAGGAGGAGTATAAGACTAGATACGAGTGGGTGGGCAAGATGATCCACTGGGGGATGTGCAAAAATTTTAAATTTGACCATACGAACAAATGGGATAGGCACAACCAAGCACCTGTCCTAAAAAATGACACAAAAACTTTTCAGGGATTTTGGAATACAAACGGAACATCTAATCTCCGACAGACGACCAGACCCAGTAATAATCAACAAAAAATAAAGAGAGAATTTGCCAAATTGTAGCCTTTGCTGACTCGGATGACCACAGTAAAACTGAAAGAAAATGAAAAGAAAGATAAGTACTTCGACCTTGTAAGTGAGTTGAAAAAAACCGGTGGGACATGAATATGACGGTGATACCAAATGTAGTAAGTACTCTTTGTACAGTCACCAAAAGGATTGGTACTAGGACTGGAGTACTTGGAAATAAGATGACGAGTGGAGACCATCCAAACAATAGAATTGCTTAGATCGGCCGAAGTAATGAGAAGAGTCCTGAAAACTTGAGGAGACTCCAGTGAGAAAACAACTCTCAAAAGGATAACAATAATAATAAAAATCTCACTCCAGAAAACCTGAACCTGGCCAAGAAAAGGGAACTTTAAAAGAGGAAAAGAATCTCTCCTAATAGCATCACAAAACGACGGCGTAAGAACCAATCATATCAAAACGAGAATAGATAAGACGCAACAACATAGCAAATGTAGGCTATGCGGTGACAGAGATGAAACCATCAATCACATAATAAACGAATGTAGCAAATTAGCACAGAAGGAGTTTAAGACAAGACACGACTGGGCGGGCTAGGTGATTCACTGGGAGATGTGCAAAAAATTTAAATTTGACCATACGAACAAATGGTATAGGCACAACCCAGCACATGTCCTAGAAAATGACACACATAAACTCCTATGGGACTTTGACGTATAGATGGATCACCTAATCTCGGCCAGAAGACCTGGCCTTATAATAATCAGCAAAAAAAGAGTCTGCAAAATTGTCGAGTTTGCTGTTCCGGTTGACCACAGAATAAAACTGAAAGAATGTGAAAAGAAGGATAAATGCCTCGACCTTGCTAGAGAATTGAAAAAACTGTGGAACATGAAGGTGACAATTATACCAGTTGTGATTTGTGCTTTTGGTACAGTAATTAAATGATTACTAAAGGGACTGGATGTCTTGGAAGTTGGCGGCCGAGTGGTGACCATCCAAACGACAACATTATTGAATCCTGAACACTTGAGGTGACTTGCTGTCACTCAAACTCCAGTGAAAGACCATCAACTAACGTTGATGTGAAAAACTCTAATAGAGATAACAATAAAATTGACAGAAAATATGTAAAGCTTGTGAGCTGAAAAATCGTCTTCAGTTTGCAAGCTTAAATTATTTTCTATCATTATAAGTAAAAGTAATGTTGGCGACCATAGTCGAGGGTAACCCGAAGGCTCCCTTTTCGATAGCTACTACACCAATGTGTAGGGGAGGGCGCTAATCCTTTCCCTAGATTGCTCTACTTTACCCTTGATCCGTACCTTATTATGCTGAGTGTTAAGCAAGGAGGCATCAAGTACCATTTTTTGAGTCTTTGGTATGACTCGACCTGGGATTGAACCCAGGTCTCCCGGACCATTGGTGAACACTCTAACCCCTAGGCCAATGTCCGGTAATCTATCATTATAATTATTATTATTCACACTAATTCTAATAATAAATTTTCAAGTTCTCCAAGCATATATATTTCCTCTGTTTATCATCAGCATACGTGCCATTGGTATAATGGTTAAAGTGTTCGCCACTGATCTTGGAGACCGGGGTCCAATCCTGGATCGAGCCATACCAAAGACAAAAAATGGTACTTGATGCTGCCTTGCTCAGCACTCAGCACTATAAAGTAAGAATCAAGGGTAAATTGGAGCAAACCAGGGAATGGAGTAGTACCCTCTCCGACACCTTGGTGTAGTAGCTATTGAAAGGGGAGCCTTTGAGTCGGTCCCAACTTCGGTCGCCAAATTTACTTACTTATATATATATATAGTTTTTCATATATATATAATTTCAAATATTGCTTGAAAATGGTTTCAGGTATTGCAATCTAATCCCATCATTTCCCTTTAATATTAATCAAATGTTTGCATACGTTTACATGGTTTCAAGTATTCCAATATAATATTAATAATCTTATTAAGTATCAATCATAGGTCAAATGGTTTCGAAATTACATTCGTTTACATACTTTGGAATATCAACCCTTGATGGATAGTTAATGCCAAATCCTGTTCGTACATTTACATAACTTGTAAGCAAATAGTTTGCTGTTAACTTTATTTCTTATGAGCTTATTTGTTTGCACACAGTTAAATGGTTTCAAGTATTGCTATCAATCATTAATAATTCTAATTATCAAGTTATAATATCTCGTTGAACATTAATCATTGGTTTGCATGCAGCTAAATGGCTTCATTGGCGTAATGGTTAGAGTGTTCACCAATGGCCTTGGTGACCTGGGTTCAATCCCAGGTCGAGTCATACCAAAGACTCAAAAAAATAGTACTTGACTCTACCTTGCTTCACACTCAGCATTATAACATAAGGTTCAAGAGTAAAGTGGAGCAATCCAGGGAAAGGAGTAGCGCTCTATCCTACACCTTGGTGTAGTAGCTATCGAAAAAGGATCCTTCGGGTCACCCTCGACTCTGGTGACAACTTTACTTTACTTTTTAGTAATGGTATTTAAATTTATTTAGTATTGAAAATTACTCGCACACTGTAGTTTTGTCAATTCAAGCAATTTCGTGCCGTTTCCAATAACTAATAAATCACCATCTCTTATAACAGATTGAACAGTTCTATTTGATTCATTCCTTTGGGCAAATGGTTTCAAGTATTGCTTTCTGATGATTCGCTTAAATATTAATGATTTAATTGTACATAGTTTAATTGTTTCAAGTATTATAAAAGGTTGAATAGTTTTATTTGACCCATAGATGGGACCCTAACAGGCACTACCACTTCGGGTTAGAGTGCGCTAAGGAGTAATGGTATTGAAGGGATACTCCACTTTCACCACACTCTAAAACTTGAGCCTCACCATCAGGTGCAGATTAATGTCATGCTGAGGCCACTAAATAGTTTCAAGTATTGCTATCAAACACTAATAATTCTATTCAACATTATTCTTTCGTTTGTGCACCGTTAAATGGTTTTAAGTAACACTTTCTAATACTAATAATACAATTAAATAATAATCATTATTTGTGATTAGTTAAATTGTTTTGGGTATTGTAAATGATTAAATAGTTCTGTTAGATCCGTAGGTGGGACACAAACAGGTAATACCGCTCCGGGTCTATGAGCAATGGTTATGAAGAGGTCGTACACATTCCCCCAAACCTGCAAAACTGGAGCCCTATCATCATATGCAGTTTAATCTTATACCCAGAACAGTTATTATAGGGAGGGGCTTCTAACCCATCTGCTGAGATACAGTCAGCAGATTCTACAGCCCCAGCTGACAAAATGAATGACTTAGTACACGAATGACAAGAAAAGAAAAGAATGCAGTTCAGATTTTTTTTTTTATACCAGTATGATATAAAGGAGATGATCACGGTTAAGTAAATATCGTTGTACATTATATTCAATACACAAGAAAAAACGTTTAGCTCCTCTACGATGATCTACATCAGAAAGTCCCCTTCCCGTAGCCTGCGAGCCACATGCAGCCCTCGTGACCCATTCATGTGGCTATTCATCCAGCTTTAATGTTGTCTATGAAGAAGTACCATTGCAACTGCGAATGGAATACATTTTATCATCATTGTTCAAAAGATACAAAGCTCAAGTTTCTTGCTTGCTACATCCTCGATTTTTATATGATCCACTTAGCTCGAGTAAGAACATATGGAATGCAAACAACATCGTCCAGGGTTTAAACTCAGGCTCCCGATTTTATTTCCAACAAATGATAGCCGTTACACTATGAACGTCTCCGTATATACTTGGAAGTAACACCACAGTAATCTCGAACACATGCCATATCCTGCTCTTCTAAGAAGCGAATCATATGCCCCTAATATTCCTTTTACTTTTTATCTTTTTTTCTTGAATAATCCTGTTTCTACATCCCCGGATAGGAACTTGAAGTGCGACATTGAAAGTGAGTTTTCTAGAATGTTTCTTCGCGGATACTTCCCATGCCGACCAAAATTCCATCTTCGTCACCTTCTAATGTTTTAGCGGATATTATCATGCAACAAGATGAATGACTTTTATTTCATCATCGTTTTTGCGTTTTGAAGGCAAATTTCTGGCCGGTTGACAATTTTATGTGAATTAATTGTTCTAATATTCGAAAGATATTAAAAAACTATTCTTGTCGCACGAAATATTCACTTATTTAATCCCAGGAATGATTTGGAAAGTGTGATAGTCATTGAGAAAATATTCTATAATTCAGTTTAAACAGAAGTGATGATTGGCCCAGTCGGCTGGGGCTGTAGAATACACTGACTGCATCTCTGTAGAGTTGTAAAACTCCTCCAACAGGTATCCTGGATATGACACTAAACAATCTGATCGTGAGGCTGCAGTATTGCTGGAGTTTTAGAAAATGCGTATCCCACCTTTACTGTCATCGCACGCAGGTACATCATGGCTCGGAGTGGTAGAACCTGATAGATTCCTATCAATAGGTCAAACGGAACTGTTTGAGTGCCCCAGTTGACTGGGGCTGTAGAATACACCAACTGCGTCTCTGTAGAGGGGTAAGACTCCTCCAACGAGTATCCAAGATATTACACTAAACAATCTGATCGTGAGGCTGCAGTATTGCTGGAGTTTTAGAAAATGCGTATCCCACCTTTACTGTCATCGCACGCAGGTACATCATGGCTCGGAGTGGTAGAACCTGATAGATTCCTATCAATAGGTCAAACGGAACTGTTTGAGTGCCTCAGTTGACTGGGGCTGTAGAATACACCAACTGCATCTCTGTAGAGTGGCAAGACTCCTCCAACAAGTATCCTAGATATTACACTAAACAATCTGATCGTGAGGCTGCAGTAATGCTGGAGTTTTGGAAAATGCAAAATACCTCTTTATTGCCATCGCATCCAGGTCCACTCAGTCCTGGAGTGTCGGCACCTGATAGGTTCCTATCTATGGGTCAAATACAAATGAATTATGCATTTATGCTCAACTAAATTGTTTGAAATAGAACTGTTTTTACATTTAAACTGTGTGCTTATGATAAACGGAATTGTTTGAAATATAACTGTTTTTCACATTTTAACAAAAAACTGTACTTATGCTAAATTGAATTGTTTAAAATAGAACTGTTTATACGTATACATATCGATTTGAGATTAAATAGCCTACAATGGTTGGTATGCCATTAAGCCAAATCAAATCCATTCAAAACTAAATAACGCTCGACCTCTAGTAAAAAATGATAAACTGATTTTCCAAATTATCTTCCTTTCTTATATGCTCCTTCTATCAGCTTCTTTATTTAACCCTGGTATTCAATCTTTTTTGTAATTGCAAACGGAATCAAATGTCTCATTAATTAATTATGATTGTTATCTCGTAAATTTATATTTCTTTGCTGTCCTTTTAATATCCTCTCATGTTACATGGAGAGGAGATGGGCGCTGCTAAATAAATATCATCGATGTAAACGAGTTCGAACTATAGTTAAGCTACTAAATTCACTTTGAGACAAATAATCTTGATTAAAGTATGAACCGCCTTCCCCTCTTGCTCTCGGGTATAAAATATCACTGCTGTTCTTCTACAATAATGGCTTCAAATAACACACGAAGTATGATATGCCAATAAACAAAAAGAACAATCAATCCAACAGACCTTTTCACAACCAACATTCTTCAAATGACATATTCAAAAGGATATTCCCATTGACCACAGTATAACTACTGGACAATGTCATAGATAATCAGGATAGTGTATAAACTTTCCATAAAGAAAATAATTCAGAACCTCAACGACGATCTATGTAGTCAATCATCAAATCAGGTAATTCAGCATCGTCTGACATTACTGGGAGAAGAGATGAGCGCTGCCACGTAAACTACCTTGTTATTTAGATTCCATTAAGAAAATAGTTTAACACCTTGACAATTATCTCCGAAGTCAACCAACCAATCTTTCGATTCAGTACTGTTTTATCTTGAATTGTGTGATTGATTTTAACGGCATGGCAACCTGTCAAGTGTTATTTTATGCCAAGTCTTTGAAGTACTGCATTCATTGTAGATTAATGCTTACATTTTGTATGGTTGTTTCCCTAAGTTTTTTGTACTGTTATATAATATCAAGTATTCCAATCTAATACTAACTATTATATGGTTATAGGTAATTATTTCTATTTAATGAGCCATTTTTTTTTTTGCTTATTTGGTTTCAAGTAACTAATTGTAATAATCGTAATTACTGCTTCAATGAATTATTCTTATGTCAAATAATTTACGGTAAGATGGTATTAAGTATTCCGACTGAATACGAATAATTCTTTAAAAGATTTATTGAACCCACATGTGAGGCTCACAGGTACAATCGTTTTGGTTCAAATCGAACCTGGAAGTAATGGCATTGAAGTGGTACTCAACACTCTGAAAATTCCCAAGTTATTTGAAAAGATGAGCACTCCCATGTAACCTTTCTTCCCTTTAGTTTTCATTAAGACAACATTTAACACCTTGACGATCTTTTATATCGTTGATTGACAAACTAATCAGTGTTATCTTGCCTAATTTAATTAAAGAGGGGAAAAGTGTCGCCTAGAAAACCTCTTAGAACGAAGATGCTTAATGAACGACTCAGCTTGGTAAGTTGACATTAACCTTGATCATTGGAAGAGATCAGTTCTCAAGATTGGTGTTTTATCCAGGCGTTTCTATTTCTATTAATTTGAGATGCCTGTATGCAGGCGGGAACAAGTTGGGCAACTAGGATCAAATGAGGACAGTTGACATAGGACTATGATACCGATGAGGTCTACTTTCTCTTCTAGAGATAAAGATGGGCATTTTGCGAAAAGAATTCTGTTATCGTAAAGGAAGTGTAGACAAAACATTGAGCACAAAATATTAATATTTCAGATATGATTCATAAAAGATTCAAATACTTTCTTCGGCATGTGCTTTAAAAAAGAAAAAGCAAACCAGTCCTCTCAGACATCACATGCTTCCATTGTGCAGAAAGGTTGGGTTTTTCACCGACTACGTAAAAAGGAAATATAGACGGAACTAGGACTGGTTACTGCTCCAATTGCTGGGGAAGCTTGATTCCAAATAAAGGTTTTACGTTAAACCAACTTTATCTATTGCGGAGAGGTAAATACAGCCATAAAACATTATTACAACTCACTGAATAGTTTTAATATAATTCCTTAACTATCCGTCCGTCTGTCCGCCCATCCTTCTCCTTAAGGATCAGCATATTGGGGGCCTCATTTCAATCAGATTTTCAAATATTGTCAGGTTTATTTGTGATGGAATTTTAGACTTTATTTTTCAAACTTTCATTTTCATTTATTCATTAAAATGAAACAACTATTTATGACAATAAAACGTAAAATAATCCCATATTAATGCCATGCTTTGCGTGAGAGATATCCTTGTAAACACATAGTTTTATCATTAGTGAACGAATCACTAAAAGGGGTCGCTATTGCGTTCACTATCGGACAAATACCTTCGCGGGTGTCCTCGTAGTGTAATCGTTAAAGCACTGGACTGCAGAATCGTGGTAAGATAGTTCAAACTCCAGTCGCGCTATTACGTTCACTTTCGGAAAATACCCTTGGGAAAGGTATGAACCCCCTTATCCTCCCAGGTACAGGCTAAATAGCACGATTAACGTCATTCTAGAAGGAGGAATTTACTATTAAATAACCCAAGAAAGATTATATGCCATTAAAAACAAACTAACAATACATTTGGGAAAGGTATTAACTCTCTGATAGCTGTACTTCTACAAGGATAGCTTCGGCATTTAATAACCCACTAAGGTTGATATGCCATTAAACAAAGAAAGCAAGCTAAACCAGACATGAAACCTTATAAGCGTGTGAATATTTCTTTTTATTCATAATAGTTGATTGGAGCATTATTTGTTTTTAAATGCTTGTGATTTGTTACTTAAAAGCATATAATTGCTTGGAAAAATGACTTCCAAGGTTAAACGAACCGATCCAATGAGGGGTGAGTTATCTTTCTTATCGTTATCGATAATATGCTGGACTGTAACATCGTTTTAAACGAATTCGAACTCTAGTCAAGCTACTGCGTTCACTTTTGGACGAATGCCCAAGAGAAAGGTATGAACTACCTTCTCCTTTTGCTCTGTTATAAAATATCACTACTGTTCTTCTACAACCATGGTTTCAAGTAACCTACAGAGGATGATATGTCATTAAACAACGAAACCAGTCAAATCAACAGACCTTTTAATAACCAGTATTCTTAAATAAAATACTCAAAAGAATATTCTCATTGACCGCAAGCTAAGTGCGGAACAATGTCATAGATGATCAGTAATGTTTTTAACTATTTTCAAATACTAACATTTCCAAGGCTGGATAATATAGGTGCACGATTTCTTTCTTTGTTTTTGTCAGAGGAATAAATGTTAGAATGCATAAATATTTTGAGCATATACAAACTATCCTAGAATGAGCAGTTTTTTTTCCTTTGCACCATTGCACGCATAAGATAAGTTAAAACCAGCTAACTTCTGTAGTCTGTGTTTTAGAAACTTCAGCAAGGGCTATATATATATATATATATATATATATATATGGGGTTACAAACCCCTTTGCACGAGCGGATGTGACTCAAGGTCAGTTTTTATGCGAAGTTAAGTAGGTCTGAATTTAGAGTCCTCTTTTTCTCTCTTTAGAGTTAGCCCTGCCCTACTATTTATCCACTGTTGAAGGGAAGATAGTTGGATGCATATATTTTTTTTAAAAGTATTATTGCTATGAGAAAAGTAAACAGCTAAATCCATGATTTGAACTCCCCTACGATAATTATCATTACACCATCACGACCGCGATATATATATATATATATATATATATATGTATGTCCACTCAGATATTTGTATTTTTTAAATAATTATTCATTTATTTCGTTCTTACGTACGTGTATGCTTCCTGCTTGTTGCTTTCGTGAGATAACATATGTGGCGCGCATGTCTCATTGAGTGCCCTATTCACATGGCCTTGTGCCACATATGTTCCCTGACGAAAGCAAGAAGCTGGAAATACACACGTATGTAAGAACGAAATGAAAAATAATTCTTCAAAAAATACAAACCTGTTAGTGGACCTATTCATTTTAAAATATTTACTTTTTTCTCTTTTTGGACTTACAACGAAAATATTTTTTTACGCACACTCACACATATATATGTCCTTGTGCGCCTCATCCCTAATTTGTAAGACAACTTCTTAGACGAAAATTCATAAGACAAGATTAATTCTTAGAGAAACCAAAAGGATTAATTTTATGTAAGAAAAATTGCTTTAGTGTATAAGGTTTATTCTGGTTCTATTGTTAGTGCATGTGGACAAATGACTTGTTCTGAGGTAATTTTAATTGCTTCCCAATAAGTAGACTTCAGCGAAGAGTCCGAAAAGTCTTATTCCCCTAATCAATACTGATATATAGGAGGGTCATTCAAAAAATAAGGGGATTTTTCAGATTTTTCCCCATAACTGTGAATTCTCAATTGTTTGGATTTGATTTATATATATTTACCAACTCCTCTGCACGAAAAGGATGTGACACAAGGTCAATTTTCAGCGGAGTTCAACTGAATTCAATTTCGAGTTTTCCTTCTCCTAGACTGGTTGCCATATCAAGGTTAAAAAGCCAAGCCTTCCTGCTATTCACCTATAGCTCGAGGGAGAATAGATGGTGCATACTTTTCCCAACTGTACGTGGACTGTGTGAAAATGCAAACAGTATCGTCCAGGATTTTGAACTCTGTTCACCATGTCTACTTCCTGTGACGGTAACTTCTACATTACGAGCGCCTCCTTTGGAATTGGTTTATAGCAAAATCATTTTAATCTCACAAAAATATTATTTTGAGTTTTCACTAGTTTTAACTAGTGAAAGATCAAACAGTGTTTCGGGATGGAACTGAGGTCTACCATCAAATTATTGATGGCTGAGAAGTGGAAGCTATCTGAAATGTACAGAAGAATGTGGGATGTAAATTTAGAAGTGGGTTTTAGTTTAAGAAATGTTTATGAATCGGCTAAACATATGATTGTCTCTATGAACCTGTATCAAAAAGACAGTCTATGAGGTGGAAATATACTGAAAAAGAACAAGTTCCAGACATAGTGGTTAATAGGGAATGTCATGCGGACAGTCCTCTGAGCCATAAAAGACCGATACGTATTGATTTCCCTGAAAAAGATGCAACGTTAAACAGTGCTTACTATAGCCAATTCCTTAGGCAAAATTCCTCTTATGTATTGAATGTCACTCACACACACACATACACACACACACACACACACACACACACACACACACATATATATATATATATATATATATATATATATATATATATATGAACTCAGGGATAGATCCTTGCTCTCCTGAAGGACATTAGACTTAAGAAAACATGTCTTGTAGTGAGAACCAAGAAAAGACAATTTGTTGAATATTCTGTTCAAATGGACACTGGACGATTCATTAGACGAGTTCATTAGACGAGCAGATTTGCTATTCGGCGCCGAATCTTTCAGGAAGGTCGTTCGTCTTCATTAGGATTCTTCTTGAAGTTCATTGACCAAACTTGAGATGCCAGCAAGAGGTCTTTCCCCAAGCAAGAATCTCTTTCACTAATTAATAAGCCAACAATGACAACTAAATATGTGTTTTCCATCTCTATTTTCGTTTTCGTCTCGTTCTAGCCTCGTTCTATTCTCGTTCTTTCTCCATTCGTTTCTTTTCAAAGCAATGCGAGTAATATGTTAGTTTAAGTCTATTTCAGTCAGTCGGTTGCCAATTGCGTCTTGGACTTTTTTCCTGCTCCTAGGACCCATCAGATCAATAGACTCCAGAAACAGACGTTTTGGCAATATTCTCAACCAGTGTTATTTTCGTCAATGTCACACGCTGAGTTTGCTGGGGGGCTTGTGCGAATGAATTGTGAGTGAGAGAACGGAAGAAGATGAAAATAAAAGACGAAATAGACTGGAGTGTCTGAAAAAAAGTTAAGTATAAAGAAAAGTTAGAAATAGATGATCACTAGAAATAAGAAACAGAAGCAAACCAAAAAGAAAAGTACTAATATCAAGACGTGAAAGAAAGAAAGAAAGAAATGATAAAGGAAGAAAAGAAAGAAAAATGAAGAAGTGATAAAGAAAAGAAAAGAAAAACATGAGAAAGAAAGAAAGAAAGAAAGAAAGAAAGAAAGAAAGAAAATTGTAGAAGAGGAAAAGATAGAGAAAATTCGAAAGAAAGAAAGAAAGAAAATGATAGAAGAGGAAAGAGAGAGAAAATTCGAAAGAAAGAAAGAAAGAAAGAAAGAAAGAAAGAAAGAAAGAAAGAAAATGGTAGAAGAGGAAAAGTGAGAGAAAATTCGAAAGAAAGAAGAAAGAAAGAAAGAAAGAAAGAAAGAAAGAAAGAAAATAATAAAGTAAGAAAATAATGAAAAACTGAAAAAGTGATAAAGAAAAGAGAAGCAAAAATATGATGAACAAAAGAAAGAAAGAAAGAAAGAAAGAAAGAAAGAAAGAAAGAAAGAAAAAAGAAAAAAGAAAAAAATATAGTGGAGCAGGAAAAGAAAGCCAGAATTAAAAAGTGATAAAAAAAAGAGAATAAAAGCATGATACAGTACAGAAAGAAACAAAGAAACAAACAAAAGAAACAAACAAAGAACAGAATAGAAAAAAAGAAAAAAAGGAAGAACGAGTGAGAGAGAGAGAGATGGGGGGAGAGATGAGAAATGAAAGAACAAAAAGAAAAGAAGAATGGAAGAAAAAAGGATTAAGAGAACAAAGAGCATTTTTGAAAGAAAGAAAGAAAGAAAAGAAAGAAAGAAAGACAGAAAGAACCATTATACTGACCAGAAAAGAAAGAAAGAAAGAAAGAAAAAAGAAAGAAAGAAAGACAGAAAGAAAGAACCATGATAATGAACAGAAAGAAAGAAAGAACCCATAATGACGCATTGAACAAAAAAAAAAATTCACCATGTGAAAGAAAGATATATAAACATATCAAGTAGATTGAAGGTTAAGATGAAAGAGTATAGCTAGCGACTTTAGACTCAAAAGAGGCGTTTGATATTCATCCAATCTCCCACCAGGCCGGATTTGACACAAGATCATTTTATCATGGTGGGGGGGGGGGTCAGACACAAATCGAGACTCATTCGTGGGGAGTCAAAATAGGCGTTTAAAATTATGGACATCTTGTAAAAGATAAACTGCAAAACAGCTAGAACGAACAACAGTGGCGCAATCAGATCAGTGACGATGAGAGACGCTGAAAACCGAAATGAAATGACGGCAATTCTTGAGACAGACACCTAGAAATCTTAAAGAGACTGAAAAAAAGCAATGGTGTTGATATAGAAACAGAGAGAGAATTCGGATTTATTTTAGCAAAAAAAAGAAAAAAAAAATGAAGAAAAGAATCTCTTACGAGAAACTAATTTGTGCGTGGTGATCCGGTTAACTAGGCTAGTCAGCGATGCGCATCTGACAGGTTGCGAGTAATAAACCTTTCGCCAGTCTCCTTTTAGAATCAAAGCCATGCAACGATGTCTGGGACAGGGAGGGGGAAGATTCAAATATATATATATATATATATATATATATATATAAAGAGAGGGAGAGGAAGAGAGAGAGAGAGAAGTTGGGGCGAAGGGGGTGGTCTGCATCACTCAAATGTCAAGGTATGTTCGGGACCCTTTCACTAATGTAAACTTAGAACTATATCACCGAAGAACATTTTTTCTTTTTTTCTTCTTCTGCTGTCTTCTTTTTTTTCTTCTTTTTTTACTTTTTTCTTTTTTTTTTTCTTTAAGCATCTTTATACTCGACAGGAAGAATCAAAACGAGACAATGTAGACGGTTAGTACAACGAAAGATAATGGGCATATTTGTTGTTTGAAAACGAGTGTTAAGAAACAACATAAAAATAAAACCGTGACAAAAGATTTGCCTCGCTATATTTTTCTTGCGTAAGTTGATACCCTGCAGCCAGTCACACGAGAGAGATCAAAAAATACAGGCAATCATCTGGCTACGAAGTTACTGATCTGCCTTCGTGGATGTAGAGCGAGAAAAACTCATTTAGATAGAGGGAGCAACAAACAGATAATGAAGAACAGACAGACAAGAAAAGACTGATATATATATATATATATATATATATATATATATATATATATATATATATATTTAAATACACAGACTCTTCGGTAATGAAAAAGTTCAGAGCGCATTGCCATAGTAAAGAAGGTCGTGCTTATCGGACCCATTATTATTGACTTCTTTGAAAAAGTTGCTACAGTAATAAGAGCTTCTTTTTGTCAGGTTCTTCGGCAAAATTTAGCTTTTTTTATTTAATGAGCCGCGTATATATATATATATATATATATATATATATATATATATATATATATATATGCAATTGGTATATTTGTTTTTCTTAATATATATATATATATATATATATATATATATATATATATGCCATTGTCATATTTGTTTTTCTTTATATATATATATATATATATATATATATATATATATATATTAGTAGATTAACATATAAAGATAGATGCTTACATATATTAGCAGATAGATAGGAACAGACTGGGATAGATAGATAGATAGATGTTCCATTAGAAATAATATAAATCCTGATATCTTTATTTTAGAATTTTTAAAAAAATTTTACCGAGCATACTGATAGGTAATACCGAAGATATTAACGGATCAAGATAGATAGATAGATAGATAGATACGTTTTAGAGAAAGAGGGAAGAATCTGAATTAACATTCTTTCTAGCGATTGCGATTTTTTTCTTGGCATTCAAACTCTATTTTACCCAAAGCAAAACAAAATTATTGCAATTTTTTTTTTAATTAAAAAAAAAGGCTGAAAGGCTTTGAAATTTTTCACCTGTTGGAAAATAAACCAATTACTCACTCCCATTTTTATTATTGAAAGGATTCCATTAATGTTACTTGAAATTCTGAAAGATTCAGTTATTGAAAAGCTCAATTATTTATCTAATTATTTCTGACTTATAAGATCTGCAGAGACTTCTCAATTTCTTATAGATCAGGGTTTAACTCATATACTTTATTAATACTATATATATATATATATATGTATATATATATATGTATGTGTGTCTGTGTGTGTGTGTGTGTGTGTGTGTGTGTGTGTGTGTTTTTGTTTGGGTTTTATGGCATATGAATCTTTGTTTATTATTTAATGCCAAATCCCTTTTTATACAAATAAACAGTTCTATTTTAAAGAATTCAGTTTAGCATAGTCTAATTACCAAAAACATTTCTATTTCAAGCTCTTCAGTTTAGTCAAACAGTCCTTGTTCAAATAATTCAGTTCAGTATAAGTATAGATTTTGTTTACACACAGTTAAATGTCAAAACAGTTCTATTTCAAAAGATTCTGTTGAGCGTAAGTGCAGTTTCAATGTCAAAAACATTTCTATTTCAAACAATACAGTTTAGCATACAAAAATTGTTCCATTTCATACAATTATGTTTGGTATAAGTATGTAGTTTAGATGTCAGACAGTTCTATTTCAAGCAATTCAGTTTAGCCTAAGGGCGCAGTTTAACAGTCAAAACAGTTCTACTCTAAATAATTCAGTTTAGCATAAATACGCTGATTAAATGCAAAAAGTCACATTTCACCTAACACAATTTAGTTCTATTTAACCCATAGATAAGGCCCTATCAGGAGCTACGACTCCGGGTTCCGAGTGGACCCGGGAGCAATGACAATGAAGGGTTAGTCCGCATTCCCAAAAACTCCAGCATTACTGGAACCTCACTATAAGATTTTTCAGTGTCATAAAAGGACACTCATTTCGGGGTGGTCATACCCCTCTACAGAGATTCAGTTGGTGTATTCTACAGCCCCAGCCGACTGGGTATATATATATATATATATATATATATATTTGTGTGTGCGCGCGCGTGTGTGTGTGTGAGTGTGTGTGTGAGAGAGAGAGAGAAAGTTTGTGTTTATATGCATGTATATATATATAGTAAGAATTTCTGAGACAAGAAGCTATTATTTTATTTCCAGCGAGATTTTTACACTAATTTTAAGGGGTCATTTATGTATCCTGATATTTTAACCCTAGCTAAGGTTTGTCCTACTCCTAATTCCACATTTTAGTTTTCGATGGCTTTCGTGATGAAAGTCATATATTAAGACGAATGTTTAACATTTCTTTTTAGACCTTCTATAATCAAAGTTTGGCAAGTTTTCAAACCAGTGAACTTTCACCGAAGTCTAAGTGACAGCAAATCAGATCTGGTCTCTAGGATTTTCCCAAGTATTCTAGCTGATTTTAACAGTGATGTAGTTAGGATAGTCCCGATTATTTATCTAATCTCCAGTTCCCTCAGTCTTTCTTCCAGTCTTTTGGGTTCCGTTGTAATGGTAATAACTACAACTGCTATTACCTTCGCCTTAGCCTTCACCTCACCTTATTGTTTTCTTTCATTTTTATTCTATGGTCCGCAAGAAAGGCAAATTCACTAGACAACAACTTTTTTTTTGTCTTGTTATTGCATACGTTGTCTGTTATTCCAGCAAGGATTTGGTGATTCATTTATATCTAAAAGTTCCAGAGAAGTGAATGCAATTTATTTTTTATGATATTTTCTAATGTATGCATATACCATTTTTCAAGATCGCCAAATATTAATCTCTTGCACAATTCCCATTGGTTCATCTTTTCTAACCATTCAGACCTCAGCTTGTATTTCACTTGAGAGAGTGCTTATTATCTCTGTCACGTCATAACATACACTTGCTGTTCTTCTGCGTATTATTGTGCTTTGATATAATTAGTTCTTATGGCTTCACTTTGTCCTGCTATGAAAAGAGATTTAGTATTTCTCTTAAGGTTTTCCTATCTTAGGACTGTCCAAGTAACCTATTACTATTATTTGATTGATTTGAGAATTTTTCACTGGAGTTCAAGGGACAGCAAGTCTCCTCGTGGTGTAAGGGTTAAAGCGGTGGACTACGGAATCGTAGCGCGCGAGTTCGTACTCCAGACGCGCTCTTATGTTCACTTTCGGGCAAATACCCTTGGGAAAGGTATGAACCCCCTTATCCTCCCAACTTTGGGTTAAATAGTACCACTACTGTTCTTCTAGGAGAATGGCATTAAATAACCTACAAAGGTTGATATGCCATTAAACAAAGAAACCTAACCTAACAATCACCGCATAATTTACTTTTGCTATTTTGTTGCCTCTTACCAATTTATCATAGTTATTATCATTGAGTAGTGAAATAAGTAAGTTTGACACACATGTAAAATAAGAGATATTTTATTCTGTAGAGAATTCAGTACACAGTTTGATACGCTGACTAATGTGAATAACCTGAGTCTTTTATGATAACAGACACAGGCTAGAACGCTCTAAATATTCCTCAGACCAGTTCATCCTGTCGTGGAGTTCTAGTCACTCCACAACAATTATTACTATTACTGTAATTTTACTTCTGATGAGTCGTTACACCAGTTAACTCTGGTAGTTTTTCACTAGAGTCTTAGTAACAGCAAGTCTCCAGGACTATTCTCAGTATTCATACCGATCTTAATAAACCTGTGATCTGGATGGTCTCGATTCTTCGTCTTATTTTAAATTATTCCAGGTTTTTTTCCCAAAACTTCTCGGACGATTACAAGTCCACTAACTACCACTGGTATAACCATCACCATTATCTTCCTTTTTTTTTTTTTCAATTCTCCGGCCAGTATTTGTCAATCTTTGCTTTTTACGTTTACTCTGCTGTCAGCTGGAACGGCAAAATCCAGTAGAAGATAATTTTATTTTTTCTTGTTAATTAACAATAACCCTGGTGATCTGGTCTAGATTATGTTTTTTTTTTTGGTTGGTTTATATCTTTGTTTAATGGCATATAAGCCATCGTGGGTCATTTGTTGCCGAAGCCATCCTTGTAGAAGAACAGCTGTGAAACTATTCATCCTATAGCTCGGATATGAAGGGTTTTATATCATTTCATTTCGAGAGTTTGGTTGGTTGGGTTTTATAGCATATCGATCTTTGTAGGCGATTTAATGTCAAATTTATTGTTATACCTAGAAACAGTTCAATTTCAAACAATTCAATTTAGCTTAAGTACACAGAACTGTTTTTTGATATTCCAACAATTTCAAGAAATTCAGTTTAGCATAAATATACTGTTTAGTTCTGACCCATAGATAGGACCCTATCAGCTGTTCCCACACCGGGTCACAGTGGTCTTGGGAGCTATGGCAATGATGGGGTACTCTGCATTCCCCAAAGCTCCAGCATGACCGTCAGATTGTTTTTGTGACATATCCAGGACACTCATCGGGAGAGTCTTGCTCTGCTGAGATGGAGTCCCTGGATTCTGCAAGTCGAGCTGAGTAAGCCATATTCCGAAAATGAACACACTTGAGCGACTGGGGTTTAACTCTCTTTCTTCGAGACTGTAGTCTATTCTTTTAGACATTAGGTCAAAGGGACCCCCCCTGGTGGGAGTAGGGGGTCTGTTTGTATTTCAGAAGATCAGAGAATTGTATACACTTCATTATCTCGGGCGGATTTTCGTTGCCCAGCCGTAGAATACACCGACTGCTCAGGTGTTTATAACTGTGATGAGATTTTTGCAGCGGAATTTGATTTCTAGCAATATTCTTGTTCTTCTTAAGTGCTTTCTTCTTATTTTTCCTTTTACCTCAGTTGGTTTGATGGTGTCCACTTCCAATATTCCAAAATACGCATTGGTTTCCTTCTCTCCAATTGTTCTGATGCTTTCGTGATTTAGTTGTTCTCTTCCTTCCAGTGTTATTCTTTTCCCACTTTTCATTATCAGCAGGGCACATTTTTCAATCACCATTAACATATTTTTAGAGGGTGCCCATGGTTTAATGGTTATCATCGTAGGAAATGGACACGGCGACACGAGTTCAAATCCTGGACGAGACTTATTGCATTTCACATAGCACTAATACCCTTGGGAAAGGTATGAATCCAATTATTCTCCCTTCAGCTATAGGTAAATAGTAGGGCAGACTAGTTTCTTCAGCCTTCGTGAGGCAACTAGTCTAGGAGAAGGAAAACCCTGAATTGAAACCTGTTAAACTCCGCTTAAAAATTGACCTTGTGTCATATCCTACCCGAGCGGAGGGGTTGGTAAATATGATATGATTAATAAATTTTTGATAAAAAGAAGCTATTTTCACTTTTAGTGAAAGCCTTTGAAATTAGTGGATCAGTTTTTGTATATCGGCAGCAATATCTCATCGACTGAAAGCGATGTTAACATATGCATAGGAATGACGTGGACTATTACAAACAGTGTTTCGATCATATGGAAGTCTGATGTATCTGATAAAATAAAACAAGATTTCTTCCAAGCCTTGACTGTGTCTGTAGTGCAGTATCGATGCATCACGAGAACTCTAACGAAACACGTTTGAGAAAATGTGGAACTAACAAATTTCATTTTTTCGAATTTAGTTACACACTCATAGGAAACGATTTTTTTTTTGTTTACTATTTTTGTGATGCAAAAAGCATTTTCTTAAAAGAAAATTTTAAGAAATATATATATATATATATATATATATATATTGAAAGATTGAAGTTTCTAAACATTTTCTTTTCCTTGATTTGATATCCTAATTTTCTAATGGAATGAAGTTTCATTAAAATCTGTGGCAATAATAAAAAATGGTTTAGTCTTTTCCCTGTTTTTTTCCCAATACTGTATGTATCAAAATAAGAAAGAAAAACTTTATAAAAATGGGATTACACCGAATACTGCTAATGTTAGGATGTAGATGTTTTTAATTTGAAATTATAAAAGCTGTTAAGTATAGGAAACCTTCCTGAAACAATTACCTGTCCAAGTGTGAAAGAGACAATTAATTATCAGGCATTCAATGATAAAAAGACTAGGAGCAAATCATAATATAACATTCATTGATTGTTTGTTTAATGGCATATCAAGTCTCTCGGGTTATTCAATGCTTAATCTATCCTTCAAGAAGAACAATAGTGGTACTATTAAACCATAGCTGTGGGATGCGGAGTTTCATATCGTTCTAAAGTGTATTTGTCTTAAAGTGAACGTATAAGCACGATTGGATTTCGAACTCGCTGACTAGGATTCCGCAGGCGAGCGATTTATTCATCACACCACGACTTCACCCCAAAGAATCATTGCTTGGTTCCTTTATTTAATCGCATATCAACCTTCGTGGATTATTTAATGCCAAAGCCATGCTTATTGAAGAACAGCAATGATACTATTTAACCAGTGGTTCGGGGATAATGGGGCTAATACGTTTAGTCCAAAAGTGAACGTAATAGCGCCACTGGAGTTTGAACTCGTGTACTTTTTTACCGTAGTCCAGCACCTTAACCATAACGCAACGGAGACTCCTCTATAACACTTACGTTGATAAATTTATTATTATGAAAAAACCTTCAATGTGTAAAAAGTAACAACTATAATCAAGTAGGATTCAGACAGGAGTTAGAGGGAAAAAATCGATTGAGATTTTTGAAGAATAGTGAAATACATTTTGAATGCGTAATCGTGAAATGGGGTTTTAAAGGATAGTGTAGATGAAAAATTATGGGTTTTTTTGTATGAAAACAAATTCTATCGTAAAAGTTAAATTATTTTGAAGGGAAAATGTTTTATTTTGATGAGAAGAAACTAAGTTATTTTGATGAAAACAAAGCGATGACACGTCAATGTTACTTGACAATCGTCCAAAGCGACTTTTTATTTAAATTTAGAATTATAAATTCGAATATGGAGTTTATCCGTTCCTAAACAGCTTCTTCCAAAGCACTGAGTTTTTGACCTTGTACCAGACGACCCTGAATATAGAATGTGAGAAAGTCGTCCAAAATATGACGCTGTGAGAAAACAAACATAACCACCATTTATGATTGCCTTGTACCAAACGGCCCTGGGAAAAGAAAGTGAGAAAATCGTCCATAATTCGACGCTGTGAGAAAACAGGCATAACCACCATTTATGATTGCCTTGTATCACACAAGTATAAAAAGTGATAGAAAAGACTAAGCCTAATATCTTAACCGGTCTCTGACAGAAACCTACCACTTTCGTAACAACTTAGAAGGATATTTTTATATACTAAATTTTGTTAATTTTGCAAAGCCGGGTTTGTTCTCTGTTTCTTTTTTTTAACTTTTTCTGTTTCCTAAATTTACTCGCTGACCAGCGTCTATGACACGCGTTTGGGTCGTTGTTTGGATCTTAAAAACACAACGTGGGCAGATAACAAATCAATCGTGTTAACCAAAGATATATCCGACCAGCGAAAAGTTTTGTGGACAGAAGGCAGAATCACCACCATGTTTGGCAAAAGGTATCTGTACTGCCACACAAATTAATTTAATCCTTATCCGATAGCTTTCAGCTAGGATAGAAAAAGTATGTAACGATTTGTCTTAAAACCGTTGAAAATGTTTTTTTTATTTATTCATCATCATTTTTGTCTGTGTTTTATTAGCTGGATTATATATATATATATATATATGTGTGTATCCTTGAAAAGTGTTTGGGAAAGGCTTCCCCTGACAAAGAATACAGTATAGTTATAAAAAAAAATGCGAAATTTTGATTAAGTATTGGTTATACTCAAGTCGTTGTTAATTAGGAAAATGAGAGAGGGAGAGAGAGAAAGACAGAGAGAGAGATGTTATGACAAGCTGAGATTAACTAAGTTTGTTTAAGTGGTGACGTCCAGGGTTTGATGAGTGCTTTGATCTCTTCCGAGGATTGTAAAGCTATGTGATCAAGTATTCTGTGTTTGACTTAACCTTCAAGTTTCTTAGTCTGAACCAACCGACCAGCAAAAATTTTGCGGCCATAATTTTCCATCAATGTTTGGAGAGCCAATTCCCGGTTTCAAACGGCCAGTAATCTGAAGATGAATGAAACAATATGTGCATACAAAAGAGTTCTTCTTGTTAAGTCGTTGCAACGATCGAATACCCCAGCATGAAGAGCAAGGAAAGATGCACTGCGCGTAAACCTAAAGAGAAAATCCAACTATTCAACACTAGTTTATATATATATATATATATATATATATATATATATTTATATATATATATATTATCATTTATGATCATTATTATAATTATTATTATTGTAACTAAACATCGTCAATACTTGTTATTATAAATTTTGCCTTGGCATTTCTTTCATTTTTCTTCTTTGGGGTACTTTCTTTTTTCTTTTAGTTCAGCTTGTACATTTTTGCGACAAATTTTTAAAAACACAGAAATAAAATATTTGACAACTTTTTATTAGTTTTATTTGCTAACTTATATTTTCAAAATGTTTTTTTCAATTTTCAAAAGAGACAGGTTTACTTGGTTTTAATAAAAAGAAATAAAAAGAAAGAAATTTTTTCTTCAGGGAATTATCACTTAAATGCATTAAAAAAAATTCAGTCGATTGGACTTTGCATAGATAAAACAGATCGTGAAATTAATTAAGTGTGATTCATACAAGAAAACATTATGTCGGTGAAATTTTAGCTGGAAACTTATTTTCTAAAAAAAAAAAAACAGAAAAGAAATTCATCCTTAATCAAATAAGTAAAGAACATTTTAACAATCACAAGACCATAGCACTGCCAAAATTGACTAAAAGAGTTAAAATAGTCCATAAAACACGTGGTGACTTGCTGTCACAGAGAAAAACCACCAGTTAGAGCTGGTGTGAAAAACTCGCAACGCATAAGAAAATGTAGTAAACAGGCACAAAAGAAACGCGAAACGAGGCACGACTGGGTGAGAAAAGTGATCTCCTTGGAACTGTGCAAAAGATTAGGATTTGACCATACTAGTAACCAGTGAATGAACAAACTAGAATCCGTCCTAAAGAATGAGACTCATTGATTTTGAGATACAAGCCGATCATCAAATCCCGACGAAATTACCAGACCTACTGAGAATTATCAACAACAAAAAAGAAAACTTGTATCGTGAATTTTGCCGCACCAAAAATCAAAGAAAGAAAAAAACCAGACAAATGTTTAGACTTTGCCAGAGAACTCAGAAAGCTGTGGAACTGAGGATGACGGTGATACCAGTTGTAATTGCCGCGCTAGGAACAGTACCCAAAGGCTTGGAAAGGGGGCTGGAAGAATTAGAAATCAGTGGGAGAATTGAAACAACCCAGATTACAGCATTGCTGAGATGTGCTACAATACTGCTAGGGGTCCTGAAAACCTGAGAAGACTTGCTGTCTCTCAGACTCCACTTAAATATCATCAGCTAGGGCTGGTGTGAAAAACTCGTAAAGAGTATAATAATAATAATAATAATAATAATAATAATAATAATAATAATAATAATAAATAACTCGGATAAACTCCTATGGGACTTTAATATACAAACGGATCACCCAATCCCGTCCAGAAGACCAGACCTCATAATAATCAACAACAAAAAAAAGAGAATCAGCAAAATTGTTGACTTTGCTGTCCCGACGGACCACTGAATAAATCTGGAAGAAAGTGAAAAGAAAGATAAGTACCTCGACCTTGCTAGAGAATTGAAAAAGCTGTGGATCATGAAAGTAATGATTGTGCCAATTGTGATTGGTGCCTTAGGCACAATAACTAAAGGATTATTAAAAGACCTGGAAGACTTGGAAGTTGGCAGACGGGTGGAGACTATCCAAACGACAGCATCGCTAAGAACGGTCAGAATCCTGAGACGAGTCCTGGAGACTTGAGGAGACTTGGTGTCACTCAAACTCCAGTGAAAAACTATCAGCTTACACTGATGTGATAAACTCTAAAGGAATAAATGATAAGCGAAAAGAAAAATAAGATAATTGACCTTTCCAGGGAATGAAAAAAACTGTGCAACATGAAAGTGATGTTGATACAAATTGTAACCGGTGCTCTTGGTACAGTTACCAAATGATTGATATAGGAACTGGAGGACTTGGAAAAAAGAGGTCGAGTGGAGACCATCCAAACTACAGCATTATTGAGATCAGCCAGAATACTGAGGAGAGTCCAAGAGACCTGAGGAGACTTGTTGTAACGCAAAACACAGTGAGAAACCATCGGCTAACGCTTGTGCGAAAAACTCGGAAATGAGTAAAATGATAAATAAGGAAATTGCACAGGAAATTATCTGGGCACGGTAACGTAGAGGCCACCTCAAAAGAGAAACTGAATCTTTAATAATAATAACAGCAGAAAATAATGCCATAAGGATTGCGTCAAAGAAAAGATTGTTAATACGCAACAGAATGGGCATCATAGGTTATGTCGTGATTGAGAAGAAACAATTAATCATATAACAAACGAATGCAGTAAACATGCACAAAAGGATTACAGGAGCCGCCATGACAGGGTTAAAAAACGATCCTCTAAGAAGAGAGACCAAAGTTGGATGATACTGAAAAATGGTATATGCCACAAGGCAAAACCTATTGGTGATAAGCCAGAAGAATAGAGCTTGTTACCAAAATGATTTTGCAGTTCCAGCGGATCACAGAAGGAAAATACATGAAGGCGAAAAACTGGATAAACATCAGGAACTTCATAAAAGAGGTCTTTTACAATTTATAATTCAGCAATAAGATCTAAAGTAAGAAAATGGCCTCACAATAAAAATGCAAAAAGTTGAGAATATCCTACAGAAACCATCACGGATACAGACTACGCAAATGATCTAGTACTTCTCTGAAACACATCTGCTGAATCAGTAGATCTTCTGTATAGCCAAGACCAGGCAGGATCAGCCATTGGCCTCTACGCGAACTTAAATAAAACAGAGTCCATGTGTTTTAAACAAGAAGGAGCCATCTTTACGTTTTGGTTTGGTTTGATTTGGATTTATGCTATATCAACAATTGTGAGTTAGTTAATGCCAAATCCATTCTTATTCATATATACAGTTCTATTTCAAACAATTCAGTTTAACTTAAGTATACGGCTTAGATGTGAAAACAGTTCTATTTCAAACAATTCAGTTTAGCATAAGTACGCAGCTTGATTTCAAAAACAGTTCTATTTCAAAGAGTCCAGTATAACATAAGTATAGTTTTTTGTATATACACAGTTAAATGAAGAATAATGAGTGGAAAGTGGATATACAAAAACACAAACAACAGATTCTCTTTAGAATATTTCGTTCTTTCTTTATTTACCTAACTTTTTCAACTGAGTAAATAGTTTTTTTTCTCAAGTTTAGCAAAAGGGGAAACAGATAAACGTGTACAAAAGTTAATATGAAAGTGGGTAGGGTCTAAAGACAGAAAAGGAAAGCAGGAGAAATAGATCAAAGATTGGGTTGTAGTGGTAGGGGTTGTTGGTTTTGACTTAGTTTCACAGAGAAAAGAGAGAGATAACGTGAAAAAAAGGGAGGTCTTGAGAGGGAGCAATGGAAGGGAAGAAAAGGGGAAATGGTGATATGCATGTCGGGGAGGAGGAGGTAGAGGTGGAGGTGGACTTGGAGATTTAGGCATATCTTGTTTTGTCAGAAAAATTTGCAACTATGGAATATTTAATTGAAAATAAAATTAAAAGTGTTTAGACACTATAGGAGAAAAAATTTTGTCTTGTTTTTTTCTCTTTTTTTGGTAAAAAATCTTTATTCCTTTTCTATTTTGATATTATTTTCATGTAGGATGATGTTTATAAATAGGGTGAAATCTGGTAAAATCCAGGTCTTTGTGGAATATGGTTGCTTATAGAAATGACTGCAGATTCTAACAATCTACCTGATTTGTTGCAATGTATCGGTTTAATTAGAGTGGCTTTGGAAAAATTGAAAGCATGTATGAGATCTAACATTTGGGAGAATAGGCCATTTCGGTCATCATTTAATTTAATTGATCGTTTGTGTTCGCTGATTCTTTTTTTCTAAACTGTGTTGTTTTCCCTGATGCAATGTTTGTCACAATTTTTACATGGAATAGAATGTATACATGCGTGAGAAGTAATAACGTTGTTGGTGCGTTTGGAGATGTTAGTGAGATTGTTATGGTTTGTGATGTGGTTCATATAATTGGTATTCCTAATTTGGTTGATTTCTCGTAGAGAGCTTTGTTTGTGTGCTAATGGGTAGGGAGATAGGTTTATAGATTAGGAATAGCGGGAGTGTTTTTCTTTATTTGACGCGTGTACATTGAGAGCTTTTTTCTAGCGTTTCTGATGAAAAATCTAGGGTATTTCAGCCTTCTTAGGGAATGTTCGATATACTTGGTTTAGTTTGGTTTGTTTGGTTTTATGGCATATCAACCTTTGTAGGTTATTTAACGCCAATTCCATTTTTATGTAAATAATCTGTTCTATTTAAAACAATTCAGTTTAGCATGAGTACACAGTTTAATTGTCAAAAACATTTCTATTTCAAACTATTCAAGCAGTTATATGTAACAATTCAGTTAAGTGTAAAGAGATTTTTAATGTCGAAAAACAGTTCTAATTTAAATAATTCAATTAAGCATAAGCACGCAGTTAAAATGTAAGTACGGTTTAATTGTGAAAAACATTTCAATTTCAAGCTATTCAGTTTACTCAAACAATTCATTTTAGAATAAGTATGCTGTTAGTTCTATCAGGTGCTACCACTCCGGGTTAAAGTGGACCTGGGAGCGATGGCATTGAAGGGGCACTCTGCATTCCCCAAAGCTCCAGCACTGCTGGAACCTCACCATCAGATTGTTGTGTCATATCCAGGACACTCATTGAGGGGGGTGTTACCCGTCTGCAAAGGTGAAGTCAGTGTATTCTACAGTCCCAGCTGACTGGGCAATTCGATATACTTGAATTCTTCATCTAAATATTGTGGTTTGCAAATTCTAAGAGCTCGTAAATAAGATCTTCCCTCTTCCTTATATTATCTCCCACTTTTCTCATTGAAATTAAGACAAAACCAACAACACCTACCACCTATACCTATTTCTCCATTTTTCCTTTTCTGTTTTTTATCTTTAGACCCTAAACTCCTTTCATATTCACATTTATACACTTTATCTATTTATTCTTTGCTAAACTTTAGAAAAAAACTATTTCTGTCAATAAAGAAGAACGAAATGTTCTAGACTGAATCTATTGTCTGTGTTTTAGTATATCCACTTTTCCACATATTTTTCATCATCTTGTCAGATCTACCTATATATCTACCTATTCTCCACACAGTTAAATTTAATAACTGTTCTATTCTAAACAATTGATTTCCGCATATATACAGTTTATTTTTATTTAACCCATACATCGGACCAAATAAGATGTTACCACTCCGAGCCAGAGTGGACCTAGAAACTATGGCAATAAAAAGGTACCCCGCTTTTCCCAAAGCTCAATCATCACTGGAACCTCACCACCAAATTGTTAAATGTCATATTCAGGACACACATTGGCAGGGTCTTACCACTCAGCCGAGACGCAGTTGATGTAGTCTGCAGCCCCAGCCGACTGGGCCAGCTATCTTTAAATTAAGCGACAAGTTTCTGAAATTAGTCGACCAGTTTACACACCTTGGTAGCAATATATCATCTACTGAAAGTGATGTCACCATAGGCATACGCAAAGCATGTAATATTATCAATACATTATCGACTAATCTCTCTTATAAACGAAAACAGAAATTCTTCTAAGCTGAAGCAATGTCAGTATTATAATATGACTTCACCGGCGGGATTTTAAGAAAGCACTCGGAGAAAAAGGTTAAACGGAACTTCACTAGTATGCTGTGTGCTGTTTTGAAGAAATCCTGGAAGCAGAACCCCACAAAATACCCGTTGTACAAATACACGCTTCCACTCTCACCAACCATTCAAGTATGACAAACAAGGCAAGATAGTTTCTGTTGTATGAGGAAGGACGAACTCATAAGCGAATGGACACACCCGTATTAGCCAACCGGCAGAGATCTATATCCATCAGCTTTGTGCGGACAATGGATGGCATTTGGAGGACCTTCTTGGAGCAATGGTCGATAATAACGGATGGTGAGAGAGTGGGTGTCACGGAAATCCATTATCTAAGCTCAACTTAATGATGATAATGACGACTAGTTCCATACTATAGGTTTGCATTGTTCTCAGGATAAACTTCACAATAAAATGAAGTTTTTAGACCCTTTCAAAAAGGTTTTGAACATAATACTTCACTCAAAAAGTCCCTGGCCTGACATATAGATGGCGACACTAATAAAAAAAATCTATATTATTTTTATAAAGTATTAACCTTCAAATAGCACGTGTCAAAATTTGAGCCCCATCGGATTATTAGTTTACAAATTACAGTTATTTAAGAGAAGCTACAGTTTACCAGTCCATTGACTTAATGGGTAGAGTGTTCGCCAGTGGTCCGGGAAACCAAAGTTCAATCCCATGTCGAGTCATTCCAAAGACTCAAAAAATGGTACTTGATGCTGCCTGGCTTAACACTCAGCATTATAAAGTAGGGATCAAGGGTAAAGTGGAGTAATCCAGAGAATGGAGTAGCGGCCAACCCTACACCTTAAAATAGTAGCTATTGAAAAAGAACCCTTCAGGTCCCCCTTGACTACGGTCACCAACTACAGTTGCAAATTTTCAAAACAATGGAAAAAGCTAAAATTCATGTTTGCTCAAGCAAAGCAATGGCTTGATAAATGATATTCGGACTCTGCTCCGTCGGAAACAACGGTTAATGGGTAGTATGCTGGGTTTAAATGCGGTTGTACAGACACAAATGATGCTGAAAGCTCAGGTTTGCCCAAATTTAGCAGTAGTCTCGGAAAACACAAAAGAAACCACAAACTCGTTTTGGCCGATCATAAATTGAAGTAGCGTGAGATAGCTGAGGAGTTGAAGATATCAGAAGGTTGTGTGTTCATCATTTTGCAGGAACATTTGACAATAAGAAAGGTGTGTTCAAAGTGTGTGCAGCGTTTGCTCACAGTCGATCAAAAACAACACGTCGACGATTCAGAGTGTTGTTTGCAACTTTTTCGGCGCAACAAAAAGGAGTTTTGGCGTAAATATGTAACGATGGATTAAACATGGATCCACCACTTCACTACGGAGTCAAATCGGCATTCAGCTGAGTGAACACCGTGCGAACCGACCAAAGATCCAAAGATCAGCAGGCAAGGTTTTGACCTCGGTATTTTAAGATGCGCAAGGTATTTTGTTCATTGATTACCTTGAGAAAGAAAGAACCGTCAATAGCAAACATCATATAGCTTTATTGTTGCGTTTGAAGAAATAAATCGCCAAAAATGGCCTCAAATAAAGAAAAAAGTGCTCTTTCACTAAGACAATGCACCGTCGATGGCAGCAATGGCAAAACTGCTTGAATTGCCTCTTTGAATTGCTTCCACACCAACAATATTCACCAGGTCTGAATCCCAGCGACTACTGGCTGTTTGCAGATTTCAAAAGAATGCTCCAATGAAGAAGTGATATTAAAAACTGAGGCATATTTTGAGGCCAATGACAAATCGTTTAACAAAATGCATCGAATGGTCAGAGACGCGTTAGAATTAGTGTATCACCCTAGAAGGAAACTATGTTGATGAATAAAGTCGATTCTTACCTAAAAGTTGTTGTTTTATTAGTCAGGCCCAGGACTTATTCAGTAATGTGTTAACTAGTATCCAAGGTTCACTAACATCCAAGGATATCTTGTTTGTTTTGGTTGTTTTTCAAAGATGCGCTGAGAGTCTTGTGAATCAATAGACTGCGGATGACGAGGACGTACGGTATATTATTTATAGTCCACACTCATGTGAGAGTCGTCGAAATGCACGTTAATGTCACGATTAATTGTAAATCACGAACAATCACATTCAATGGAAGGAAAACCCTTCAGCAAAATGTTGATGTTTAATACGTAGTCATGTGGGCGTTCATAGAGTTAATTGTAAAATCTGCACAGCATTTTGAAGGATAACTGAAAAGTTATGAAAGCAAACAACTAACAAATACCGAGCAAAAGCAACAATGAACATTTTTCTCGGTGAGAATTTGTCCTCGTGCAATGAACTCAAATTGATTCATGAGTCCCTGGTTTTCGAAAGAGTACTTCAAATTTTCCGTAATTAAGTGTCCACTTGAAAAGAGGACAATATTGACGACGGGGGTGGAATTTCTCTTTCACTTTCATTTTCACTTTCGTTTAGTCCATTACTATTACTATCAAACAATAGGTCGGCCGATAAAGAATTGAAAACGGTAGTTTAGCTATTCCGTTGCCATCAGTTCATAACCCGAATTTGAGAACAATAAGTAGAGCAAGTAAAATTAGTGACATTAGTCGAGGGTCACCCGAAGGCTCCCTTTTCGATGGCTACTACAACAAGGTGTAGAGGAGGGCGCTACTCCATTACCTGGATTGCTCCACTTTACCCTTTATCCCTACCTTATATTGCTGAGGCATCAAGTACCATTTTTTAAGTCTTTGGTACTACTCGACCAGGGATTGAACCTAGGTCTCCCGGACCATTGGCTAACACTCTAACCATCACGCCAATATCCGGTTACAGAACAATAGAAAATATTTGTCCGATAGTTCCTCTCAAATAATCCATGTCTAATTAACTCTTCCGAACAATCCATGCCCAACAAATCCTCCCACACTAATCCATGCCCAACAAATCCTCCCACACTAATCCATGTCCAACAAATCTTCCCAAACAAATCCATGCCTAACAATTCCTTCCAAACAAAGCTATACCAAACAATTCTTTCCGAGCAATTCAATGTCAAACAGTTCTTTCCAAACAAATCCATGCTTAACCATTCTTCTCAACTAAATCCATGCTTAAGAGTTCCTGTGAAACTAATACAGGCCAAACAAATAGATAGAACAAATGATGTTCTATCGATTCCTTTCAAACGACTCAATGCCTATTTCTCCCAAGCATATCCATGCCTAACAGTTCCTCCCATACAAATCCACGCTAAGATTTATCTCAAACAAATCCATGCAAAGCAATTCCTCCAAGACAAATCCATATCAAACAATTCCTCCCAAACAAACCCATGCCTAATAGTTTATCTCAAACAAATCCTTGACTAAATATTCACCCCACACAATTTCGTACCAGACAATTCCTCCCAGAAAAATCCATGCCAAACACTTCCTCTGAAACAAATCTATGCCAAACACTTTCTCCCATAGAAATCCGTGCCTAACATTTCTAACCAAACAAATCAACGCTTAACAGTTCCACCTAAATAAAACCATGCCAAGCAATTCATCTCAAATAAATCCATCCCAAACACTTCCTCACAGATAAATTCTTGCCAATCAGTTCCAACCAAACAAATCCTTGCCAAATAGTTCCTCCCAAAGAAATCCATGCTCAGCAGTTCCACGCAAAAAAACCAAACCTATCAGTTCCACGCAAATAAATTCTTCCCTAACCGCCCCTCCCAAGTAAGTCCATACCTAAAAATTCCTCCCAAACAATTTCTCTCAAACAAATAAATGCCTAACTATTCCTCACAAACAAACCAATGCCTAACTATTCCTTCCGAAAGAACCTATGTCTAACAGACACCAAATAAAATTAATGTCCAACAATTACAAAAAGTCACCGCTAAACATTCCATCCATAACAATCCCTTCCAAATAAATGGAGGTGCCCGTGATGTAATGGTTATCGTCGTAGGAAATGGACACGAGGATACGAGTTTAAATCCTGGACGAGACTGATTGGATTTCACATAGCACTAATACCCTTGGGAAAGGTATGAATCCAATTATTCTTCCTCCAGCTATGGGTAAATAGTAGGACAGACTGGGTTCTTCAGCCTTGGTGAGGCAACTAGTCTAGGAGAAGGAATACTCGGAATTCAAACCTGTTAAACTCCGCTTAAAAATTGACCTTGTGTCCTATCCTGCCCGAGCTGAGGGGTTAGTAAATATGATCCCTTCCAAATAAATCCATGTTTAATGAATCATGCCAAACAATTTCTTCCGAACAAATTATACCTAAGTTATTGCCCCTAACAAACCACATATAATTCCTACAAAAGAGGCATGCCAAAAAAATCATCCTTAAGAATCTATGCCAAATGATCAATCCACAGCAAATGAAATTAGAATAAAAGTTAATGCTGAATTGATTTGTCAATAAGTTGTTCATATTGTTGTGATTGTTTATGGCATCATCTTTATTATTCCGATTTATTTATTTGCGTGAATTATGAATTTTATATTTTTTTCGATAATTCAATCATCAAGTGCTTAAAATAAATATTTCTATGGTTGCTTCATTTTGTGAACTCTCACATAAAAATAGAATTACCCTGCAAATTGTTTTCTGAAAAAATGCCAATGTCATGTTCATACACACGGAAAAAAAAGTACATGATTTTCGGAAACTATGTACCATAACACATGGTTAATTAATTAATATACTGCATTCAATTGTAAAAATTAATATATTCTTGATGTCTAAGAATGGATGGTTTTATATTAAATAAATTCAAATGGGAAGAATTCCTCTTCTCGAGGTTTTCGTTCGATGAAACTGACAGCTGGAACCACACACACACACACACACACACACACACACATATATATATATATATATATATATATATATAATGCTCTCCCGTGGGGGTTGAGCTCTCTGGCGAAGGAATTGCCGGTCGCCGCTAGCGTAATGCAAAGCTCTTCGAAAGAATTTAGCACTCTGGTAGCCGATAGGGTATAAAAAAATGTAAACAAAGGCTGATGCTGCAGTTTCTAAAAATAGAAATACCTTAAAATTCCCTTCGCCATCGTAGTCCACTTGGTGGACGAATGGTCTGAAGCACAGCCTAACGTAAAGTTGGACGGGTTTCGATCCCGGCTTCGATCGTCCTGCGTGTCTAGCCACAATGAAGAGTTCTGTCTGTAGATGACTATTTATGAGAATAGTTTGAAGGTAACATTTTAAACAAGTCAGAGTTCATTCGTTTGCAGTCAATTAAATGTTTTGAAGTATTCCTATCTAACACGAATAATTCGATTTAGTATCAATCATTTGTTTGTACACAAATGGTTTCAAGTATTGCTAGGTAACATTAACGACTCAATTCAACATCAGTAATTTGTTTGCACACAGTTAAATCGTTAAACCGTTCTATTTAACCCATAAATGGGACCCTAACAGTATTACCACTTCGGAGCATAGTGGACATTCGAGTAATGGAAAGGATGGGTACGCCAAATTCCCCAAAATTCAAGGACTTGCGCCTAATCATCAGATGCAGTTGAGTGTTATATCCAGGACACTCATTAGGTGAAGGACGGTCTTACCCCTCAGCAGACTGGAATTTTTTTTTTAGTTCAAAGAAAAAGGATCACTTTTTGATGGTTGATGAAAAAACGAAGTGAACCCAAAAGAATAGGAAGGCAGAAAGAAAGGATAATAAATAAAAACATGAAATTGTTAAAGAATAAAGGATAAACTAAATTGTTAGAAATATAACAGTTTTTGACTGAGTGAAAAAAAAATTGTACTTATACAAAACTGAATTTCTTGAAATAGAACTGTTTTAACGTTTAAACTGAGTACTTACGCATAACTGACTTGTCTGAAATAGATCTGTAAACAAAAAACTATACTTATACTAAACTGAATTGTCTGAAACTTTAATCAAACTGACTTAATTTAGTGTTAAATAACCCGAAAATGGTTGATATGACGTAAAACAAAACAACCAACCAACCAACCAACCAACATATGACATCATAGTAAGTGAGTTCGAACTGCAGTCGTCCAATTATTTCACTTTCGGATTGATACCCTCAGGAAAAGTATGAATTCGTTAATCCCCCAACTGTTGGTTGAATAATATTACTTCTGTCAGTCTAAAATGATGGCTTTGGCGTGAATAAAACACAAAGGTTGATATGCAATTTAACAAGGAAACTAAACCAAATCAAACAAATAGAAAGAAAGAAAGAAAGAAAGAAAGAAAGAAAGAAAGAAAGAAGATGGAAATGGAAAGACAGAAAAATAATGAAAATGGACATTTGACAGAAAGAAAGAAAGAAAGAAAGAAAGAAGCAAACAAACAAATAAACAATCAAACAAACAGACAAACAAATAAACAAACAAACAAACAAGATGGAAATGAAAAAACAGATGAAATAACGGAAATGGGCATGTGACAGAAAAAAAAGAAACAAACAAACAAATTCGAAAAACGGAAAGAAAACGCACAAGACAGAAAAGTAGAAAAAACAAAAATAGAAAAAAAGAAAGAAAAAATGAAAGAAAGAAAGCAGATTGAATTCGAAAGACAAAAAACAAGAAATCGTGTAAGACAGATAAACAGTCTGAAAGAAAGAAAGAAAGAAAGAAAGAAAGAAAGAAAGTACATTGAAGGAAAAAATAAACATTACATCTCTTGACTCGTCTCATAAACGTCAAATTGCAATGTTACAAGAATATTTATAGGTTAATATTTCTAAGTAAATATTTATCCGATGCGAGTATTTGAGATTTTATGAGGATAACATTGCATTGCGCGTCACACAAACAATTCCCACTTTTTATTAGTGTTTACCATAGCCTCCTATTTTTCCCTCTTACCCTGTTGTCAGTTGTACAGTACCAAGATATAAAACGCATGTGTCTAGAGGTAGATATTTTTTGACCTTAGTTCTTTAAGCGTCTTAAAATTATCGCTCACTCTTTATACCGAAGTCACTTTACTAGTAAGGATCTGAATGAATCATTTTCTAATCATTGCTCTACGGTAGGAGCTTTACTAATAATCACAAAATCCACACATTGCGATAATACTAAAGTCCCAGTGTTATGACTCTTGGTTTGTTTCAATGCTTAATGGCATATCAAACTTAATGATTTATTTAATACCAAAGCCATCAGTACAGAAGAACAGTAATGGTACGAGTTAACCCATAGCTGAGAAGAGTGGAGTGAGAGGGATTGTACCTTTCCCAAGGGTATTAGCACGAAAGTGAATGTAATAATGTGACTGGAGTTTGAACTCACGACGCCATCACAGTCTAGCATGTAAGCCATTCACCACGGATACTTTCCGGTGATGAGGGGTTGGTAATTTACTAAGACAAACCTTGTAATATATATATATATATATATATATATATATATATATATATATATATATATATATATATATATCCACCGGAAATAACGGATGAACCGATCACCAGAATTATTAGTAAGCAATTAGACGTAAAACTAGGTCCTTTCACCAAAGAAGAACTAGACTCGGTTCTCAGAAGAATTAAAAATAGGAAAGCGGCGGGGCTAGACGAGATCCCCCCAGAAGTGTGGAAGACGAGACAATTCGACGATATACTGCTCCGGCAATGCAACGCAGTCTATAGTCAAAATAGGATAGAACGATGGACGAAGGGATGCATCCTTCCATTCCCTAAAAAAGGCGACCTCGGACTAGCCAAGAACTACCGAGGGATAACACTTACATCCATAGCAGCCAAAATCTACAATGCCCTACTACGAAACCGCATAGAACCCAAAATAGACAACATCCTTAGGAAAAACCAAAATGGCTTCCGGAGAAATAGATCCACGACCTCACAAATACTGACCATCCGTAGAATCCTGGAAGGCGTTCGGGCAAAAAACTTACAGGCGACATTACTATTTGTCGACTTTACCAAGGCATTCGATTCCATACACAGAGGGAAGATGGAGCAAATCCTACTAGCATACGGCCTACCAAAAGAAACCGTAGCAGCGATAATGATTCTCTACAGAAACACCAAAGTGAAAGTAGGTTCACCAGATGGAGACACGGAATACTTCGACATAGTTGTAGGAGTACTACAAGGAGACACACTAGCCCCGTACCTCTTTATCATCTGTCTAGACTATGTGCTTAGGACTTCGATCGACAAAATCAGAGAAAATGGCTTCCAGCTGACTAAGAGAAGAAGCAAAAGGTACCCCGCAAAAACAATCACGGACGCCGACTACACTGATGACTTGGCGTTACTAGCGAATACGCCTAATCAAGCAGAGACACTACTGCATAGTCTGGAACGAGCCGCAGCTGGCATTGGCCTCCATGTCAATGCAAACAAAACCGAATATATGTGTTACAACCAAACGGGCAACATTGCCACACTAGACGGAGCCTCTCTGAAACTAGTCAACAAATTCACCTACCTAGGAAGCAGCGTCTCATCAACCGAGAAAGACATCGACACACGACTGACGAAGGCATGGACAGCTATCGATAGGCTCTCGATCATATGGAAGTCGGACCTAACTGATAAAATGAAACGCAGTTTCTTCCAGGCAGCGGTTGTGTCGATACTGCTATATGGATGCACCACATGGACGCTTACGAAGCGGCTGGAAAGGAGGCTGGACGGAAATTATACAAGAATGTTGAGAGCAGTATTAAACAAGTCCTGGCGACAACACCCCACGAGACTCCAACTATACGGACACTTGCCCCCCATCACAAAAACTATACAAGTTCGACGAACCAGACACGCAGGACATTGCTGGAGAAGCAAGGACGAGCTCATAAGCGATGTACTCCTGTGGACCCCCACACATGGATGTGCAAGAGTGGGACGACCAGCACGAACCTACATACAGCAGCTGTGTGAGGACACGGGATGTAACCCTGAAGACCTGCCGGAGGCGATGAATGATAGGGAGAAATGGCGAGAGACGGTCAGCGATATCCGCGCAGGCGGCGCGACATGATGATGATGATGATATATATATATATATATATATATATATCTTTTTCTTTAAGAAAAAAACAAAGACCGGTTAATTTACATTTAAATTTTCCTGGTGGAGAGCTCAATGGGATTTTTTACAGAGCAATATTTCTTTAAGAAAAAAACAATGACCGATTAATTTCTTTAAGAAAAAACCATAGAACCGGTCTCTGGTTTTTTCTTAAAGAAATATTGCTCTGTAAAAAATTATATTGAGCTCTCCACCAGGAAAATTTAAATGTTCAGCTCCTGAATGATTTTCTTGTCCTGAAAGAATTACTCCCAACTCTGGTTTAACTGGACCGAATAATACTATATATATATATATATATGTATATATATATATATATATATATATATATATATATATATATATATATATATATATATATTTGTTGTTCTTGCAGAATCGGAAAAAAAAAACTTTTAAAAGCGTGTTCATTTTTTAAAAGTATAAAATATTTTAAAACTGATTTAAAATAACTGAGAACAATTCTAAAAAAGGTGTTTCTTTGTTTAGTCTACGTCTCATCCGAGAATTTTTTTTTTTTTTTTTTTTTTTTTTGCCGTAGAACTAGAACATAAGGATTTCAGGACAGGAGTTGTGGACCATTGTAATCCAGAGCGGAAGAAATAAATGAAGAATATTTTCCCTCCTCTGTGCATTGCTGTTTTCCACAACTCCTTAAGTACCAGTTGTACGGTATATATAAAGATATACTCATCCAGTAACCTGCCATGTTTGTGAGAGCGCTACTCAAGTAGCGTTTCTTTAGCAGGAATGACCTGATGGAGGCAGTCGTTTTCCAGGACTGATTTAAATTCAAAGTTTTCCTTTTCCGAGACCAGTTGTTATATGAGGGTTATAGAGCCAAATGTGTTCTCTTATCTACCCAAGGATGGCGGGAGAATCGTTCGATTAATACCTTTACCAGATGTATTAGAGCAAATGTGAAATTCAAACAACCGCGCTCAGGAATTGAACTCGAGTCCTCTTTACACCTGATCCACTTTCTATGACGACATCCATTGCGCCACTTGCGTGGTTTTTCTTGCAATCTATCATCAAAAATATATTTTTATAATGATTATATATTTGCATGTCTAGTAAGGAATACCTCTAAAAAAGATAGATAGAAAGATCTCGAAGAAATAAGTACACACCTAAGGAATTTTCAATAAAAGCCTAATTTTAGACTAAACTTTATGTATCAGAACTTCATAATTTCTTGTGAAATATTTGATCAAAACAGATTATTTATCACCAAAACCTACAGCACTAAAGCTCGGTAACAAAAATATGAATATGTAAGTAAAGTAAAGTTGGCGATCATAGTCGAGGGTAACCCGAAGGCTCCCTTTTCGATAGCTACAACACCAAGGTTTAGGGGAGGGCGCTACTCCTTCCCTGGATTGTTCTACTTTACCCTTGATCCGTGCCTTATAATGCTGAGTGTTAAGCAAGGAGGCATCAAGTACCATTTTTTGAGTCTTTGGTATGACTCGACCTGGGATTGAACCCAGGTCTCCCGGGCCATTGGCGAACACTCTAACCGCTAGGCCAATCGAAAAATCAGGACATCTTTTATAACTATACATGCTATTTCACTTTTGGTAGAACTATTTCATTTTTCAATAAAAGAATTTTGATTCGCATAAATAATACCTAATACTATCCGTTTTGTTGGTGTCATATTCCTCTAGAATTACCTTTTTATAAAAGAAATGTAAGAAAAGTAAAATGTATATACTTCTGGACGATACAAGATAGATAGATAGATAGATAGATAAAATAACATACTGGGAAGAGAAAGGGAAAAAGAGAATGGCAGAATTTTATATATATATATATATATATATATATATATATATATATATATATACGAAACATCATTGAATCCGTTGTCAGTGTTAGTTTATCCCCTTTTCTACTTATTTTTATCTTATATATATATATTTATACACCCAGTAGTGAGCATAAAGATCGGAACGCTGTTAGGAAAAAGTCTACATGTTAAAAAACCTTTTCATTTAAAAGCTGCATAGAACATTTTATCAAAGAAAAATAAGGATATAAATAAAAATTATATAATTCCAAAACATAAAGCT
The DNA here is from genome assembly GCA_963585895.1 of Sepioteuthis lessoniana. NCBI lineage: Eukaryota > Metazoa > Mollusca > Cephalopoda > Myopsida > Loliginidae > Sepioteuthis > Sepioteuthis lessoniana. The sequence goes on along the minus strand of OY757909.1, from coordinate 85,065,735 downwards.
GAATCATCTTATTTTTATAAAATTATAGCAATAATATAATATTCGAAAAAATAATCCTCCTGGTTGGCGGCTGATGAGGGCAGGGTATCGCACGTGCTTTCGCACATTGTATGATGAAAATATTAGAAAAAAATAGATGATCAAAACATCAGAACGATTAAATAAATCTGTAAACTCTGATAATTATTTTGTTTTATGAACAGAATTTTAGGGCAAGAATATAAAATTGGGTACTTTAATATATTACTCCGGTTCTTGCATTGTAAACATGGGGATAAAGTCTGTGATATCACTGGAACTTAGAAAACTGATGATAGTCAAGTTACGTAATGAAGATAAACTCTCTGTTTCGGATATTTCAAAGACTGGGGAAATCTAAATGGTATTCATCATATTAACTTGAGAAAACCGGGTCATATGAAGCCTAGGCAGACATAGGAAAACTGCTGCCAGAGAAGACAGATGGATTGGTAATGAATCAAAAAAGGATCGATTCTCGACAGCAACTGCTACATCTAAAAGAGTTAATGCTAACTTTGGCATTAAAATACCAAGGCACACTATTTCCCGAAGACGAAATGAAATAAATCTAAAAAGTCGAGTAGCTTGTACGAAACTCTACATTTCTAAAAAGAACAAATGAACTGAAGAACAGTGGGATTGTGTTCCTTTTTGTACTGAGTCAAAGTTTAACCTGTTTTTTTTGTTTTTTTGTTTTTTCGTGACGGGAGAAGGCTCGTTCGATGCAGTCCTAAGGAACGAAGTTCGTCTCATTTTACAAAAAGCAGCGTTAAATTTGGAGGAGGAAGTGTGATCGTATTTGGCATTATTTCTGCTGTTGGTACAGGACCTCTTGTGAGGCTACAGGATAAAATTAATGCGACTGAATACAAAGAGATATTGAGGAAACGTGTTGTATCTAATTTGAGAACTGCAATTAATCAACCAGCTGTATTTATGCAAAATAACACTTCGTGTCACACAGCGAAGTCTGTAAAAATATTTCTTTTTGGGGAGGATGTTACTGTTAAGGAATGGCCTGCTCAAAATCCAGACATGAATCCTATTGAAAATGTTTGGAAGTTACTAAATGAAAGAGTTAAGAAAAAGAATCCAAAAAACGACAAAGAACTATGGACTAATTTGAGAGGGAGAAAATATCAGTTGATGAATGCCAGACATTAATTCGCTCATGTAGCAAAATATGTCAAGCTGTTATTGAGAGTAAAGGTCTACACGACAAGTAGTAATGGGGCACCTCTG
>OY757909.1:84951972-85059472 GCA_963585895.1 Sepioteuthis lessoniana | reverse complement strand
ATTTTTTCTTTTCAAATCAGCAAAATACGGGTTTGCCACAACGAGCAGGAGTAGAAAAGATAGTCACATGGAGTGGAAAAACCTAGACACTGCGGTAAAGAAAAAGTTGATGCTCACGGTCTTCTAACACATTAAAGGACCCACAATTATTGATCTCCTTGAGAAAAGTGCAACTGAAAGCAGCACTCACTATCGCCAACTCCTAACACAAAATTCACTTTATTTATTAAATGACATAAGCACATACATAATACTGTAAAGAAGTATATAAATGCAGTAAAATGTATCGTGGTTTAAATTTTCAGTTTATGCTAAAGATCTGTGTTTGAGCCGACGCAAAATTAGCACTTTAATTTCTTTTTTAATGTAATAAAAAAAAAACCTTTCGGCTTGGGCTGTAGAATACTCCAACTGCACCTCTGCTGAGGGGTAAGATCTCCACCCCCAAGCGAGTGCCCTGTTTATGACACTAAACAATCTGATGGTGAGATTCCAGTAATGCTGAACCTTTGGGGAATGCGAAGTACCCCTTCATTTCCATCGCTCCTAGGTTTATTCTGGCCGGTGTACTAACACCTGATTGGTTCCTATCTAGAAGTCAAATAGAACTAACGTGTGTACTTATGCTAGACAGAACTGTTTGAAATAGAACTGCTTTTTGACATTGAAAGTGTGTACGTATGCTAAACTGAATTGTCTGAAATAGAAGTGTTTTATGACATTGAAACTGTGTATTTATGCAAAACTGAATAGTTTGAAATAGAACTGTTTTATGTATAAAAATGGATTTGGCTTTATTAACCTAAAATGGTTGATGTGCCATAAAAGGAAGCCAAATCAAACACCTTCACACTAACCTGCAGAGGTAGAACCTGCTAGATTCCTATCTATGGGTTGAAGATAAATATCTAATCATTTTCTAAATTTGAAAACATTTAACAGTATACAAACAAATTACTGGTGTCAAATTGAATAATCAGAATTATATAGGATGTCATTGAACAATTAAACTTTTAACAGTGGAGAAACAAATGAGTCCTGACGCGTGTAAAATGTTTTACAAATAAACTATTTCTTTCACAAATGAAATATATATATATATATATATATATATATATATATATATATATATATATATATATAAGGTGTCTATTCTGAATTATTTTATCCATGAAATCTGAAGAGGTCCTGTTAATTTTTTTTGGTGTATTTGATTTATATCAAAACCCATAACAGGATGGTAATAAATTTATAATCCTAATGTGACTGGTTTTTATTTTTTTCTTAAAGAAAAAAAAAATACATACTCATAAACAGGATTTGGCATTAATTAACCAACAAGGGTTGATTTGCTATAAAAACTTCCAACCAACTAATGATGCTAGCAAAAGTTTATCACTTGAGAGACTGGAGCATTACGATATTTCTAAGATCGTTTCCAAGTTTTGTTGCTATCAAATCTTATATATGCATATATATGCACGAAAATAGCCGTAAAAGCATTTGTACAGTGGAAAAATTAAACAAACTTTCACAGTTGAGTTAAACGTGGGTTTATATAACTAAAAATAGTTATATTCCGTATTATTTTAAGTGAATAATGTTAATCTTTTTTTTTCTTTAAGATTTTGAAATAATACTAACATATTGCTCCTGAACTTTTTTCTAACTGGTATATGTTATATATGAACATGTGTAGGCTGAGAAAAACAAAAGTTTACATTTACTCTGAAAAATAAATCTTTTTTTTTATTTTATTTTTTCTTTATGTCATCTGAAGTGAAATAATAAAAAAAAAGAAACACTTCACGTGTGGACTTGATTATGGATGACAAAACCCAAATAAACTCTGAATTCCAGGATTATTTTCATGCAAAACGTGTTATATAAAAACATATGTGATTACGTGTTTGTATTTATTCGTGAACGTGATATGTATATATATATATATATATATATATGTGTGTGTGTGTGTGTGTGTGTGTGTGTGTGTGTGTGTGTGTGTATATTATGAGACTTTCAAGTTGTGTCGATTTTTAATACTCTGCAACAGACCCGCTACATGTCATGGTTAAGCTTCTCATGACGTAATGTGGGAAAAGCTCGGACGCTGTTAATCCATGAAAACACTTTCAGTATCAATCCGGTAAAAGCAACAAGTAAAATCCCTTTCGGATTTTGCTTTTAGTTACGTTTTTATTTTTATAATTTATTAATTTTTTAATGTATTTATTCATCCATGATTTACATCCTATTTTACTTTTTCTTTATTTTACATCCTTTATTCTTTACATCCTATTTTACTTTTTCTTTATTTTACACCTACGAGGTTACACTTGAACCTGCACCACAGCAAATCTCTTCATGTCTCCTGGACTCTTCTCGGTATTCTGGACGATCTCAGTAACGCTTTAGCCTTTATAATCTCGATTCTAACGCTAATTTCCAATTCTTCCAGTTTTTTTTTCAAGAGACCGTTCCGAGCGCTCCAATTACTATTGGTATCACCATCACACACATGTTTCTTAGCTTTTTCTATTCACTGTCAAGGTCCAACATCTTTTCTCTCTTTTCACTTTCTTTTATTTTCCGTCTGAAGCGTAAAAATCCACAATGAAACAGGTTCTCTTCATCTATCCATTCATTTTTTGTTGTTTTTTTTTTGTTAATAACAACAAAGTCTGAACTTCTGGCCAGGATTAGGTGATCTGTTTTTATCTCCATATCCCAGAGAATTTTATACGTCTCATATTCTCAAACGGATTCTGGTTTGTGCATATACAATTTGGTAGTTTGGTCAAATTTCAATCTTTTGCATAATTCCTAGTGGATCACCTTTTCCACCCAGTCATGACTCGTTCTCCCTCTGTACTAGTTAGCCACTTAATAGATTATCTATTTCATCTTTTTCTGCGCATTATATACATTCGCTATTCTGTTGCTTATAATCGATTTTCGCTTCAATATGATTGGTCATTATGGCGTTGGTTTGTGCTGCTGTCATAAGAGATTCAATTTCTCTTTTGAGATTTTCCATTTCGAGCCACATCGGCGTCTTCTTCTGTACAATCTCGCCAGTTTGTCACTTGACATATCCGTGAAATGGTTTTTCTTCCCATTCTCTTCCTTTCTCATTATTATTATTATTTAGTCTTTTAGAGTTTTTCACATCAGTATTAGCTGATGGTTTTTCACTGGAGTTTGAGAGACAACAAGTCTCCTCAAGTCTCCAGGACTCTTCTCAGTATTCTGGCCGTTCTCAGTAATGCTGCCATTTAGATAGTCTTTACCCGTCCGCCAACTTCCAAGTCCTCCAGACCTTTTAATAATCCTTCACTTATTGTGCCTAAAGCACCAATCACAATTGGTACAATCGTCACTTTCATGTTCCACAGCTTTTTCCATTCTCTAGCAATATTCTTTCTTCATATTCTTTCAGTTTTATTCTGTGGTCAGCCGGAACAACAAAGGCAACAGTTTTGCAAATCCTCGTTTTTTTTTGTTAATTATTATAAGGTATGGTCTTCTGGCCGAAATTAGGTATTATTATTATTATTATTATTATTATTATTATTATTATTTTCGCTGTGGTTAGTGTTGTTGATGATATAGTTCTTTTTGTTGGTGTTTCCTTATTCATTTTATTGTTGACGTTACATTTTCTATCATTGATTTGCTTTCATAAGAAATATCTTTCGTTTTGATTCATTTAATTCAGATGTATTGAAATGACCTCCAAAAACAATTTTTCTTGAAGGTAATCTCAACACATTCGAATTTAATATTTCAAAAATACACAAACACTTGCGCGCATACATACACAATTTCACACACACACACATATTCACACCTATATATATAAATAAGTAAAGTTAGTGACTGTAATTGAGAGCGACCCGAAGGCTCCTTTTTCAATACCTACAACACCGATGTGTATGGGAGGGCACGACTCCTTTCCAAGGATTACTCCACTTTACCCTTGATCTATGCCTTATAATTCTAAGTCTTAGACAAGGAGGTATCAAGGATCATTTTTCGGGTCGTTGATAGGACTCGACCTGGGATTGTATCCCAGCCTTTCGGGCCATTAGCGAACACTCTACCCACTTGATCAATGTTCCTGGAATTGTATGGGACAAGCATTCCGAGAGAAAGAATCTTTGTGGTGTCCTTTGAAAGTATCGAGACTGTTGTTGTATTTATCAAGATTGAAAAGAACGTGGAATAAATAGTCTCCCTGGCATTTAGCGATTATTCTAATGCGTTCTGCATTGGTCGAAGCATCACTGGAACATTTTTTTATACAGAGAAATTAAGTTTACAGGTATTTTGGTTTAGGTTTCAGTGGTGGGTTGCGTTTTACGGCATATCAACCCTTATAGCTTATGCAATACTAAATCCTGTTTACACACACACACACACACACACATATATATATATATATATATATATATGTGTGTGTGTGTGTGTGTGTGTGTGTGCGTGTCTTAGATATGTGATTTGAAAGGAATAGTTTATTGGTAACAATTTTCAAACAGTCCAGGGCTCATTTGTTTGACCATTTGGTTTCAAGTATCTTCATCTAAAACTAACATTTTTATTTGGACACAGTCAAATGGTTCCAAGCATCGTTATGTAATACTAATTATTAAGTTTGACTGGCATTTGTTTGGATACAGTTAAATGTTTTCAAGTATTGTTAATTATTAAACAGTTGTATTTGAGCCCGAGCTGAGACTCTAAAAGAGTATACCACTCCGTTACTCTTCTATGTCACCAATGGGTTCTGTAGTAAAGCAGATGGTTGACCAAACCAAGTTCAAAGCAAAAGGGAATGTGAACGTGACTATGAGTCCTACTGAGTACCCGCCATTGATTATTCAGTCTGATTCGTGCTGTTACTTACAGGTGTAGGAATCAGAACCTGGGTCAACAGCAAACAACCACAACAACAACAAAATGAAATGGGAGGGAATGGTGTTAGTTTATGCAGATATTTGAAGCAAAATGTTGTATCTGAATCATTTTTTTGTTTTGTTTTTTTTGTTTTGTTTTTTTTAATTTTTACTTTATTTTTAATAAAAGTAAAAACTAAATGTTGGTAAAAACATTCTTGCTTCTAGAGCTGAGTCAAATTTAGAAGTATCATCAAGAGTAGGAAGTATATTTGTTTAGATAACTAAACAATTCACATTATAGATCAATTCAACAGAACGACTTTTATTGAAAAAGTATATAAAAAAAGAAAAAAGAGAAAGTAATTAAATACAATTATTCGACAAAAATGGTTTCAAAAAGTAAACAATATCCTTTTAGTCATCTTCATTTAACAAGAAGAAAATATAGCCAACATATAAGAATTTTATGTATATTGGCCCAGCGGTTAGAGTGTTCTCCAATGGCCCGGGAGACCTGGGTTCAATCCCGGGTCGAGTCATACCAAAGACTTTAAAAATGGAACTTGATACCACCTTGCTTAACACTCAGAATTATAAGGTACGGTTCAAGGGTAAAGTGGAGCAATCCAGGGAATGGAGTAGCGCCCTCCCCTACACCTTGGTGTAGTAGCTATCGAAAAGGGAGCCTTCGGGTCACCCTCGACTATGGTCGCTAACTTTACTTTTTACTTATGTATATTGGATTGATTTCTTATTTTTAATAGCTTATCAACCTTTGTGGGTTATTTAATCCCGAAGATATTCTTATAGAATAACATTAGTGGTAGTATTTAAGCCATAGCTGATGGAATAAGAGAGTTTGTTTTATTTTTACTTTTCCTTAGGTTTTTTGTCCGAAATTGAATGTAATAGCCCGAATGAAGTTCTAATTTACTAACTCGTCGTAGTTGAAAACATTACCAATAATGCCACGGGTACTCTCCCATATATATATTTATATATATATATACAATGACCAGTGTCAAAAATGACATATCAAGGATGTAAAATACATCTAATACACCACTCAAGACGGTATAAAAAAATCGAGGCTAGATTTGGAATAAGGTAGCATATAGGGACAACTTTTTAAAATCGTGTTTATTATTCGGTAGTAATTGACCTTCAAGTCTAGTTTGTTAACCATTACATCACATTACGATATATATATATATATATATATATATAGAGAGAGAGAGAGAGAGAGAGAGAGAAAGAGAGAGAAAGAGAGTTATTATATAAAGAAAGAGTGTTCAATACCGGTGTAGATCTAAGTTTTGATGCAATGAACTGTCAACGGCGCTTGGTGACTATCATTTTCTCGGCAAGAGGTATTGGTCTGATCATGAGATAGACATGAAACTGACAGTCCCTCTGTAACGTTGACTCTGTCAACACTATTAAATCTTACACACACAAATACACATACACGCGCACGCACGCACAAACACACACGCACACACAAACATACACCCGTATATATATATATATATATATATTGGCGCTTCAAATAGAAAGCGATGTACGAAAGACGACCATTTGGATAAAAACATTAAATAAATGAGTAAACAGTGCTCGAATGCTGGTAAGCACAGCAGTATTAATGATAGTTACTTCATTCTTCTATAAGGTTTTGTTAAACATGAATAAAATACAATCCCAAAATAGGGCTTTAATTGATCTTTGGTTGATGTATGTATGTGTGTATGAGCAGCGTAAATATAGAATCAAAGGCGTTTGGTAACATTTTCTTGCATGGGCAATCACTGAACCAAATGGATGTGTGTGATGACCGTCCCTTTAAATACTGTCATGGGGGTATAATCGGATTGATGGTCTAATCTTGAGGGTCTTCTGGGAAGGGTGTTCTAGTTCAATTGATTATTTATGCAGCAATATTCCTTTAATTTATAAATTAGCTAATTTATTAACACGATTATATTTATTTTATTATTTTCTAGTGTATTCATCTTTGTTCAACTGTTCATTATTTTGATTGTCTTGTTTTGCTTATCTAAATTATTACATTTATATTTTCATTCATTCATTCCTTTATTTATATTCAACTTATTTATTTTATCATTCTAGTATATTCAGTCTAAAATTTCATTATTACTAGTTAAGAGTTTTTCTCATCAACGTTAGCTGATGGTCTTTCAGTGGAATTTGAATGACACAAAGTTTCCTCAAGTCTCCAGGACTGTTCTCATTATTCTGGCCGATCTTAATAATGCAGCAATTTGAGTGCTCCCACTCGTCCTCTGATTTTCAAGTCCTCCAGTCCATTGATTAGTCCTTTAAGAGCACCAATTACAATTGGTATAACCGTCTCTTTAATGGTCCACAGTTTCTTCAATTCCCTAGCAAGGTCTAGGTAATTCTCCTTCTTTACACTTTCTTTCAATTTTCCTTTCTAGCCTGCAGGGACAGAAAAGTCTATAATTTCGCCAGTTCTTTATTATTTTTTTTTTGTCGATTATTATAAGGTCTGGTGATCTGGTCGAGATTAACTGATCCGTTTGTATCTCAAAATCCCAGAAGTGTTTGTGTGTGTCCTTCTCCAGGACAGATGTTGGGTTGTGCATCTACCATTTTTTCGTACGGTCAAATCTAAATTTCTTGCACAATTCCCAGTGGATCGCTTTGCCCACCCAGTCGTGTCTAATCTTATACTTTTTCTGTACTAATTTCTGCATTCGCTCTCTTTCTATGTAAATTGGCTATTTTTCAATTATTTTTTTTTTTGTATTATTTATTACTTACTTACTAATTTTTATACTTATTTTTTATTTCTTCATCCATGTATCCATTTATCAATCTTCTGTTTTTTGCTTTTATTCTATTTATTCATTTTTTTCTTTATCATTTATTTATTTTTTGTCATATGGGTCTTTATTTTTTGTTGGCATAGTAGGAATTTTTTGGTAATTTTTTCTCTTGTCTTTCTTCTTTCTTTTTGGTAAAGTAATTATGACTATTTTGGGGGGCAAAGTAATTATGACTATTTTTTGGGGAAAGTAATTATGAGTATTTTTTGGCAAAGTAATTAGTACTATTTTTTGGCAAAGTAATTATTACTATTTTTGGGGGAAAGTAATTATGACTATTTTTTGGCAAAGCAATTATGACAATAATGTTGGCAAAGTAATTATGAGTATTTTTTTGGCAAAGTAATTATGACTAATTTTTTTGCAAAGTAATTAAGCCTATTTTTAGCAAAGTAATTATGACTATTTTTGCGGAAAGTAATTATGACTATTTTTTGGCAAAGCAATTATGACAATAATGTTGGCAAAGTAATTATGAGTATTTTTTGGCAAAGTAATTATGACTAATTTTTTTGCAAAGTAATTATGCCTATTTTTAGCAAAGTAATTATTACTATTTTTTGGCAAAGTAATTATGTTTATTTTTTTGGCAAAGTAATTAGGACTATTTTTTGGCAAAATAATTATGACTATTTTTTGGCAAAATAATTATGACTATTTTTTGGCAAAGTAATTATTACAATTTTTTTGGCAAAGTAATTATTACAATTTTTTTGGCAAAGTAATTATGTCTATTCTTTTGGCAAAGTAATTATGACTATTTTTTGGCAAAATAATTATGACTATTTTTTGGCCAAGTAATTATGACTATTTTTTCTTCAAGAAAAATGCTCTGTGTTTTGAGCTATTAGTGTAAGTTGGGGCTACTGGGGTTTTTTTTATTTACAGTTTATTTTTACTGTTTTTCAGTTTAATTTTTAGAGGACAAAATAAGATGTGTCTTGAAATTATTATGCCGTGTTCTTATAACTAATTGTTAAATTATATTTTTGTGTGTATATCCTCTTATTTCTTATGTCCTTCTGTGCGGCCTTTGTAAATATTTCTCCCGTGTTTTCTTCAGATTTTGGCTTGGTATACAATGCTTGTTTGTGGGTAATGTTCATTTAGAGGACATTCGTGTTTTATTTTGCAATTGCAGGTGCGTTGTTTGGTTGTCATACATAGAACGCATATTTGTGGTTATCATACGTAGTGGGTGTCCTTGTGGTGTAATGATGAAATCAATGGACTGCGAAATTGTAGTAAGTGAGTTCAAACTCCGGTCGTGCTATTACGTTCACTTTCGGACAAATACCCTTGGGAAAGGTATGAAACCCTTAATCCTCCCAGCTATGAGTTAAATAGTACCATTACTGTTCTTCTAGGTGAATGACTTGGCATTAAATAACCGACTAATATGCCATTAAACTACGAAGCCAAACCAATGAAACCAAACCATTCAGCAGCCACTACCGTCAGGGTTTAGTTTAGTCCTGTGTCGTTTTTATTTAGATTGTTCATTAATGTTGCTACGCTTATGTTTCTACTAACTTAAAATATTTGGCGCCATCATTGCAACCCATTGTTATGTCAAAGGTCGCTTGTTTGGTTTTCTTTGTCCATGTTCCTTCATTTCTGAACTTGTCAACTTGTTAAAGCGTGATCTGTGATTAAGTGATAGAAAATTCTGATATCTAGTTCTAGAAATGTGAACATTTGTTTGGTTTCATACAACAGGACCAGTCTATAGCTGATCTAGTATTTTTGGATTAGTCTTCTTTTTAGTGTTTCTTTTAGTTCGATACTACTTTCTTACTACATAATTTCAACTATTTTACCGAGTTGAGTATATATATATATACATATATATATATGTGTGTGTGTGTGTGTGTGTGTGTGTGTGTGTGTGTGTGTGTGTGTGTGTGTGTGTGCATGTGTCGGGGGGTTAATGGTACTGGTTGGATAGTCTACATTCTCAAAAATTTAATATATATATATATATACCGGAGTTCAATCCCAGGTCAAGTCATATTAAAGACTCGAAAAATGATACTTGATGCCGTCTTGTTCAGCGCTCAGCAATATAAGGTAAGGATCTAGGATGAAATGGAGCAAACTGGGTAATGGAGTATCGCCCTTCCTAACCGCTTGATGTAGTAGCTATTGAAAGAGAAGCCTTCGGGTCACCCTCAACTACAGTCACCAACTTTACTTATATATATATATATATATCACATGATCGCATGGGCAAGAAACCGACCCACAACAAGCACCGTTTATTTTTTGTCTACGCTGTCCTACCTAACTTGGATATAAATATTCTCTATCACCGATATCAAGCGATGTTTATTTATTAATGTGGCAAACTGCGTTATGAACTTATATATATATATGTGTGTGTGTGTGTGGTTAGGTTATTGTTTGGTTGGTTGTTTGGTTGGTTGGTTTGTTGGTTTGTTGTATGGCGTATGAACCCTCTTCGGGTCAGTTAGTTAAATTTCAAACAATTCAGTTTAGTGTAAATATAGTTTTTTGTTTACAAACAGTTAATATCAAAACAATTCAATTGAATATTAAAACAGTCCTATTTCAAGCAATTCAGATTAGCATAAGTACAAATTTTAGTTGTATTCGATCCATAGATAGGACCCTATCAAGTGCTACCACTCCGCGCCAGAGTGTACTAGGGAGATTAAGTTTAGGATCATACTCAGAACACTCGGAGGAAGGTGGGTCCTACCCCTCTTCAGAGATGCAGTCGGTGTGTTGTACAGTCCCAGCTGACTAGGCTGAAATATATATATATATATATATATATATATATATATATATATATATATATATGTGTGTGTGTGTGTGTGTGTGTGTGTGTATTACAAGTAAGTACTACCTCAAGAGTTAATTTTTCGCTTCACCATTTGTGATATGTCAACTCCTGTGAAAGGAAAGGGTTTAATATTTTAAGATTAAAAGATTTTTTTAAATTTCCTCTCCAAAATCTGTTCTTCTAGTGATAAGCTAAAGTTGAAACTTGTTGAGAAAAATGATGAAAAATGAATATCTGCCAATATACCTTTTCGTCTTAGAAGTTGTTTTTCTTCCATTATATATATATATATATATATATATATATATATATATATATATTTAAATCATGACACAAGAATAATTATGTAAGATAAAAATATTCCCCGTAGTTAACAGTAAAAAGATTATTTTTCAAATACATCTGAAGAGTCCGTCAATAACAGTCGAAATAAATTTATAATGGAATATCCTTATAGATCTTCTCGTTTCTCGAGGATATATATCTATATAAATAAAAATGTAAATGTTTGTTACTAACCGATAATCTCCAGTTGTTTAGCAGTAATTGGTTTAAAATTTTCAGAGAGTATTTTATTCGAATTCAGGAGTATTTTTATATATATATTCTCCAAAATATTACAAAAATCAAAAAAATATCTTTAATATGTCGTTTTTCTCCTACAACAGCCGAACACGAAAAAATAACTTCCGTTTAACAAGAATTTTATACGTGACTTATTTATTTTTTTTGCTTAGTAATTTCTTTCTTTTTCGGTTGACTTAAACAGAGACACTAAACTTTAAACCATATTTCGTTCGTTCAGTAGTAAATAATTTTTTTTTTATTCTAACGAATTGTTTACAAAATATTTTTGCTTAGTCACTTTTCTTTCTTTTTCGGTTGACTTATTTTCTTTTTATGACATTTTTTTATCTTAAAGTTCAACGAAAGACATCTATATAAATAAAAATGTAAATGTTTGTTTCTAACCGATAATCTCCAGTTTTATAGCAGTAATTGGTTAAAAATTTTCAGAGAGTATTTAATTCGAATTCAGGAGTGTTTTTATATTCTTACTAGCTGTACCCGGCCACGAGTTGATGTGGCTCAGGTTGTTTAAATGGAAAAAAATAGAAAAGAAAATGCATGTTTCTAATTTGTTTAATTTTCCAATACTTGGATAATAAGTATATAAAAATACTCCTGAATTCGAATGGTATAAAACTGGAGATTATCTGTTAGTAACAAACATTTACATTTTTATTTATATAGATTATCCAAGTATTGGAAAATTAAACATATTAGAAACATGCATTTTCTTTTTTTTTCCATTTAAACAAACTGAGCCACAGCAACGCGTGGCCGGGTACAGCTAGTATATATATATATATATATATATATATATATATATATATATATATATATATATATATATATATATATATATATATATATTACGAGAGTTTTTGATTGTCACAATCTTATTTGCAGTATAATATCGAGAGAACTCTAAATCTGGGATAGAGCTAATATATAATAATAAATGAATATATATATATTAGCTTTCACACATATTTAATAGTTGGGTGTTCATCTGCGGTCACTGGTTTCATGTCGTCATTGCACAGTAATCATCTACCAGTAGTTGCAGATAAGCTCCATGCTATTAAATATATATAAAAGCTAATGTATAAATATATATATATATATATATATATATATATATATATATATATATATGTGTGTGTGTGTGTGTGTGTGTGTATGTGTATTTGTTTGTTTGTGTATGTGTGTCATTCACCTTATTACATTCACTTTTAGAACAATATACGTGGGAAAGACATGAACACACACCCCTAACTTCAGCTATAGATTAAATAATACATCTACCATTCTCCGAGGATACTTTTGGTATTAAATCACTCATGACGGCCCTATGCCATTTGACAAAGAAGCTGAAACCGATATATATATATATATATATATATATATATATATATATATATATATATATATATATAAGTGTATGTGTGTGTGTGTGTACAAGGGTGCGTTAATAGATTTTTACAAAGTATGAATTAATCTGGCTGGAGTAATCAGTGAAACGTAATAGTTAAAATACTTGACATCAGCTTCAAAGTAAACTTGTTCGAACTTTATACATGCTATTACGTTCATTTTCAGACGAATATAATTGGGAAAGATATTAACCCCCTTCTCTTCCCAGTTATAGGTTAAATAGTGTCACGGCTGCTCTTCTACATTGATGATTTAGGCAATAAATAACCCACGAGGGTTTGTATACCACGAAAGAAAGAAATCAACTATTAATCTGGCCGAGGTTCACGTTAAATTAACCACATTAGTAATCCTGAGTTTTACTGCGCATCGACCATTGTTACCGTTGAGATAGTCCCACTTTTCCTTGCCCGAAAAAAGTTACCCTATTTATGAGTGGACAGAGACCCCCACGTTTTTTTGGCTCCTCTCCGATTGTCTCATGTAATTTTATTCTTTCATGTTCTCAAGATAAATTCTCTATCTCTCTCTCTCTATATATATATATGTGTGTATACATGCATATATATATATATATATATATATATATATATACAGATAGAGAGAGAGAGAGATACACTGAGAGAGAATCCGAGGAGAAAATCAAAGAGGCAGGAGTATCCAATTTGAGTGTTCAATGGAAACGGCTATCGACGTATAATTAATTTGGGATTAAGAATACATCAAAACTCAACGTGCAAAGCCAAAATAAAATATTTGCATATGAATAAAAAGAAAAAATCCGCTTCTTTGGTGTCAATATAAATTCATTTCAAGTCTATGATGACCATCATCAGATGCTAAATAACATCTGATGAAGGTCATCATAGACCTGAAATAAATTCATAATGATGTCAAAGAAATGAATTTTTTCTTTTTTTATATAAAATATATATTTGTGTGTGAGTTTGTGTGTGTGTGTGTGTGTATGTGTGAACTATCTTTTTGGATTATTTCTGGCCAGTCTGTTTTGCTTAAGTAAAGTTGGCCACCTCAGTCGAGGGTGAACCGAAGGTTCCTTTTCAATAGCTACTGCACCAAGGTGTAGGGAAGGACGCTACTCCTTTCCCTGGATTGCTCCACTTTAGCCTTGATACTTACCTTATAATGCAGAGTGTTAAGCAAGGCGGGATCAAGTACCATTTTTTGAGTCTTTGGTATGACTCGAACTGGGATTGAACCCCGGTTTCCCGAACCATTGTTCGCCAATAGCCCGAGAAACCAGGATTCAATCCCAGCTAAAGTCATACCAAAGACTCAAAAAATGGTACTTGATATCTCCTTGGTTAGCACTTAGAAATATTAGGTACGTATCAAGGGTAAAGTGGAGCACTCCAAAGAAAGGAGTAGCGCCCTTCCCTATACCTTGGTGTAGTCGCTATTCAAAAGGGAACCTTCGGGTCGCCCTCATCTACGGTCGCCAACTTTACTTACTAACTACTATTTTGTTTGGTCGTTTCTTTCGACCGATCTTCCTCCCAGTCGAAGCTAGCGAGTGATGCCTCGCTGTCAAGCGTAGTCACACTTCCAGCAAAATATCACCCTCGCCTTACGCTGTCAGTGCTACATCCAGATAAATAAGTGATTTCATCATCGGAATGGAGTTAATAATAAATAATAATCCGCTTTTGCAAAGAAGAAAAACAAGATGGCGGCCCTGGCTAAAAGGGAACAACTAAATCGTCATACGTCGTTCGTTTCATTTATTTCTTCCGTTGTCTTCTGTGACGCAGCGAGGAACTACTTTTTGCGAGCAGAAGTCGAAAAACAAGGTAAGCCGATTTTCCGCAGGTTCCACTGACAAAGAGAAAGGCATGTGTGGGATTAGACGAGACGTGCTACGAACTACTAAAAAGAAAATATCCACTGTATTGATGTCGTATCAACAAGGATCTTCTCGCCGCTGCGGAGAAAGAAAGGCTGAAATTAAAAACACAGACAGATTACTTTCCGGCTTCTTGTTCTTGTTCTTCCTCTTCTTCTTGTTCTTGTTCTTGTTCTTCTTCTTCTTCTCCAACGCTGCCACTGTCGAATATGAGTCACCTTTGCGCACGGAACGCCGCGTAAATAAAATCGAAAGCTGAGAATATGGCATCGATAAAAAGAATCAAGACGTTTCTTTAAAACCTCGGATGATTTATTTAATCGGAAATGTGTAGTTTAAAGTCCGGTAGACCAACAAAGGGTTGCTAGGTATTCACAATTAAATGGCTTTTTTTAATAGATGCAGGTGCTTGCTAGTCGTGTAAATAATTCTCGCTGAAGTTGTTAGTGTATGTTTCACGTACACGCTAAAAAGTAATTCTAATTTTATTTCATTCTAGTCTCAAGAGAATTGCTAATCAAAAGTAAAAAGGTTTGCCAGTGTTACAAGGTGTAAACGTTCTGTAAAATCTATTGTCTAATTAAACACAGATGTAATTTAACTTCTGTTATCTTGGCTTGTTATTACCAACATTACGTTTCGACTGTTGCATCCCCCAGCTTTCTTCAAGTGTATGTCGAAGTGGTTGAACTTGAAATTTCGAAGAAAAAACTTATTTTTTAATTTATGGTAGTAGATTATTGTCCTGCCACTTTCAATGCCTTAGAGGTTTCTTTATATATATATATATATATATATATATATATATAAAACAAGATTCGTTAAAGAATGACAACATGGCATTGGAGCGGGAGTAGGAATGGGGAATTGATGTATATATATATATATATATATATATATATATATATATATATATGTGTGTGTGTATGTGTGTGTGTGTATGTGTCTTTGATTTTTAACGAATCATGCTTATATATATATATATATATATATATATATATATATATATATATATATATTTATATCACTAGCCCCTTTCTACTTGTGCTTCTGTGCTCAGTAGTCATTCTTTACATCGTGCATAAACGTTTCACGAGCTGTGCACAATCATCAGACAGAAATGACATTCAAGTAACAGATTTGTAGAGTTCATGATCATGATATCTTGTTACGTTTAATACTTCCTCTACAATTATAGCATCATGCACTTTTTATGTACAATGTAGAGTTTTCGTTAATGGTCTAGATGATAAGAGTTCAATCCTAGGTCGAGTCATACCAAACACTCAAATAAAGGTACTTGCTACTTCCTTGCTAAGCACTTATCATTATAAGGTACAGATTATGGGTAAGTGGAGTAATTCAGGGAAAGAAGCAGCTCCTTCTCCTACACCCTTGAAAAGGGAGTATTCGACTAAGGTCAACGAACTTTTATTTATATATATGTATATATCTATATACAGAGTATCTAAAAGTAGATGTAACCCATTAATATGATAATGATTTATTATTGAGACAAGAAACTCCATGTCAGGTGGTGTAAGTTCATCCTTGATCTGAATTCTGTGTTGAAACAAGTGAAGATACTTCTGTAAGATTCTTTACAACGATGTACGTGGAAGACCAAGTTCTTGGGAACGTCTTCGGAGGGACTTTTTTCAGACTCCTTTCGACAGAATATCTCACTACATCTGCATTGTCAGGACATCTTACCGTAAACTTCCTGCTAGATCTGGGTTTTTTGCCAACTTGTTGAAGTTTTTTACTGACAGTGTAACTTGGAATTTGTGGACCCAACGATAAATTTGGCTTTTACAGGGATAAACGTGAAACTTCCCGCGAAATTTTGCTTGCACAATTTTGAATGATTTTGTCTCCAAATAAGTAGTGACGCAAAATATTTTCTTCTCTTGTCCAAGCAAGTCGTTTAGTATACTATTTCAAATCTGAAACAAAAAAGCAGTCACAGAGGTCCCATGTATATCAAAACGCCCTGTATATGCTGAGGAACTAGCATTTGTCGAAATAAAACAGCCCGAGCAGAAATTCTCCTGCATGGACTTCATTGGTAAGTTAGTTGGTTGTTTGAGATTTACGGCATGTCAACTTTGGTAGGTTATTTAACGCCATATCCATTTTTATACAAATAATCAGTTAGTTTTCAAACAATTCAATTTAGCATGAGTATACAGTTTAATTGTCAAAAACATTTTTATTTCAAGCTATTCCGTTTTGTCAAGCAGTCCTAATTCATCCAATTCAGTTTAGTATAAGTACAGATTTTGTTTACACACAGGTAAATGTCAAAACAGTTCTATATTAAACAATTCAGTTTAGCGTAAGTTCAGTTTAATTATAAGATAAAACAGTTCCATTTCTGACATTTCAATTAACATACAAAAAGAATTACATTTCCAGCAATTCAGTTCAGCAAAAGAGTGCAGTTTAAATGTGAGTACACAGTTTAGTAGTCAAAACATTTCTATTTCAACCTATTCAATTTAGTCAAACAGTTCTAATTTGAACAATTCAGTTCAGCATAAGTATGCAGTTTAGTTCTATTTAATCCATAGATAGGGCCCTATCAGGTGCTACCACACCGGGCCAGAGTAGACCAGGGAGCGAATAAGAGGTACTCCGCATTTCTCAAAGCTTCAGCATCACTAAAATCTCATCATCAGATTGCTTCGTATCATATCTAGAACACTCGTTGGGGGAGGTCTTACACCTCTGCGGAAGTGTTGTTGGTGTATTCTACAGACCCCACCAACTGTGTTATAAAGAGAGTTCAATTTAAAAACAGATTTATTTCAAATAATTCAGTTTAGCATAAGTACGCAGTTTAGATGTCAAAACAGTTCTATTTTGAGCAATTCAGTTTAGCATAAGTACGCTGTTTAAATGTCAAAACAGTAAACCCAAGAAACCATGGTTTAGTTCTATTTAACTCATAGATAGGCTCCTATCAGGTGCTACCACGCCGGGCTGGAGTGAACCTGGGAGCAATGGCAAAAACGGGGTAATCCGCATTCCCCAAACATCACCATCAGATTGTTTAGTGTCATATCCACACACTAGTTACGGGGGTATCTTACTCTTCAGCAGATATGCACATGATGTATTCTACAGCCCCAGTCGACTGGGCAAGCATTGACTTGAGCAAGCAGCTGTAAGCATTGGCCTCTTCGTGAATGCTAATAAAATAGAGTACTTCTGTTTTGATCAAAAAGGAACCATGTCCTCGCAAAGTGGCAAGCCTCAAAGATTAAGGGATCAGTTCACATTCCTTGGATGTCAGAATACGTCTATCGAAGGCGGGAAATGCTGTTGACAGGTTATCGATCATATTGCTGTCTGATCTATCCGATAAAATAAAACAAGATTTCCTCCAAGCCGTGGCTGTGTTCATACTACTATATGGATGCACTACATGGATGCAAAAAGACAGCGTAGAGAAAAAAGCAAATTGGGAACAACATAAGAATGCTACGCGCTCTCTTAGACAAATCCTGAGAGCAATACCCAACAAAATAGCAGCTGTTTGACCACCTGTCTCTCATCTCACAAACTATTCAAGTAAGATGAACAAGATATGCTGGGCACTGCTGGAGAACCAAGAACAAGCTCATGAGAGATGTTATCTCATGGAATCCTACACATTGGCCGACCAGCAAAGACTTTCTTCAGTTTGTGAGGACACAAAATGCAGCCTAAAAGCCCAGCTAGGAGCGATGGATTATAGAGAAGGATGGCAACAGAGATAACCCTGTTGGCTGGCTGAATTTTATGACATATCATTTAATGCCAAATTCAGTTTTTTCGTACATTAAGTATGTATAATTTTGTATGCAAGCACAGTTACATGGTCAAATAGTTCTATTTCCAGCAATTCGATTTAATGCAACTCATTTGTTCGCTCACATTTTAAATGTCAAACAGTTCTGTTTAACCCATGGATAGAACCCTATCAAATGCTACCACTTGGAGTCAGAGAGGACCTGGGAGCAATGTGAATGAAGATGTACACCACATTTCCCAAATCTCCAACGCTAGAGCCTCACTATCAGATTGTTTAGTGTCATATTTAGGACACTCATTGGAGGCTTTATACCTCTGTAGAGACGTAGTTGGTGTATTCTACAGCCCAAGCTGACTGGGCTGAGGGATAGTCAGATATATATACGTGTGTGTGTGTGTGTGTGTGTGTGTGTGTGTGTGTGTGTGAAGTCCATAACCGAAAATCCTTAAAACTAACACAAATCGATAAATCTTATATTATTGTAATTATTCTTATGCCTCTTATAATCAGCAACGTTAGGAGCAAGTATAAACGCAACGTGTGTAGTTAAGAGCGTCTTTACGTCTCAGCCAATCCTTTATGCCTAAGTAATTTTTCAAGACACGTCTCTTTACGTCTCCTCCCCCGAGACAAGCCCAACAATTGACTTACCAATCTCTCATTCCGGCTTCTATTTCCCCAATAAAATTAAACTTGTGTGTTTTTAGAAGAAAAAATTTCGATCTCAGATTCACATTCCTCAAATGCAATGAAGACGAATCGGAGCGTTTTGAAAATGAACCAAGCACCATTGAATCGATCCCCGGGAATCATTTCCTTCAATCACGTTATTCTTAATGAATGAAAACCCACAAGATGATTCCTTGGAAACGGTTAAAGAATGCTACGAAAAACTCCAAGACTTATTACAGAACACGCAGTATAATATTTCAAGAGAAAACTCGGGTATACAAAAATAAAAATTCCTATTTATTTCCTCAAAAACTACACCGGTAAGTTGGCCGGGCTTAGAATAGACTGACTGTATACCTAGAAGGATTAAGACCTCCTAGAAAAATGGTATGTGTATGATACTAAACTGTATCTGAAGGCAAGGCAACTACTCTGGGAGATCCGGTAACAGTGGAGTATTTCGCCATTATAATTACTCCCGGATCTACTTTTTTTCCGAGTACTACTATTGGTTAGGGCCCCATGTCGGAGTCAAATAGATTTCTTTGAAAATGATTCGTATTCTATGGGAATACTTGATGGCAAATAATTGTAAATTATTTGTATTAATAATAGTTACTTGAAGATATAATTGATTACTTAATATTATTATCAGTTTCTTGAAACAATATATCTGTGCAAATAAATGACTATTATTATATTAAGAAAATCTCTAGAAGCCATATAATTATTAAAATCAGATGGAAATACTTGAAACCCTGCAACTGTGTGCAAACAAATGATTGTTATAAAATGAAAAAAAATATTTGATGGCCAAGTTGGCTGGGGCGGCAGAATAAACCTATTGTATACTCATATGCAGATGCATACATAAACATAACGACGACACAATAAAGACGAGCAACACAGTTCTTTAGAAAAAATGTACCTCTCACTTTATTGAAAGGTTTGTGCGTGAGAGGGAGTTGGAGACCGAACAGAACTGCAACATATTGACACCCACTCTTATGGCCATCAGCGTTTCTTTCCCGTTCTCCTGGGCTGCTCAACCAGGGGCCTGGGGCCGGGTCTCTCTGGGTGCTGGTTTTCTCTACCTCATCTTATCTCCAACTCGTCTGATCCCCAACTGCTCAATCGGGGGCCTGAGGGCTCCCTCGATAAGTGCTGGCTTTCCCTACCGCATCCCGTCACCAACTGGCCCGGTCTCCAATCTGCATTGAGTTATATAATAGTACAACGCCCACCTTCTTGTGGGCGTCACAAATTGCACTCATTCAACCCATCCACGGTCAAGGTTATAATATACTGATCGACCGGATGCACCTGTTATTTACAATGGTGCATTTCCTATTTTGACAGCCCGGCCGGGTTGTAGGTCAATATACAACAAACCGACTGTATATCTGCAGAGGTGTAAACCCTCCCCCAACGAGTGTCCTGGGAATGATATTAAACAATATGATGGTGAGACTCCAGTAATGCTGGAGATTTGGTGAATGCAGGTCACCCCTTCATTGTCCACTCTAGCATGGAGTAGTAGCACCTGATAGGGTCTTATCTAAGGATCAAATAAAACTAAACTGTATACATATGCTAAACTGAATTATTTAAAATAGAACTGTGTTGACATTTAACCGTGTACAAACAAAAAGAACTATACTTATACTAAACTGAATTATTTGAAAAAGAACTATTTATATGTACAAGAATGGATTTGGCAATAATTAACCTATAATGGTTGATGTGCCATAAAACCAAACCAAACCAAAACAATTATTTGGAACCATATTGTTTATTATGATATGACTGATGATGTTCTCAAAAACAAATTCCCCTCAAGGATTGACCTTTACAAACAAACCCCGCAATTTCGAACTCCAAATTTAACTAGAAAAAGAATTTACTATTGAAATAATTAACTAAAATTTCCAATAATTTTACTATAATTACATAGAAATAGTTACTTAAAACAATATTACTGAGTGTGATTAATTGTGTCTTCTTGACATCATACAACACTGTAAATTATTTCTATTCAATAGGAATTATTGATAAAATGTGTTTACTAACAAATAATTATGATTATTATAAGTTTCTTGAAAAACTGTTCACAAAATATGAGTTTCTTTAACAATAAGGTTAGTTGGGTTTTATTGTATATCAACCCTTGTAGATTATTCCATGCCCAATTCTGTTCTTGCACATATATTAGATATATAAGATTTTTTTTAAATTATTTTGAAAATAACATTTTTATACTAGCCAGATAAATGGTTTCAACTATTGCTATGTAACAGTTAATTCCAAATCAATCAGGGTGTGTCCTCGAGTTGTAAAGGTTAAATCGATGGACTGCGGAATCGTAGTAAGCGAGTTCGAACTCCTGTCGTGCTATTACGTTCACTTTCGGACAAATACCCTCGGGAAAGGTATTAACCCCTTTATCCTCCAAGCTATGGGTTAAAAAGTACCCCTACTATTCTACTAGGAGAATGGCTTTGGCATTTTATAATCTCCAAAGGTTGATAATGCCATTAAACAATGAAATCAAATAAATCATTTGTTTACTCATAGTTAAATGGCTATGCATTTATGATTTATAAGAGGATATTTTGTAATTAATTTTGACTTTAAAAGAGTCATAGCAAATATTTTTTGTACGCAAGTATTGCTTTTGTTTGCACACAGTTAAATGGTTTGAAGTTTTGTTATCTCACACTAATAATTCGATTCAATATTAATCATTTTAAATCCACAGGGAATCTGTTTCAAGTATTCCTCTCGGTAACAATTTTATTTGCACCCAGTGAAGTGGTTTCAAATATTTTTCAGGCTAGTAGTGTTATTCGCACAGTTAAATGGTTTCAAGTATTGCAATTTAACACAAATAATTCTATTCAACACTATCCCTTCATTTGCATACAGTTACGAGTAGATGCTTACAAATACCACTATGTAATACCAATAATCCAATAATTGTATTCAGTTAAATAGTTTTAAGTATTCTTATCCCACATAAATTATTCTATTTTTTATAAATCAAATTATTTGAAACAATAAATAACATGTATTTACCATCAATATATTAAAACAAGTGAAACATGTTTGTTACTTACAGAAATGCAGTAGACTGAAAATCTCATTGCAATACAACTAGTGCATTGTAACTAACAAATCAACATAACATCAGTCATTTGTTTGCACACAGTTAAATGGTCAAACAGTTCTTTTTAATCTATAGAAAGACTATACTACAACTCCGGTTCAGAATAGACCTGAGAGTAATGACAATGAAAAGGTATTCAGCATTTTCCTGAGCTCCGGGGCTAGAGCATCATGACAGGATGGTTTTTATGTCATATTCAGAACACTCTATTGGGGGAGGTCATACCCCTCTGCAGAAGTGCATTCGGTGTATTCTACACTCCCAGCCGACTTATATCAAATAAGTTATCAATGTTTTACATGCCATAAAACCTACCAAATCAATGTTTTACATGCCATAAAACCTACCAAATCAATGTTTTACATGCCATAAAACCTACCAAATCAATGTTTTACATGCCATAAAACCTACCAAATCCATACGACGATTTCCCATTGCAAGTTGATTCGCTTATTAATCGACGAAAGTCAAGTATGTTTTTACTCAACACTTTTGCTCAGGGCAGGGTGTGAAACAGGGTCAATATTTTTAGCAAAGTAAGGCGGATTGGAATTTACAGTTTTCTCTCTCCAAGTCTGATTTCTTACTCAAAGTTATTAAAAAAACAGTCTATTTTCCATGCCAAGAAGAAGAGATAAATTTATATATTTCCCAAGAGCATCAGCGCAATGTTAATTGCAAAGAGCCTGGTCCAGGAATTGAACTCGGGACGCTGATTCAGTTTCCTACGACGTTACATTCAAAGCGCCCGTCAAGTAACCTGTTGTAAGTCAAGGTAACTTTCCACTTTCAAACCAACGACATAATTCACAAACGTCGATAATCGGGAGTGCCAAAAGTCAAGGTAGCACCGTATTTTATCAAAGGTTTATCAAACTACATACCACACCAACGAATACAACAGAAATACAGTGGATTCGATCAGAGATGCTTTCAGATGATCCAAATAATAGTTACTTGCTTTGATTCGGATTGAAAGGAAAAAAATAGAACGTAATCCTCCTAACAATTAGGGAAACACTGTCTTTGATCCCGGCTCAAATGTACATTGAAATGTGCATGTGCGCTACATTGTAGGGTTAAGTTGGCTTTAGTGGGAATGAAATATCCGTTTGTGTATCGGAATATCTAAGTATGTGGATTGTCTGGAAAGGCTTCTAGGACAGCTGGATGATTCCTTTTTGAGAATTCTGATTTTTATCGACCATTTTGGCATCATTTGTTGAGTTGACTCCCTTTATTCCCGCTCTCTTTTTAAACCGCCCTACAAAGAATATGTCGATTTAGTATGTGCTTGAAAAGAACATCAATCAGCCAAGGATTCAGGCTCTTTCCGAAATGAGAATATTTGCATACGATGACAGATTATTAAGAGAAACGTCATGAATTTTTTCTACTAATCAGTAAATTTTGTTATTCTTATTTTCTGCTTTTGGTAAGAGTATTTTTCTTACAATATTCATAGCAGTGGCTCATCTATTTGCAATCTGGAACTGCAGAATCATCTGCCAGAAATAAGCCTCAATTTTAGGTATATTCTTAGCTTTAGTTGAAATAATTAGTTATTTCCTAAGCTTTTTGCCTTGATGTGGCACAAGGCCTTAGAATGAGCACTCATTGAGACAAGAACTTACTCTTTAGGGTTTGCTTGTCTTGATTGCGAACTAATTCTGTACCCAAGGCACCCAAACAGAATTAATTTTTCGTAGCTTTTCTCAAGTAATTTACAAAGCTTTTTGCTTCGATGTGGCACGAGATCGTATGAATATGGCATCCAATGAGACTCGAACGCATTCATGTAGCTTCTGACTCAGTCGGTTACAACTCTGCATATGGGTAAGACTCTCCCGACGAGTGGCCCAGTCGGCTAGGGTGTAGAATACACCAGCTGCTTCTTTACAGAGGAGCAACACTCCCCCAATGAATGTCTTGCATATGACTCTAAGTAATCTGGTGAGGCTCCTGTAAAAATGGAGCTTTGGGGAATGTGGATTACCTAGATCATCGCTCCCAGGTTCACTCTGGCCTTGTGTGGTAGCACCAGATAGGGCCCTATCTATAGGTCAAATAGAACTAAACTGTGTACTTATGCTAAACTGAATTGTTTCAAATAGAACTGTTTTTGACATTTAAACTCTGTACTTATGTTAAACTTAATTGTTTAAAATAAAGCTGTTTATAAGTATAAAACTGGATTTGGCATTGAATAATCTATAATGGTTGATATGCCGTAAAACCAAACCAAACCAAACATGTAGGTTCGCGAGTCTAACTTGCAAACCATTACACCACCTGAGGCGCCCAAACTGAATTAATTATTTTTTGTTGTTATTTACTAGGCTTTTTGCTTAGATGTTGCACAAGACCATAATAATGGAGGCACCCAATGATACTCGAACTTACAAGTGAAGGTTTGTTAGTGTTGCTTACTAACCATTACACTACCCAAATGTCCCAAATTGAATTAATTTGTAATTAGGCATTTTTTTTTGTTGCTTAGATGTGGGATAAGACCATATGAATGGAGCACCGAATGAGACTCATATTTACTCGTAAAGGTTTGTTAGAGTATATTGCTAACCATTACACCAACCGAGATGCCCAAATTGAATTGATTAGTAATTTAGTAAGCTTTCTTTTTGCTTAGATGTGCGAAAAAGCCGTAAGAATGAAGCACCGAATGAGACTCGAACTTATTCGTGAAGGTTTGCCAGCCTTGCTTGCTAAACATTACACGAAAAAGGAATGTTCTGTGGTCTTTAAATGTACTTGTAGAAATTATGACTTATTGCCACAGTATCCATATATACATATACACACTTTGTATATCTTTCTTTCTTCAATGGCAGATCAACCTTTCTGGATTATTCAATACGAAATCCTTCTCTGTACAAGACCAGTAGTGGCACTATTTAGCCTATAGCTGGGAGGATAAGAAGGTTCATACATTCCCCTGGTTAATTCGTCCAAAGGTGAACGTAATAGCGTGGCTGGAATTCGAACTCGTTCAGTACGATTTCGTAGTCCAGTACATTAAACACGAGAATATTTTGATATTGGTTTTGATGGAATACCAACCTTCGGAAGTTTTGTGATCCCAAAGCCATCCTTGAAAATGACAGTCGTGTTACTATAAAAGTTATAACCGCTTCTGAAGGTGAGGCTAGAGTTCTACTGATCTGGGGTGTTTTATACGATATTTATACAATTTTTTACAAATTTCTTTAAGTCGCACTCTTACAAACAAATGTCAAGGGCCAGAACTGAATATTAATCTGAAGGCATCTCGATGTTGTGCAGTGACTAATAAACAAGTCTTGATCCTCACTCGATGCCCCATAGTTTCGTTCTTGAATCAAAACTGGCCCAGTTAGCAGAATGTACCAACTGGATCTCTGCAGAGGGTGTAAAACTCCCCCAAAAGCAATGTACTGTGTATGACTTTAAACTGCATCTCATAGCGAGGCTTGAGTTATGAAGATGTAAAGAGTGTGAAGTACCCCTTCAATTCTATAACATCCAAGTCCACTTTGATCAGGAGTAGATGTATCTGTTAAGGATACATGTGTGGGTCAAACAGATTTGTTTAAAAGTTTTTCGTATTCAATAAGACCATGTGAGAAAAAAAAATCACCTCACAATATATATATATATATATATATATATATATATAAAATTTCAGTGAACGTGATTCCCTTACTTTTAGGCAAAGAGTAACGACATACAAGTCGATTTACTGTTGAAATAGATTAATAAATCCACCAAATAGATAAATTAATTGAATTTTGAATGACGAAACATTTTATATGAGGAGAGAATCAGTAAACTATAAATACAAACGCACCTTTAATTCTAGATTTTTTAAATAGAAAGGATGAGTTTGGTGAGAATTTATTGCATATTGACCTCCGATCCGGCCAAGCAGTCAAAATAAGAAATGCACCAGAGTAAATAACAGGTGCATCCGGTCGAGGATATCAGGGGATAATCTTGACTGTCGACGGTTTGAATTGAGTGTGGGCGTAAAACAATAATACAACTCGGTGCACAGGAAGTTCGAATCAGTTGGTGAGAAGATGCTGGAATGAGAACCATGTCCCAACAGGGGCTTGGCCACCAGGTCCCCGGTTGAGCAGCCCAAGACAACGGGAAAGAAAGGTTTTGATAGCCAGAAGAGTTGGGCGGTCAATATGTTGCAGTCTTGGTTCGGTCTCCAACTCCCCCTCACACACAACCCTTTCGATAAAGTGAGAGGTATATTTTTTTCTAAAGAACTCTGTCCGCTCGTCTTTATTGAGTTGAATATGTTTCTGCATGCATATGTGTATGTATAGTTGTTCATGGCTATACAACAAAATAAGGAAATCCCGAATATTAGGTAACACGTTTGTGAGTTTGAGAAGTAAATCCCCCTTTTCTATGATCAAAGTACTTGTCTGTTTGCTTCCTAAGTAATGCGTATAGCTAAACTCAAATTCCACTCTATATCAACTTGGAAAAGCAAGCAAGATTTGGTTTCATAACTACACAAAGTTTGGTATTTTTTTTAATTTGACGTATTTATTTTTAATGGCATTTCAAGCTTAGCGGGTTATGTAATACTTGGTGAAGGATAGTGAGGCTCTAGTTCTCAAGATATGGAGAGTGTGAAATACCCCTTTATTACCATTACTCCAAGATCCCCACCCCCACCCCGGTTAGGTTGTATATGTTAGTATCCAATCTATTGGTCAAATACACCTGTTTTACGATTATTCTTATTCAATAGAAATACTTGGTTTGGTTTGGTTTAGTTTCTTTGTTCAGTGGTATATCATTCTTTGTGTGTTATTTAATGTGAAAACCGCCCTTTTACAAGAACAGCATTGGTACCATTTAATCGTTGGCTAGAGGGGATAAATTGGTTCTGTATCTTTCCCAAGAGTATTTATCCAAAAATAAACATAATGGCGCAATGATGGTTCCAAGTCACTTACTACAATGTCACAGTCCATCACATTAGCCTTTCGGCCGCTGAGACAATAACCTACGTATATTTTCCTACAGTTTGACTTAATGAGTAGACTGTTCGCCAATGGTCCGGGAGACCGTGTTTCAATTCCATGTCGGGTCATACCAAAGACTCAAAAAATGGTACTTGATTACGCCTTGCTTAACACTCGGCATTATAAGGTAAGGATCAAGGGTAAAGTTGAGCAATCCAGGGAATGGAGTAGTGCCCTCCCCTACACCACGGCGTAGTAGTTATTGAAAAGGGAGCCTCCGGGTCACCCTCAACGACGGTTGCTAAGTTTAAATAAATTACCGGGCTATAATGGTTAGCGTGTTCACCAATGGCCCGGAGACCTAGGTTCAATTCCACGTCGAGTCATACCAAAGACTCAAAAATGCTACTAAATACTGCCTTGCTTAACCCTTAGCATTATAAGGTAAGGATCAAGGGTAAAGTGGAGCAATTCAGGGAAGAGAGTAGCGCCCTCCCCAACACATTGGTGTAATGGCTATCGAAAAAGGGGCCCTTCGGGTCACCCTCGACTATGGTCGCAACTTTATTTACTTTACTTATGTAATATCCAATTCCTTCAAGATGGAAATTCAATTCAATAAATTCTTCTTTAAGATGGGTGTCTAAATTTAGACTAAATTTGAACTTTATCTGTATAACCTGTATGTTTTGGTTTGGCTTCTTTTTTTTTTTTTTTTTTTTTTTGATGACATATTAACCTCCATGGGTTAGTTAATGATTATGCCGTCCTTGTTATTGAACTATTGTGGTAATGTTTAAGGTAAATATTTTTAAAGAGATTTGAAATTAGAAATACAATAAAAGAACACCTCTTGATTAATGGAAAGCCAGCTATCAGGACATTAATAGTGAATTTGATTTTCAACAGGCACCTCATTCTTCTGGCTTTGCGTCAGATTAAGTCAAACTTTAATAAAAGACGAACAAGGTAAATGCTTTACTTAAACTTTAGTCAATATAACTTATCTTTGGTCCAGTTGAGGTGAAGATTCTTTAGTATTTATAGTGAACTAGTCCAGTGGTGTAGACAACTATGTTTGACTGCGACACATTTGGTAAATGATAGCATGACTGATTTCTTTGTTTAATGGGATATCAACCGATATGGCTTATTCTATGCCGAAGCAATCCTTGCAAAAGTACTATTTTAGGTAAAACAGTTTTATACATTCCCCAAGGGTATTCGTCTGAAAGTGAACTTAATAGCGCGATTGGAGTTCGAACTCACAGTCCAACACTTTAGTCATTACACCACGGGAACTTCCAGCCTGTATGCTTTGAATTATTTGTATGCGAACGATACATCATTAGTGACCACCACACCATCATTTAGCCATTCTGCTTGGTCTCTGCAATCTGGCAACGAGCCCACGTGATCTGGCAGTTTTTATTCGGTAATAAAGAGATTTGTAAATGCAAACTTATAAATTAAATAGTGCTCTAAGTTTTATTTGCCTAGAAAAAAATTTATTGACCCCAGGGAACTATATGGACCATTTTATGATTTCTTTGGTTGTTTAGGTTTTATAGCGTATTAACTCTTACTGGTTATTTAATGCCAAATCCCGTTTATACATATATGTTAAATATATATGATTTGTAAATAAACATTTTTAAAGGAAATATAGTTCATTTCTGTGCCCATAGTTAAGTTATTTTAAGTATTTCTATCTAACACGAATAATTCTATTCAAAAATCAGTCATTTGTTTGCACACAGTGAAATGGTTTCAAGTATTGCGATTTAGAAGTAAAAATTCCATTCAGCACATTTTTTTCATTTGCATACCGTTAAGTGGTTCAAAGGACTGCTGTGTAATATGAATAAATCAATCTCTGGGCACAGGTAAATGGTTTCAATTATTGTTATCGAACACCAATAATTCTGTTCAGCATTACTCATTTTTATAATACGCAGTTAAATCGTTACAAGTATTCTACAACTAAAATAGACTGGGTTGTCTCGGCATATTATGCTCGCCTCAGGTTCCAAACATTTATGCAACAATTCATGGACGATTTTTCGTCTGTTGCTTGTGTTTTATGGCGCAAATAATTTCTGCTGGTTATTAACGCCCAATCATGTATATATATATATATATATATATATATATATATATATATATTACGGTTTCAATAACACATCACCAGTACTCAGAAAAGATGTTATGAAGTGACGTTAGATCAACAATAGATGTTTGAAATAATCCATAACATCTTTTTCTAAGTCCTGATGATGGTTTAATGAAACCTAAATGTTATAACGTCGACTTTCTTTCATATTAAATTCTTCACTTTGGATTACTTTGTTTTTCAATATTTCTCTTCATATTGACGGATTGTTCGCCAATGGCCCGGGAGACCTGGGTTCAATCCCAGGTCGAGTCATACCAAAGACTTTAAAAATGGAACTTGATACCACCTTGCTTAACACTCAGCATTATAAGGTACGGTTCAAGGGTAAAGTGGAGCAATCCAGGGAATGAAGTAGCGCCCTCCCCTACACCTTGGTGTAGTAGCTATCGAAAAAGGAGCCTTCGGGTCACCCTCGACTATGGTCGCTAACTTATTTACTGCCATATATACGATTCGTAAACGAATAGTTTGTTGGTAACATTATTTATAAACCAGTCGGATCTATTGGTTTAAATGGTTTCAAATATTGCTATTTAACACAAATAATTCTAGTCAACATTATTCATTCGTTTGCTCATTGTTAAATGGTTCCAATTATTGCTTTGCCCAGTCGGTTGGGGCTGTAGAATAACCTGACTGCATCTCTACCGAGGGTAAGTCCCACACTCCGACAAATGTCCTAGATATGACACAAAACAATCAGATGGTGAGGTTCCAGGATTGCTGTAGCTTTGGTGAATGTTGAGTACCCCTTAATTGGCATGGTTCCCAAGTCTATTCTGACTCGGAGCGGTAGCACCTGATAGGGTCTTATCTATGGGTCAAATAGAAGTTAACTCTAGCGGCGAGAGTTTATTGCTTTTGCATTTAAAACTGAATTGCTTGATATAGAACTGTTTTTGACATTGAAACTGTACTTACACTAAACTGAATTGTTTGAATTAGATTTGTTTAACCAAAATGAATAGCTTGAAATCGAAACGTTTTTAACAATTAAACTTTGTACCCATGCTCAAGTGAATTGTTTCAGAAAGAACTGATTATTTGTATAAAGATGGATTTGGCGTTAAATAACCTACAAAGGTTGATATGCCATAAAATCCAACAAACCTACCAACCAACTATTGTTATGTAATAAGAATAATTAAATTTACCATCAATAATTTGTTTGCACAGTGTTAAATGGTTAAACAGTTCTATTAGACCAATAGATGATTCGTAAAAATTATCATCACTCCAGATCAGAGCAGACCTGAGATTCATTAAATGAAGGGGTATCCCGCATTCCCCAAACTACAAGACTGAAACCTCATGAAAGTTAATGCCATACCCAAGATACAAAATGGTTTCAAGTATTGTTATCTAATACTAATAATCCTAGTCAACATTGTACATTCGTTTGCACAATAATTTAATTGTTTAGTATCATAATCAGGACACTCGTTAAGGGAGTCTTACCCCTCTGCAGTAAAGCAGTCAGTGTATTCTACAGCCTCAGCTGACTGAGCCACTCATGGGTGTAGGGGGAGACTCTTACCACACTGCAGAGATGCAATCAGTGTATTCTACAGCCGCAGCTGTCTGGGCTGAGATTGTTAAGTGTCATATTCAGGACCCTTCTTGGTGGGGAGGTAGTCTTACCCCTTTGCAGAAATGCAGTCAGTGTATTCTACAGCCCCAGCCGACTGGGCCATAGAATAATAGTTTATTCAAAAGACACGCCACTCTATCTAGACCGATATTCCGTATGTTGTTCAGTCAAATTTCCCACAGCCTTTCTGATAGGTAAATTTTCATATTTTTGCTGATGCATCCCAGGGCGCACAAAACTTGTGGGTTGATGACAGGTTTCATATTCTACATTCATTATATTTCGAACATTTCATATTTAGATAGGTAAGTTTTAATACCAATAGTAAATGGTGGCGTTCACTGGTCCGAAAAACCATTCTCAGCTCTCCAGCACAATTCTCAGAACTCACCCGTGCTGAGATCCTTTTTCCGGATATATAATTCTTCTTGTCTCTTTTCCATTTGTCTGAGTTCCCCATTATCTATTTTAACCAAGTTCCTGAGTATTTCACTTGAGTGTTTATCAGGGGTTTATTCTTTTGATAAGGTCTCTCAGTATTCTAGCCGACCTCCACAATGCTGAGATCCTTTTCCAAGCATCTAGTTCTCCTAGTTACGTTTCCTGGTTATTTCGGATTGTCTTGAGTGCTCCGACTATCATGGGTATTACTGTCAAATTAATATTCAATTGTTTTTTTTTGGGGGGGGTGTTTATTTTTTTCAGATGTCTTCCAAGAACAAGTATTTTTATGTAGTTTTCGCTATGGTTTAATTCGACAATTTCATTTATTATTTAACTCCTTGTCAGTTTTTCACACTAGCGTTAGCTGGTGGACTTTCACTGAACTCTGGGTAAAATCAAATTTATTCAGGTTTTTAGGACTCTGCTAAGTAGACTAGCCGATCTCAACTATGCTGCAGTCTGTATGATCTCGATTCTTCCTTTGATCTGTTCATCCAATCTCTTTTACAAGCCTTTGAAGTCCTTTCCAAGTGCACCTACAACAGTTGCTATCATCATAATCTTCATGCTCCACAGTATTATTATAACTACTTTTCACTGCTTGCGAGTTTTTCACGCAAGTTTTAATTCTTGGTTTTTCATTGGAGTCTTAGTGAAAGCAAGTCTCAAAATTTTAATCTCTTGAACAGTTACCAGTGGATCACCTTTCCAACCCATTCATATCTTTTCATGTACTCATACTATTTGCTTTACCGTCTCATCTCTGTCTCCACACAATCTACACTTGCTGTTCTTTTGCGTATTACCAATTTTTGCTTTGATATAATTGATTTTTATGGCATTAATTTGTTCTGCAATTAAAAGTGATTCAGTTTCTCTCTTAACATTTCTTTTTCTTAGCCATGTTCAGGTCATCGTGAGTGCAACCTCTCTGCTTCGTCACTCAAGCTATCCATACCATTGTTTTTCTTTCGGTTTCTATTTTCTAGTTTTTTTTTCTTTTTGGTTTGTTCGTTTTTACTTATGTTGCCATAATTATTTCTGGCTGATTCACTAGTTATTTACTTGTGTGTTTTACGTTATTCCTCGAGTCGTTAAATTGTTGCATCTACGTGATACTTAATGCTAGTGTGTCTTTTTTTTTTCTTGATAGACAGAGTATGTCCCCTCTCGAATAAAAGGCTTTGTTCATCATCATCAATATTCATATCCTTTGTTCTATCTATCTTTCTATCCTTATCCATTTTTAAAATGGTCCCGAGTACCTAACAAGGAGGACTGCCCAGATGTTTATTCCTTTGATGAGATTTCCGCCGAAGAGTTTGCCTTCGAGAAGTTTTCTTTCCTTTCAAAGGTACTTTTTACAAGTTTTCTTTCTTTTCTGTGTTTTTGATAATGTCTGCTTCAGTTATTCCCACTTTCTTGTTTTTTTTTTTATGCTTTCCTGATTTGGCAGTTTTTTTCATTGTTTCTTCTTCGCCCTTTTTTTTCATTATAAGCATGACACATTTTTCAATACCAAATACCATTCCTATATCCAAACAATATATTCATATCGTTTGAACTAGTGTTTCTCATTCTTTTTCCTTTGCAGCAAATGTTGTATAGTCTTTTATTTATTCATCAACGAGATAATCAAACATGATTTACGAAATTCAATTAACGAAACAAGCACATTGTTTGTTGTAAGTTTGAAAGATAGATGGAGACATATACTCTGAGAGAGGACTTCTTCTTGCCTCATATATTCTTCCTGGAGCCAGGGGGTGCCAACCCTTGCACCCCCTTGCAAACTGTGTCATCAGAGACGACACTAACGTCTCTGATCGGCTGCGTATCCCTGGCTTGACTCTCGATTTTGACTGCCTAAATCTGACTGCGTGGTTTTCATATCACGTGGTCTCCTTCCGGTTACACACATGCTCGACCGGCCTACCCCAACGCACTGCCAGCCCCCTCTTCACTAATCACAACGTGACAGCTTGTCAAAGCACACGGGGTCACAAGGAACGAACCCAAAATCCATGTCAACAGTCATTATATAACACAAATATCTTAATATCATGTGTGCGCATTGGTCGGTTTATCTTTTTTGTGACTTTATTAATCTGTTACTTTCTGTGTATTTCCGAAGCACGTTGTTCAGTGGCATCATTGCTATAACAAAGAGCAGTGAAGAGGATGAGTTTTCCTGGAAGATTCATATTTGAGTGTTTTACTTCTGCAGCAAATTCCACCTCCTAGTTTTCCATGGTTCTCTAATGAAGATTAAACATTTTTATACATTCTATAATCCAAGTTTGTAGAACCATGCAAGAGTTCTTTTTGTAAGCTTTCAATGCCGTTGCTACGTTTTTTTTTTTCGTTTTAACTCCTTGAAGATGTGCTTATATATACACACACACACAGACACACACACACACATATATATATATATATATATATATATATATACGTATACATAGTAAATCATTTGTTCCTCTTGTTCCCCTGTGGGGTTCTCTTTTGTTTATGCGGAAATAGTCGGCGGCTTTTAAACAACTAATAGATTTCTTCTCTTATTTATAAGATCATCATTGGTAAAAATGTTATCATTCTATAGTTGCTGGGAATGATGCAATTTAGCGATCCTTCTTGATCAGGGTAGTTTTCCCATTCGTCATTCATTCGAGTATGCTTGCTTCTTGTTAGAATTTATTCAGTTCTAGAGCCTGTCTATCAGGGTTGGACGTGAATTTTTAAAACCAGAATCTATGTATTCTATCAAGGTCTCGCGTTTTCCAATTTGGTTACTTTCTTAAGTGTTGCTCTAAGCGAGTCCTTGTATACATTCGCCTCGGGACCTTCTTCTAATTCTTTTTTGTTTTATGTTATTCATCCATTCAGAATTTCCGTGATGTTCTTTTCTTCTCTATATTTTAATAAAAAAAACATTTAGTTTTTTTTTGCCTCCGGTGGCTGATTTGTCTTTGTGCACTCTCCATCAACCTGTTGTCAAATTTTTCTTTCGTTATTTTGGAATGTTCTATTTTGTTTGTACTGTTTGACTATGTCCCGGTATCTTTTGAGCCCGCCTCTTTTTTTTTCAGTATCTTTTGATTTATTTCTTCTAGTTGTGTTGTCAGATTTGTCTACTGTCGTTTTTATTTTTTTTGAGTGATTTCTTTTCGTTGGGTTCCTGTAGGTTACAACTCCCTAAGTAGTTTCTCTTGTTGTCATAGTTTCTTTATTCGTTCTTCTGGCCTCGTTTCCTTTCTATGTCTTGTATTTCGGTTCAAATTCCTAGGGGTTTACCTGTTTTATTACTGACTAGTTTTGCTGTCCTTTGGGATATGTCGCAATAATTTATTTACCTTTTCAGTCTTTATCCTGACTTTTTTTCCAATCATGATTCCTTTGGAATGGTAATATAGTCTTTTTTTTATTATACTACATTTGTTCTGTCTAGGTTTTTATAGTAATTTACCAAGCGTTTCCTTAGATGTGGCACAAGGCCGAATGAATGGAGCACCCAAAAAACCTGAACTCACTCGAGAAAATTTGCTTATCTATCTTGCTAACCATTAAACCACCCGAGTTGCCTATCTTGTGTTTATATATGTGTTTTGGGGTTCAGTGGTGATTTGGTTTTCAAGATTCTTATTTTACAATCGTTTATGGAGCTTTCTTTGGGTATGTTCTTAAGATTTCACGGGTCTTCATATTTTAAGTATCTCAAAATCAGACAACCTGCCTTTCTTTAATATCAACCGTGATTAGTCGGTCAGCCTTTGACTTGTATTGAATTTAGCAGATTCTCTCCAGATCTCTATCATCCACTTTCTATACCCTCTTAGCGCCGGATTGCTTTTGAAATATCAGTGGATGACATTTTCTTGTCTTCTGTAGTCCCTATTTTTCCTTTGATGGTTCTCAGGTGCATTGTTACTTTGGTTTTTGTTTGTGTACCTATTATTTTACTTCTTGAGACTTTTTCACACCAGTTTTTCACTGTAGTCTCCTCAAGTCTCCAGGAATCTTCTCAGTATTCAAGCCGATCTTAATAATACTGTAGTCTGGATGCTCTCTATTATCCTCTTATTTCCAATTCTTTCAGTTCCTTTACCAATCTTATCATCTTTAACAGATGCTGTCCAGACTTCTGTCATCCGTTTCCCATATCCTCCTTGCGTAGGATTACTTTTTTTAAATAACTGCGGATTATTTTTTGTTGTCTTGTCTAGTCCATATTTTCCTTTGTTTTTTTTTGCATGCACTCTGTTACTTTGGTCTTTGTTTTGGTACCTGAAATAAGAATAACCAACATTCGCAGAATTCACTCGTTTCTCCTATGTTGGCTATTATTGGTGCACCCGCTGATCATGATACACAGAACTGTTGCCTTGGCGTCACGTCGACTTAGATCTGGATTTGTCATTTTTCATGGATAATATATCGTTGCTAATCCAGAACTAGGTGTCCTGTCACAGATGTGACTTGCTACTCTTACAAGGAAGAGGACACTACGATGGGTAACAAAAAAATCCGGGTTAAACTTATCAAGTTTTAACTTATTTAAATTTCGATTGTCATTTTTTTTAAATGTTGGCATTTAAAGTTTAATTCATTACTTGTGTATGTATTGGCTTAAGATTAGGGTTTAGTTGTTTTAATACGAACCATTTGGAAGTATTCAACACTTCCCGATATTTGCGCACAGTTTGAGTAATATGTTCCCAATTCCTTTCTTAATTATTTCTTAACGGCCTCTTTATCATTAACAGCTTTGTTTTTAAAAAATCCAGTCTCATGACTCGCAAGGGGAAATGTTATTATAAAAAATTTTTACTGTATTTTTATAAAATTACTTTTCATATTCTTTTACTAATTATCCAATTTTTCAGATTCTTTCATTGTTCTCAAGAAAAAAAGGAATTTCGGTGAACACATAATTTTCCTTCGAAAGTATAGCGTACATATCTAAAAATAAAATTCTTCTTCTTCTTCTTCTTCTTCTTCTTCTTCTTCTTCTTCTTCTTCTTCTTCTTCTTCTTCTTCTTCTTCTTCTTCTTCTTCCCATTATTATCATTATTATTCCTTTTAAAGTTTTTCACACCGGCGTTAGTTGATGTTTTTACAATGGAGTTAGAGTGAGAGCAAGTCTCCTCAGGTCCTCAGGACTTTTCTCAGTATCCTGATCGATCTTAATAATTCTGTTGTTTGAATGGTCCCCACTAGTCTGCTTAATTCCACATCTTCCAGTCCATTATCCAATTCATTCGGGACTGGAACGAGTGCACCATTATTATTATTAGTAGTAATGTGCTCATTAGAGTTTTTCACATCAGCGTTAGCTGATGGTCTTTTACAGGAGTTTGAGTGACAGCAAGTCTCCTCAAGTCTCCATGACTCTTCTCAGTATTCTGGCCGTTCTCAACAATGCTGTAGTTTGGATGGTCTCCACTCGTCCTCCAAGTTCCAAGTCCTCCAGTCCCTTTAATAGTCATTTAGTTTCTTTACCGAATGCACCAATCACGATTATAACCGTCACCTCCATGTTCCATAGTTTTTTTTTTTTAATTCCCTTGCAAGCTCAAGGTACTAATCCTTCATTTCAATTTTTCTTTTCAGTTTTATTCTGTGGTCAGCCAGTACAACAAAGTCGACAATTTGGCATGTTCTTTTTTTTTTTTTTGATCATTGGTGACTATATGATTGGGTCTTCTGGCCGAGATTAGGTGATCCGCTAGTATGTCAATATTCCATAGGAGTTTGTGTGTATCATTCTCCAGGACAGCTGCTGGGTTGTGCATAAACCATTTATTCTTATGGTCAAATTTAAATTTCTTGCCCATTTCCCAGTGGATCACCTTGCCTACCCAGTCATGTCTAGTCTTGCATTCCTTCTGTGCTAACTTGCTGCATTTACTTATTATGTGATTGATCGTTTTGTTTCCATCACCCCATCTATTCTTGCCTTGTATTTAATTTTCAGTTTTATTTTCGGTTTCTAACAATCCTTCACCGAGTCATTACCCAAGATCTTGGGTGATGGAAATTTAGTAATCATATCCATTCTATGTATCTATGTATTTCGTTGCTTCTTTTGCATCATATATTTCAGTCAGATCGATAGTACTCCCCTAAACTGATGAGCATTTCCCTAAAGTGCAAATTTTAAAAAATTCATATCGGCTGGCACTACTAGGTATCATGTTAATGTGTTTATTTAAGGAGGTGCCCGTAGTGTAATGGTTATCGTCGTAGGAAATGGACACGGCGACACGAGTTCAAGTCCTGGACGAGACTGATTGTATTTCACATAGCACTAATACCCTTGGGAAAGATATGAATCCAATTATTCTCCCTCCAGCTTTGGGTAAATAGTAGGACAGACTGCGTTCTTCAGCCTTGGTGAGGCAACTAGTTTAGGAGAAGGAAAAACTCTGAATTCAAACATGTTAAGCTCCGCTTAAAAATTGACCTTGTGTCATATCCTGCCCGAGCAGAGGGGTTGGGTAAATATGGTTAATGTGTTTATTTGTCACTTTCTTGATATTACCTAGGACTTCGACTATTGCTTGTGTACTGGTAGTTGTAAGGAACTATATTTTTCAATTTCTATTCGCTTGTTTTAGCGCTTAGCTTTTTTATTATATTTATTGACCGATATGTTATTATCTGAAGGGAGTGCCATATCATTTAGATGGCATGTTTTTCTTTTATAGTCCTTAACCCCTAGATATGTTCTATTGCTCGCTATTATTATTTTACTCCTTGTGATTTCTTTACACCAGCGTTAGATGATGATATTTTACTGATATATGAGTTACAGCAAGTCTCTTCAGCTCTTCAGGACTTTTCTTAGTATTTTAGCCGATCTGAACAATGTTGTAGTCTGGATAGTCACAATTCGTCCTCCGATATCCTACTCTTACAGCCCTCCTTTTCAAGCGTTTGGGAACCGTTCCATGTGCGCCAATTATGAATGGTATTGCCGCTTCATGTTACACATTGCTCAGTCGGCTGGGGCTGTAGAATATACCGACTGCACCTCTGCAGAAGAGTAAGAAACCCCCCTAACGAGTGTCCTGCATATGACACTAAACAATCTGATGGTGAGGTACCAGTCGGCTGGAGCTTTGGAGAATGCAGAGCACCCCTTCATTGCTATCGCTTCCAGGTCCACTCTGGCCCGGATCATTAGCACATGATAGGGTCCTATCTATGAGTCAAATGAAAATAAAATGCATACTTATGCTAAACTGAATTACTTGAAATAGAACTGTTTTGACATGTAAACTGCGTACTTATGTTAAACTGACTTGTTTAAAATAGAACAGTTTTAACATTTATCTGTGTGCGGAAAAAATTAAATTCATACAAGAAGGAATTGTTTGAATTAGGACTGTTTGACTAAACTGTTTAGCTTGAAAAAGAAATGTTTTTAACAATTAAAATGTGTACTGCTACTGATCTTCTCGGAGAATGGCTTTGGTATTAAATAACCTAAAAAGAGTTGATATACCATTAAACAAAGAAACCAAACCAAACTGTGTACTCATACTAAACTGAATTGTTTAAAAAAGAACTGATTATTTGTATAAAAATGGATTCGGCTTTAAATAACCAACAAAGGTTGATATTCCATAAAGGCCAAACAACCAACCAACCAACCAATCATGTTACAGATTTTTTTGTTCTCTGGTAAGGTCTAAGTACTTGTCTCTCTTTTCGTTTTCGTTGATTTTCACACTATGATCGGCCAGGATGGAAAAGTCCACTATTTGGCAAGTTTTTTTTTTCTTGTTGTTCATTATCACCAGTCCAGGTCTTTTGGTTGGGATTATGTGATCTGTTTGTATCTCAAAATCCCAGGGAATCTTATGCTTCTCATTCTTTTGGACGGATTTTGGTTTGTGCATATACCATTTTGCAGTATGATAAATTTATACTTTCTTGCACAATTCCCAGTGGATTACCTTCCCCAGCCAGCTGTGCCTTGACTTTTGGCAGTTTTATTATTATCAATATTATTATTATCATTATTATTATTATTGTTTCACATTGTACTAATACCCTTGGGAAAGGTATGAATCCAATTACTCTCCCTCCAGCTATGGGTAAATAGTAGGACAGACTGCGTTCTTCAGACTTGGTGAGGCAACTAGTCTAGGAGAAGGAAAACTCTGAATTCAAACCTGCTAAACACCGCCTAAAAATTGACCTTGTGTCATATCCTGCCCGAGCAGATGGGTTGGTAAATATAATTATTGTTTGTGTTGTTGTTGTTGTTGTACTCTTTGTGAGTTTTTCGTTTAAGCGTTTGCTCGTGGTCTTTCACTGGAGTCTGACTGATAGCAAGTCTACTCAGCTTTCCTGTTATTATTATTATTATTATTATTATTATTATTATTATTATTATTATTATAGCCAATTTCCTTGATTTCGACTGCTAACACGTTGTCTATGTTGATGCTGTATAAAACATAGTATCACCAGCTTAGAGCTCTCACGAGAATCTCAATAGAAAATCTCGCGGACGCGAGAATAGAAAGAGGTAAATAGAAACAACAAAATGTATCGATCCCTTCGGAGGATCGTCAAGTAAGTTCGATTTTATATCAACGAAAAGAAAAGGAAATGTTTGAGGCATTTTTTTTCTCAGAACGTGGAACAATGAAAGTAGAAATAACAATAATAATAATAAAAATCTATCCGGACGTTCAAGGTCATCGTAGAAAAAATTCTTCAAGTTTTTCGATTTTAGTTTCCAACTTAATAGGTTCTTTGCAGGAAGAACTGGAAAGACGCTGCGAAGATCGTGATGAAAATGGTCAGAGAAATATTCAGTTTGGCAGAAATAGAACTGAACATATGAAATTATTGGCAGTGTCTATTCTCGAAGAAGTTTTGATCAAAAATAATGTTGAACGCAAAAAAGAACAATTGGAGTTAGCGATAAGGTCGGTTGCGAATAATAATAATAAAAAAATGGCGGAAGTAAGCGAACAAAAAAATGGCGCATTCGCTAAAGGAAGACACAAAAATAGTTTCAAAGTTATCATCATCCTAAAGACAAAAGCTGTAAGTCTGGAAATAAAAAGAAGAGAAA
The DNA here is from genome assembly GCA_963585895.1 of Sepioteuthis lessoniana. Lineage (NCBI taxonomy): Eukaryota > Metazoa > Mollusca > Cephalopoda > Myopsida > Loliginidae > Sepioteuthis > Sepioteuthis lessoniana. The sequence goes on along the minus strand of OY757909.1, from coordinate 85,019,106 downwards.
AGAGAGAGAGAGAGAGAGAGAGAGAGAGAGAGAGAGAGGTTATATTTTGGGGATTTTAAAAGAAAAAAAAAACAAAGCAAAACGCGAAAGCAATTTGTTTTCCGATTATTTAAATTAGCAACTGCATGCAAGACACAATAGTTGAATATCGAAAATAAATAACCTAGTTTGTATCTCCTACAGTATCGGTGAGTTTCCTTACCAAGATGTTATTGAAGAACGAAATCCGATTAAGAAACTCAGAAAATAGTAAGTTTACTGATTCAGCTCAGAACCGTTTACTAACCTTTGCTGGAGCTTATTAATTTTAACGGCATGTCAACCCGTCTCGGATTACTTATGCCTAAAGGTTAGGGAATAGCGCTCATTGTACGTTCATATTTACATTCTTTCTGTTGTTATTTCGTAAAAGTTTTGTTTTGTATTGTTTTTTTGTTTTGTTTTGTTGTTTGGTATATTGTTACACACGAACCTATCGAATACAGAAAATTTTAAGGAGATTTATTTGACCAAAACAGGTATTACCACTCGGGATCGTAGAGTACCTGGGAGTCATTGCAAAGAAGTAGTACACTACACTTCTCAAATATCCAGAACTAGAGTCTCTCTATCAGATTTAGGTAAGAGTCATACCCAAGTCACCCCTTTCTTGGTTAGGGGGTCTTAACCTTCTGAATTGGATAGAGTCAGCCAATTCTAAACCCGGTCGACAAGGTGTTTTCCTATATCCTAGGTTTTCATTTTATAGTATTTGAAAGGTAAATCAGCCACAAAATAACTGTAAAAATAACAAAGAAGAAGATACTCGTTCCGATGCGTTGTGAAATAAAAGCGTTAAATCATTAAGCTTGGAAAGTAAAAAAAAGTAAATTTATCTTCAGGCATGTTTGGCGCTTCATGAGTTAAATTAGAGAACGTAGACTCGAAATTAGATGATTTATCGAAATTCAGGAGAAACGTTTTGCCTCCAAATTTAATATTAGGCGCTTAATATGATTCGACTTATTTTCAGCGTTTTTCCACAAAACAACAAATAAAATTATTCAATTATTTTATGACTATAAAATATTGTGAAAACGTACTGTTATTTCAATGCGTCAAAGTTTGTTGTAACAGTTTAGAAATTACAAAGGAAAACTTTTTCACGTCTTCTCGATATGCAGGGACACTTAACTGTCTCTTGTAACAGTAAACAATAAGAGTTTATATTGTAACTTGAATCGTATGAGCCGAAATGGTTGAATATTTATCAATCCCAGTTCCAAGTTGGTGTTCAAACCCACTTAAAAACTAAAAGTTCAAATGCTGATTTTCTAGATATGTACGTACTCATTACCTCTGCCATCAACATGATCAATTTTAAGCGGAAGAGAGCTGGTTTGAATTCAGTGTTTTACTTCGACTGGTTGCCAAACCAACGCTAAAGGACCTAGTCTGCCCTACTACTTACCCGTAGGTGAGGGAAGAACTGGTGCGTTTGTGCTTTTATCAAGGGCATGATCAATTTTTTAAGCAGCGTAGAACTGGTTTCAGTTTTGTTTTCCTTCTCCAAGTATGGTTGCCAAACCAAGATAAAGGACCCAATCTGTCCTACGATTTACCCAAAGCTGAAGAAAAAACTGGTGCCTTTGTGCTTTTATCAAGGGCATGATAAGTTTTTAAGTGGAATAGAGCTGGTTTGCATTCAGTTTTCCTTCTCCAAGATTGGTTACCAAACCAAGGCTAAAAGACCCAGTCATCTCAACTATTACCCATTGCTGAGGGGAAGAACTGGGGTGTTTGTGACTTTATCAAGAGCATTAGTGATATGTGAAATACGAACAGCCAAATCCAGGAATGAACCGATCATCTCCGACAGCAATAACTATTACATTAAGCCTGCCACCATTTTCGAGGTAACCGGATCTTTTCTATTTAGGTACTTGACAGGACTCGCTGTTAGTTGGCCTTGTTTCATACTAAGCTAAACTGTGAATGTTTTTTAAGATGAAGTCAGAAATAGTTTTAAATACACGGAATAATTTCTGTATTCGTGTAACTATCTTCAGTGGGCATTCGTGACGTAATGTTCATCGTCATAGGAAATGAACGGGCTGACCCAACTTCAAACCTTAGACAAGGCTGTTTACATTCCACATTGGGCTAATAATTCTAGGAAAAGTATAAATCAAAGTACTCTCACTCCAGCAAGAGGTAAGTTGTAGGAAAGATTGAACTCTTTAATCTTAGTATGGTAACCAATCTAGGAGAAGGCAAACTCTGAATTCAAAAAAGAAAGAATGAATTATTCCCATCCATGACTCAGTGAATTTATTGTGGACACTTGATTAATCCTGGTTACGAAACTAGTGAGATATCTATATGTTATTTTTTATTCCATACCTTTGTATAATCAAACCTTGTTGGTTTCCTCGAGGGAGAACATGAGAGCAAATCTATTCAAATTCCCAGAACCCTCCTCATTATCCACAAAGACTCCTGCACTATCCGGATTTGCGGAGTCTTCTTCAAATTTATCTGTCGTTTTGTAGAAAGTTAATAGAATCAAAGACGAGATGAAAACACAACGACGAGTTCATATCTGGAAAAAAAAAGGAACATTTCTGACACATGGTTACAAAAAAATACCACTTACTTGAATATTGTGGTAGCAACATCCCTGTAAATCGGCCTGAACAAAAAAGAAAGATGGATGTAAAGTGGTATTTTCGAGTCAATAAAAGAAAGCTCAATTGTTTTACAAATCTTAAACCACCTAAAATAGTGGATTGCAACCCAAATTTTAGATCCTTGATTGTCGCTCGGTCAGTAGCTTACCAACAAACTTAGCCTTTTAAAAAGTCCTAAAACCTCTTGTGTGACCGTTTCTCACACCTACTGCGAAAGATTTTACGAGTGCTAGTTTGTTGTTGGACATCTCCAATTATGGAATCAACAATATTTTTTCAAAAGATTGTTACATGTTTCCAGTCGTAAATTTTCTTTCCAATAATATATACGTTGTAGAACTTTCTTAGTTTTCAAGTGAAGTTCTGATAAGTTTCGAATTCTTGTTTTCCTTTGATTTTATCTTGTCTTCTGGTAAGTCACATCAGTAATCTGGTTGCTCTCCTTGTTTTATGACAATCTGCTTGTTCTTCTCTCTTGTATCGGTTACTCGGATTGAATATCGAAATCGAAGTAAGTTATATATAGACATTCGGCCAGCAACCAAAGTTTAAAAACATAGTTTATTATAAGGGAAACGAAATAGATCTTGGTAATTTTTTGACTAGTAACACTATATTCATCAACATGTTTATATTTCAGAAAAAAATTAAGATTGAAAATCAGAATTAAGGAACTACGCGATCGCTACACCAAGTCGTGGCAAGACAAAAATCTACGCCGCAACTGATCTCTCTCTGTGTCTGCCTCTGTCTTTCCTTCTTATATATATATATATAATGGTCTACCAAAAAATTCTAAGCCTCACCCTGAAAGAATATGCATAGCTGAAATTTTTTTGTGGAAACAATAACTTTTTATATAAAACAAGAAAAATGAATCCCGATTTCTGTCATAATTTGTTTTCAAGAGAGAAACATACAAAGGTTAGTGGTATACAACTCCGACAAAAACTGGGAACGACCCTTGTATATTTATATACATCAGTTTTAACTTTTTATTGAAAGCATTGAGATTTTATCTTAAATAAAATTGCCAAAATTTTATCTTTTCAAGAGTAAGATTATACAATCAAACATATATTATTAGGTATTGTTTATTACCAACCTCTACAATATTGAATCATCATTGAGAACAAGAGCAAAATTACTTTAACATATATATGAATTATATTTATTTTTGCCTTGAATTTTTTGTACACTATACAAACACACACACACACACATGTATGTATGTATGTATGTATGTATATGAAAATTTAAGAAAACTGACCGGAAGGAGATAGGGAAGAAAGTCAATTCGCTTCAGAAGTTTAACAACTGGGGACAGAGTTGAGACTTGGTGAAATTTCGAATTCCACCTTTGTTTAATAGTAAGTATCTTTTTTTCATTTTCTGCAGCAGTTTTTGATCCCTGCCAATATCATTTGTTGTTTTCATAGTGGTATATTAATTTCGACAAACTATATTCACACATACGTACACGTCTTTTTTGCTCAATTTTGGCTTATTCTACAATATTACCTTCTAAATGGATTCGACAAAAATATACCATTCATGTGAATAATTTAATCTAATGGTATGAAATTCCATTTCAAGGGAGGCAAATATTGTTTTTAAAATTTTTAAGTCCAAAAAAGACCTTATAAGTATGTTGTACTCTGGCTTTTGTTCCAGTGTTGAGATATGGATATTGGAGAGTTATATTGAGATTGGAGATCATAAAAAGAAGAATGTCAAAAATGATTAAAAAAGTGTAAAAGATTACCGTTATAGGGATAGAGAAATTAGGATTAACGACTTTAATATAAAGAAAACGAAAGGGGATCTACAAGAAACTTGTTAAATTATCAATGGAATTTCTAGTTATGGTAGACTTTTCTTTTTTAATCTTCCTCTTTAAACTAGAAATTCACTGTCAAAACATATAAAAAACTAAGTTTACGAATAGATTGAAACTTTTTGCCTATAAAGTAATATATTTTTGGAAAAAATTTCTTAATCAAAAATAAACATAGTGGGAAAAGATTAAAATGCGAATGGATGATTTTAGAAAAAAATTAAAACAAACTAATTTAAGAGGGCACTATCGAATGAATTACTTTGCTGAATTTGATCTGTAAATAGATATTGTACCAATAGTTATATGATATGTTCAAAGATCTTTTTTTTTCGTTGATGTGTAAAGAGAGTAAAAAGTGGAGATGCCAAAAACCACGGCTTAATTCAACGTGGGACCCAAACAATAGGTTTAGGTGTTATGATCGGTAGATGCTCCCTTGGTAGCTGCTGTCGCCTTGTTAGGGGTCAGATATAAAGACACTAGAGAAGAAATGAGTTAAACGAATATATTAACAAAGAACAGTACTAAACATATACAAATGAGAGGGTTACCAGCGAGACTATTTCGGTTCGACTGTCAAGGCTGTCAACTGGAATATTACCTTCTGCCTAATACCAGCACCTACTTCAAATTATTGCTGGGAGAGTTTATGCGTGCGAGGGTAAATTATCATACCAGTAGCCAATAGGATGGATCGGTTGGCACCCTGTGAATGTTGACTGTTCTTTTTTCTGGTACAAAAACGAGGAACAAAGCAACCACTCAAATTGGAGACACCAATGAAGAAAATGGACGAGGGAAGACAGCAAACAAGCACTTCACGGTTATTTTAATAGAAACCCTACACAATATGAAAATAAAAAAGAATGATATAAATCTGGGAAGAATGTGAAAAAGCTAAGATAATAATAAAGAATGGTTGATTTTCTAACCTTGAAATACACTAACAAATAAATAGGGATCATGTCAACAAGACCCTAATACAGCAACCAAGACGCTAAATACTGAAAAACATGCTATACGAATTGAAACGCAAAGTATTAAGAATCGAAACGTCACACACCCAAACACCACAGAAAAAACACTAACGCAAGAAGGAAAATGATTGTAGAGATTATAAAGAGAATTATGTCAAAAACGAAGACCATATTACCGTTTTTCAGGCAACAAAACAGAAAAACAATTAAGCTAGAAATTGAAAAAAAAAACAACTACTAACAAATCTCAACGGGCTATATCACAGAATTAAATGAACTACTCTGGAGTAAAATTAGTCTGCCATGAAATCGGTGTTACCCTAAAGAACACAGACAGAAAGTCAAAACCTGGATGGGAAATTAAGCTGGAAAACGATTTAAAAAATCTACGATTACAAGCAAAAATGCCAAGACAGAGGAAAAAAACGAGAATATGTTTGGGCGAAAAAAGAAAAACAAGACAACAGTTAAAATTAACAATACAACTCGAAGAAGTTACTGGCAAAAGAAGCAAGACTAAAATGTTTTCGAGATAGGATCAAACAATACAGACAAGACAGGACACTACAAAACAACGAAAAAAAATTCCACCAAGAAGTAGAGGGAGAATGCACGAAGACATTCCAGCAACCGGATATAAAGGAAGCAAAACAATTTTGGAGCAAAATTTAGGAACACAGAGAACATTACAGAGAACCAAATGGATAAATAGTATGGGAAATAAGTTACAAGGACTCGAAGAAGGCCGTAAGGTGAAAATACACATTGATTTCCTCAGAACTACACTCTAAAAGTACCAAATTGGAAAACGCTAGGTCATAATGGCAAACAGAGATTCTGATTTTTAAAATTTACATACATGCTTAGACTGGCTATCAAAATAAATAGGTACTTAGAAGAAACAGATATACCTCATTGGATGACCAAAGGAAAGACCACCCTGATTTAAAATGACCCCCAAAAGGAATCGCTCCCAACAACTATATACCCATAACGTGAATACTGATGATGTGGAAAATCCTAACTGCACAAATTAGGGAATTTATAATTTACAACTCACTAATAAGCTAAAGATTATTTCCCAAAGAACGGAAAGGGAGCTAAGAAGGTACAAGAGGAACAGGAGATCTATTATAAATACAACAACACATTCTCAAGGAGAGCAAAAATGGATAAAAATGGCATACGATATAGTACTACAAAGGTGGATTATTAGAGGTTGATATGCCATTAAACCCAACCAACCAATAACCAAAGCTGGGATTATAGACTGTCTCAAAATGTACAAGATAGTCGATAAAGTCATAAAGTTTATGGAGGAAACCATGAAAAACTGGAGAGTGAAATTGACAGCTGAGGTGAAAATCCAGAAAGGTATCTTCCAGGGAAATGTGCTATCACCACTGCTATTTGTAGTAGAGATGATGCCACTTAATCCCATACTTAGGAAATGCACAGGTTGATGCAGACTAACAAAATAGCAAGAAAAGATCAATCACCAAATTTACATCGATGATATCAAACAGTTTGCCAAAAATAAAAAATAAATGTACACCCAAATACAGGCAGTGAGAATATACTCTCAGCGTATAGGAATGAAATATCACATGGAAAAATATTTGCCATGCTTATAATAAAAATCGGAAAATGACAAATGACGGAAATAATAATCATCACCATGTCACGCTGCTAGCACGGATCCTACTGACCCTCTTTCGCCACTCGTCTCTGTCTGACTCGTCTAACTTGGATAGTTTTTGTGATGGGTGTTAGGTGGCCGTACAGCTGCTGTTTTGTGGGGTGTTTCTTCAGGACTTGTTCAATACAGCTTGCAACATTCTTGTATAATTGCATTTTCTCCATACCTTTAGTTAGTGTTCATTTGGTGCGTCAATATAGAAGTATCGACACACCCACTGCTTGGAAAAACTGCGTTTTATTTTATCTGTCATGTCTGACTTCCATATAATCGATAGCCTATCGATAGCTCTCCATGCCTTTGCTAGTCGGGTGTTGATATCATTCTCGGTTAATGAGATGCTGCTTCCGAGATAGGCGAAATTGTCAACTAATTTCAGAGGACCACCCTTTAGTGTGGAGATGTCGCCTCTGTGATCAAAGCACTTGTATTCAGTCTTGTCTGCATTGACATGGAGGCCTATGCCACCTGCTGTTCGTTCCAAACTATGTAGCAGGGATTTGTCTTGGACGGGTGCATTTGCTATAAGCGCAATGTGGTCGGCGTAGTCCGCGTCCGTAATAGTTGGTGCGGGGTATCTTCTGCTTCTTCTCTTTGCCAGCTTGAAACAGTTGTCTTTTATTAAATCAATAGACGTTCGAAGAACGTAGTCTAGGCAGATAACAAATAAGTATGGGGTTAATGTGTCTCCTGGCAGCACACCTGCAATAATGTCGAAGTAGTCTGTGCCTCCATCCGGTTAGCGAACTTTTACTTTCGTGTTTTTATAGCGGCCAAGATCTACTACTTCGCAAATGCTTAGAGCCTAAAATTGAAAAATACTTAGGAAGAACCAAAATGGCTTTCGGAGAAATCGTTCCACGACATCACGAATTCTAGAAGGTGTACGTGCAAAAAACCTCTAGATAACAATATAATTCGTCGACTTCTCCAAGGCATTTGAATCTATACACAAAGGGAAGATGGAGCAAATACTTCTCGCGTACAGCCTCCCCAAAGAAAACGGAAATAATTGAACTACTAAATAAAGAAAAATGCAGATCACCCCGAGAAAAAGAAACTTATGAGTACTTAGGAACATTGGAAGAGAATTCCATCAAACAAGTGGAGATGAAAGAAAAAAATTTAAAAAAGAATAACTCAGGAGAACGAGAAGACAACCCAAAACTAAACTATATACCAGAAATCTCATTAAAATATTAAACACCTGTTCTCTCACTCTTGTAAGATTTTGGGGGCCATTTTTAAAATGAACGAGGGAAAAACTTCAACAAATAAACCAGAGATTAAGAAAACTAATGACGATTAATAAGATGTTACACCCCAGAGAGAATGTAGACATGTGTCACGAACAGAGGGAGGGGGATGACTTGCCAGCATTCAAGGTAACGTCTATGCATCGACACGACAGCTTGAAGGCTGCATAAGAAAGGGCAAAGAAAAACCTACTTCATCGATCAGAAACGACACAAACAACACAAGAATCAACAGTACAACAATAACTAGAAAACAAAATTGGTAAGAAAAACAATAGTATGGATATTTCAAGGGGCAAACCTAAGAAGACTTGGAAATGACTAAGAAAAGAATACATTAAGAGGGAAACTATATCTCTCCTAACAGCAGCACAAAACAATGCTTTCAGAGAGAAACTATATCTCTCCTAACAGCAGCCCAAAACAATGCTTTCAGAGAGGAACTATATCTCTCCTAACAGCAGCACAAAACAATGCTTTCAGAGAGAAACTATATGCACAAAACAATGCTTTCAGAGAGAAACTATATCTCTCCTAACAGCAGCACAAAACAATGCCATAAGGACAGACTTGGTTAAAGCAAAAGTGGATAAGACGCAACAAAATAGCAAATGTAGATTATGTGGTGATAAAGACGAAACGATTGATTACAAAATAAGCAAATGCAGCAAATTGGCACAAAAAGAGTATAAGACTAGATACAACTGGGTGGGTAAGGGGATCCACTTAAAAATGTGCAAGAAAATGCAATTTGACCATACTAACCAGTAGAATATGCACAAGCCAGAATCTGGCCTTGAGAATGAGACGCACAAAGTTCTCTGAGATTTTGAGATACAAACGTATCACCTAATCTCGCCCAGACGACCAGATCTAGTGATAGTCAACTAAAGAAAAATAAGAACTTGCTGAAAAGTGTATTTTTCTGTCCTGCCAGCACACAGAGAAAAATTAAAAGAAAGCGTAAAGAGAGATAAGTACCTAGACCTTGCTAGGGTACGTAAAATCGATGGAACATTAAGGTGATGGTTATACTACTTTTAATTGTTACACTAGGAATAATCTCCAAAAGATTAGTTAAGTGACTGGAAGAACTGGAAATAAGAGGACGATGGAGTGTTATATTTTGACTTTTTGACCCGGCCAAAAATGCCATTCCAAGGTGATGCACCAAAAGGAGATGACACATTCTAATGGCAGTTATGAGAGGAAATCGCGTTGGCGGAAATTGGCTGATGAAATTGGACGAGCTAAAAAATTCCCATGGTACACTCATAGACTGATGCACCAGAAAAGAGTGACTTGTGAACTTCATGACAGTTATTTCCGCTTGATTACGATCAAACATGCGATTTCAAAGATCGAGTGGGCGATCGAGTGGGCGTTGAAATGATATATAACTCAGAAGTCAAGCCAGTTGAGTTGCAGTAAAATTAGAGACGGAGATGGACGAGATGTGGTAGGTAAAACCACACCCGGCCGAGGGGGCCCTCGGGAACCCCGATGGAGTTTGGGGACCAGAGAAGTTGCTGATAAGATGCAATAAAGAAAGCCATCGTCCAGCAGAGTGGGCCCTTGGCCTCCGGTTGAGCAGCCCTGGAGAACGAGAAAGACACAACGCTGACGGCCATAACAGTGGGGTCAAAATATTGCAGTTATGTTCAATCTCCAGCTCCCTCTCACAGTAAAACCCCACACATCCTTTTCGAACCCTTACAAATAAAGTGAGAGGTATATATATTTATAAAGAAGTCTTCCTGCGTTTGTCTTTATTTATTGTGTCGTTATGATGCTGTAGATGAGCATATAACAGGAGACCATCCAGACGACAGCATTATTTAGATCGGCCAGAATACTGAGAAGACTCCAGAAGACTTAATGAGACCTCAGTGAAAGACCATCAGCTAAAGTTGGTATGAAAAACTCACCGAAGTAAATTAATAGGTGCACAAACAAAGACCAAAGTAACAATGTGCCTGAAAAACATCAAAGACAAAAAAAAAGGACTACAGAAGACAAGAAAAATGTCATCCACTGTTATTTCAAAAGCAATCCTACGCCAAGAGGGTATAGAAAGTGGATAATAGTGATCTGGGCCGAATCTACTAAATTCAATACAAGTCAAAGGCTGACCGACTAATCAAGGTTGAGAATAAAGAAAGGCTGGTTGTCTAACCTTAGGATATGTGAACAAGTAAATGGTGAAGAACACACTTAAAAAGACCACCTTAAACGAACGTAAACACAGAATCTTTAAAACCAAATAACTACTGAACCCAACACCACAACCCAAAAAGACCGAGAGAGTGTAGAATGAATAAAAAAAAATCATGAGTGAATAGAAATAAAATTACCATCCCTAAGGAATCAAGATTGGAGAATAGTCAAGTTAAAGACTGAAAAAGTAAATAAAGGATTGGAATATATTCTAACAAACATCTTCACCGAACTGAACGAGTTAATCAAATGTAGAATTAATAAATAAATCATGAGTGAACAGAAGACTATGTTACCATCCCTAAGGAATCAAAACTGGAAAAAAGTCAAGGTAGAGACTCAAAAAGTAAATAAATTATTGCAACATATCCTAACGGAAAACATCGCCAAACAAAACGAGTTAATCTATGCAGGATCAAAACTATTCAGCGATAAAACAGATATGTTACAAAGGAATCGGAACAGAACTGCAAAACCTGGATGTGAAATGAGGCGTGAAAGACAAATAAAGACACGGCGATATCAAGCGAAACTGCTTAAAAAGGTAAAACATACAACAAAAAAAAAAAAAGAACCAACGGAATGAAAAGACTCCAAAAGGACAACTGCTGACAAGTCTGACAATACAACTGGAAGAAATGAATCAAAAGATATTGATGAGAGAAGGGAAACTCTAAAAGTACGGGAACAGGGTCAAACAATAAAAACAAAAGAGGACCTTTCAAAATAACAAAAGAAAATTCTATAAACAAGTTGGTGGAGTGTGAACAAGGACAAATCAGCAACTGGAGGCGAAAGAAACAATACAATTTTGGATGAAAATATGGAAACTTAAAGAACATAACAGAAATGTAGAATGGACAAATAACATGAAAAAGAATTAGAAGAACTTGAAGATGGTCCCGAGGTGGATATACATTTGAACTTGCAAAGAACAACATCCAAGAAAATACCTAAGAAATCGGCAGCCCATGATGGCAAACATGGATTCTGTTTTCAAAAATTCTCGTTCATACATAACCGATTAGCTGTGCACCAACAAACTTGCATAATAGGGAGTCTGAAAATATAGCCATGGCATGAAGTGATGTAGTTCCGCAAACGTGGATAATAATGTCTGAAAATGTGCAAAATATCAAACAAATCCATAAACTTTATTACAAATGCCATGGAAAATTGGAGGGCAGAATAGACAAAGATATAGGTTGATAGTAGGGCAGACTGGGTACTTTAGTTACGGTGACCGTTCTTGGAAACGGTAAAAGATGAATTTAAACAACATGCAATCTGCTTGAAAATTGTCCATAGCCGAGAGTTTAGACAAATTCAAACTTGGCTAATGACTTCTTTTACTGTTCAAAAAATGAATAAATAAATACGTTTTTTTTTTAAAAAAAAAGCTCTTTTTCTTAGTAGACCAAGAATTTCTCAACAAACCATTGTATTTATTCTTGACTCCCATGGAGCATAGAATAGGCAAACTATATTCTCTGTCGAGGAAAAAGCCTCCTTTTTAAAAAAAGATGAGCTGGGGATGACATCAAACAGCATATGGCAATTATATATATATAACCATTTAACAGTGTGCAAACAAATAACAAATGTTGAATTAAATTTTTATTGTTACACAGCAATACTTGGGACAATTTAACTGCCCATGATCGTTTAAAAATGTTTTCTACAAACTATCTGCTTACAAATCATATATATCTAAGGTTTTTTTTTTTGTGTGTGTGTGTGTGTGTGTGTGTGTGTGTATTAACAGGATTTTTGATTCCTAGTTACTGTCATTCTGTTGGTCTTCGTGTTGTCTGTATCATTTCTGGTGGCTATAATCAGTCCTTCGTGCTTTTCTATGTAGTCCTCGAGTCGTTGTATCGATGCGTCAACGCTGTCTTCAATGCTGGCAAGTCCTCTTCCTCCCTCTTTTCTTGATATATATAGTCTTTAACGTCATCTCTGGGATATAATGACTTATGCATAGTCATTAGTTTTCTTGTTCTTTGGTCTATTTGCTTAAGTTCTTCTCTGGTCCACTTCAAAAAGGTTCCTGAATACCTAACGAAGGATATAGCCCAGGTGATTATTCCTTTGATAAGGTTTCTGCTATATAGTTTTGTCTCGAGTAGCTTTCTGGGTTACCTGGGATATTCATTCTTAATTTTTTCTTTTATCTCCACTTGTTTTTATGGTGTCAGCCTCCAAGATGTCTAAGTATTTGTACGTTTCCTTTTCTCCGAGCGTTCTAAACTTGTCTTGAATTAACAATTCTATTCCGTCCGTCAGGTGTCGTTTGCCGCTTTTCATTACTAGCATGGCCCATTTTTCTATGCCAAATTCCATTCCTATGTCCAGACTGTATATTCTAACAGCGTGTATTAGAGTTTTCTGTTCTTTTTCATTTTTTGCAAATAGTTTGATATCGTCCATGTATGTTAGCTGATCGATCTTTTCTAGGGATTTACAAAGTTTGTATCCGGCTGTGCATTTTCTGATTAAATAGCAATTATGAATAGTAACGGGGATAGAGCATCTTCTTGAAATACACCTCTTTAGACCTTTGCTTCAGCTAAGCTTCTCTTTCCTGCTGTCAGCTCCACTCTCCATGTTTTCATGATTTTCTCGATAAAGTTTATGACTTCATCTGATATTTTGTACATTTTGAGGCAGTTCAATATCTAGCTTTGCGGGACATTATCATATGCATTTTGTAGTCAATCCAGGCCATAGCTAGATTTTTCCGTCTAGTCTCGCTCTCGGTTAGGATGTGCTGATCTATGCAAAGTAACTTTCCTGTATCTCAGGATCCTTTGCGGCATCCTTTCTGCTCCTCCGGGAACAATCTGCGGCTTGTTAGCGAGTAGTAAATCTCTTCCCTTATTTGTGCTGTTAATATTTTCCACATCATCGGTAGGCAAGTTATGGGTCTGTTGTTGTTTAGGGTGGTTTATTTGCTTGAGTCTTTCTGGATGAAGGTGGTCATTCCTTTGCTCATCCTTTCGGGTTCGTGTGTTCCTAGTAGGCATCTGTTCATTTCAAGTACTGGTATGTCGTGAATGGAGGTGAATTTCTTGAACCAGAGACTATGAATTCCACCAAGGCCTGGCGTTTTCCAGTTTGATATTTTTTAGTGTCGTTTTGAATAAATCGATGTGTATTTCCGCTCTCAGGCGTTAACTCCTTCTCGCGTTATTCACACCAACGTTAGCAAATGATTTTTCACTGGAATTTGAGTGACTCCAAGTCTCCTTAAATGTTCAGGACACTTCACAGTATTCAGGCCAATTTTAATAGAGCTGTAATTTGGATGATCACCATTCGTACGCGAATTTCCAAGTCCTCATTTTCCATTATCAATCCTTTGGCATCACCATCACTTTCATGTTCAAGTTTTTTCAGTTTTTTACAAAGTATTTGTACATTTCTTTCTTTTCGTTTTCTTTCATATTTACTTAGCAAAGCCAACAATTTTGCAAGTTCTCTTTTTTTGCTGATTATTTCTAAGTCGTTTGGCCTAGATTCGAGGATTCTTTGTATCTCAGAATCGTAGAGAAGTTTGCGTGTCTCATTCTCTAGGACGGATTCTGGTTTGTACGTATACCATTTGTTCGTGTGGTCAAATTTCTAATTCTTGCTCCATTCCCAGGGGATCAGCTTGCCCACCAAGTCGTGTCTAATACCCTTTCTGTGCAAGTTTGCTGGATTCTCTTATTATTTGATTGATCGTTTTGTCTCTATCACCACGTAACCTATATTTGCAATTTTGTGGCATTTTATCTATTCTTAATTTGATATAGTTGGTGCTTATGGTATTTTTTGCAGCTATTCGAAGAGATTCAATATCTCTCTTAAGGCTTCCATTTCTTTGCCACGTCTAAGTTTTCTCTTGTGATATGCAACTTGTTTGTTGCTTGAAATATCCATACGGTCGTCTTTCTTCCCATTCTTGTTTCCTAGTTATTTTTGATCTGTTGATCCTCGCGTTGTCAGTATTGTTTCTGGTTACTGTAATCAGCCTTCCTCTGCACTTTTCACACAAGCGTAAACTGATATTTTTTCATGAGAGATTGAGAGACAGAAAGTCTCCTTAAGTCTCCTGGACTCTTCCCGGTATTTTGGCTGTCATTTGAATAGTTCTCTGGGATTTTGAGATACTCGTCCTCTTATTCCAAATCCTCCAATCCCTGTACCAATCCTTTGGTGACTGTGCCGATTGCACCAATTACAATTGGTATAACCGTCATTTTCGTGTCCATAGTTTTTTTTCCAGTTCTCTAGCAAGGTCTAGGTAATTATCTCTCTTTTCATTTCTTTTCAGGTTTACCTTGTGTTCAACCGGAAAGGCAAAGTGCACCACTGAGCAGGTCGTTTTTTTTTTACTATCACTAGGTCTGTTCGTCTGGCTGAGAATCAGTGATCCGTTTGTATCTCAAAATCCTAGAGAATTGCGTGGGTCTCACTATTTAGAACGGATTCTGGGATGTGCATATACCATTTGTTCGTATGGTCAAATTCAAACTTCTTGCACAATTCCCAGTGGATCACCTTCTCCGCCCAATCTTGTCTAGTCTTTATTATTATCAATATTAAAGTCTTCCATAAAGAAAAATAATCGTTGAACGAAATGTAGTGTTGGATCATGACAAAGCTTGTCAAGATTTACCTTTACGCAAAGAAGCAGAAATAATGCGTTTGGATGCAAATATTTGTTATAAAAATTGCAAGCCACTGTGCTTGAAATTATTATAGTCATTTTGTTTTTAGTTCGGTGGTGACGAGACAACGAGGGTAGAGCCGAGATGGGAGAGAAGGAAGGGGTGCTGAGAGAAAATATGGGGAAAAAGTTTCAATCAATGATTCTTTTTTTCTTTTATGATTATGGTGCATCTCCTCCTAATCCATTTCCAACCACTTGGCGACACACGAGGTACACAAAAGACGTCAGGCAGGAAATCCCCACAATTAAAGGCATACAACACTTTTTAAACAATTCCGGTTTTGATTGTACGCAGTGAGCCTACAGCAGGATGCAACGATCTTTGTCTCGATAGGTGGCGCCACACGATTCATTCTTAAAATTACCAGCGTTTCAAAGATGGCCGTGTTGCGACTTATACTTCAGACTCTTTTATCGGGTTGTTCTTTCTTTATTTATTTATACATTTATCTATCTATTTATTTATTTAATTCTCCCTTTCTGTCTCTGTCTCTGACTCTTTCTCTCTCTCCTATATGATGACTCCTTCTGTTCGAACTCCTTTATTCCTTTTATATATTACTCTTTCTTTTTCGTTTACATCGTTCTTTCTTTCTTTCTTTCTTTCTTGCTTTCTTTCTTTCTTGCCCTCTATTGTTCCTTTGTTCCCTTAATATTTTACTCTTTCTTTTACTTTTTATTGGTTCTAGCCCCTTCTTTATCTCTCTCGCTATCTTTCTATCTATCTATCTAGCTAGGTAGCTGTTTTCTGTTTGCTATTCTTAGTTTCCTTTATTTTTTACTCTCTCTCTCTCTCTCTTTCTCTCTCTAACTTGCTATCAAGCCTTTTTCTCTTCGCTATTCTTAGTTCCCTTTATTTTTTACTCTCTCTCTCTCTCTCTCTCTCTCTCTCTCTCTCTCTCTCTCTTTCTCTCTCTAACTTGCTATCAAGCCTTTTTCTCTTCGCTATTCTTAGTTCCCTTTATTTTTTACTCTCTCTTTCTCTTACTTTTACTGATTCCCCGCCACCTATCTGTTCGTCTCTCTCGGTCTCCGTCTCTCTATTTCTCTCTCTTATTCATCCTTCGGTGCGCTTTTCTTTCCTTGATAACCATTCCGTATTTTTATTTTTTATTTTCTTACTTTCTTTTCTTAGTTTTATCCTTTCTCCCTTTCTCTTCGTTTCTTTCTTTCTTTCATTCTTTCTTTTTCCTCATGTTTTTTACTAGCTCCTTCCCTTCGTTTTTAATTTCTCTTCATGCATTAAAATCTATATTTTCTTCCTCTGCGTTTTCTTTCTTTCTTTCTTTCTTTCTTTCTTTCTTTCTTTCTTTTGTTTCCTCTTTTGATATTTCACGGTCACTTTCTTTTTCACAATTTCTTTTTCCATTTATTCGTTTCTTTCTTTCCTTCTTTCTTTCTTTCTTTCTTTCTTTTTCTAATTCCTCTTCTCTTTTCTGACTGGGCTCTTCTTATTTCTTTATTCTTTTCTTTTCTACTCTTTCAGACGTTATATTAGTTCTACCCTTCCTTCCTTCCTTCCTTCCTTCCTTCCTTCCTTCCTTCCTTCCTTCCTTCCTTGTTTCTTTACTCGTTTTCTTTATTTCACCCCTTCTTCCTTTCGACTCTTCTGTTTCTCAGTTCCCATGTCCCCCGCATTATCCGTCTTATTCTTTGTATTTCTTTATCGCGGCTTCACAATTTATCTAATGAAAGGCTCAGCAAGAGAGAGACCACCAACCCCGACCCTCTTCTCCACCACGCCCAACAAAACGCCGGGACAGCTCGTTCAACAGAGGCCTGCTCCTCCTACTTGTAGGGGTGCACAACTATTGATTGTACGATGTGCGTGACATTCAGCTGATACCAAATGAGGAATCTGGGATCGGAGAGTGGGACGGGGAACCAGGCGATGAAAGAGAATTAAGAATCACCCCAAAGAGAAGATCGTGTAGACGCTACGGCAAGCAATTATATTCACACTGCCTCGTGTTCGTATTTGATGGTTGGGGTCGTTCTTGTATTGTCTTTGCTGTCTTATTCGGGGTGTTCGTCTTCACGGACGAGAAAAATTTAACGAAGGATTCCATGTTTAAGAATTTGTAAATACAAGTCCTGTGTTTCAAACTCGGTTTAATCCAATTAAAGGCGCCATGCGGTTTTGCAACGGTCAATGATCTAAATTAACAGTTCGTGAGTTCGATTCACAGTCTTTTGCCCAAAATTATGGTTTTGTACCGCAACTAAGCTATGGTAAACATCTTTTCTAGTTTGGTCGACTGCGGTTGTAGTGTACACCGATTAAATCTCTGCAGAGGGGTAT
Organism: Sepioteuthis lessoniana; assembly: GCA_963585895.1. Classification (NCBI taxonomy): domain Eukaryota; kingdom Metazoa; phylum Mollusca; class Cephalopoda; order Myopsida; family Loliginidae; genus Sepioteuthis; species Sepioteuthis lessoniana. The sequence goes on along the minus strand of OY757909.1, from coordinate 85,001,429 downwards.
GACCCCCTCTTCCCAACGAGTATCCTAGATATGACATAATCCATTTAAGGATGAAGCTCCACCTCTGGAGCTTTGGGGAATGTGGAATACCCTTTAACTACCATAATACCCAGGTCCACCCTAAGCCAGAGTCGTAGTACCTGTTAGGGTCCCATCTACACGTCAAATAGAACTAGTTTACTTGGTATAATACTGAACTTCATCTGATGGTGAGGCTTCTGTCCTAGAGCTTTGAGGAATGCGCAGTACCCCTTAATTGTCTTTACTCGCAGGTCCACTCTGACCCAGATTACTATTACCTATTAGAGTCCCATTTATGGGTCAAATAGAACTGTCTAACCATTTAAATGCGTGCAAAAAATACCTAACATTAAATGGAACAGCTCATATTAGACTGTAACACTTTAAACCATTTAACTCTATGCAAATAGATAGCTCAGGTTCGTTTAAAAATATTACCGACATACTATTTGCTTACAAGTCAAACATTTAATATATTTATAAACAGGATGTGGCATTAAATAACTTAAAAGTATTGATATGCTATAAAACCCAACCAAACAACTTTCTTAGTTTATTGGCATCTAATTCAACTATCCACCTTAGTAATGGGTTTTTTCATGGTGCAGTGGCTAAAGTGCTGGTCTGCGACTATATATCTTGCAAGTTCAAAGTCCAGTCGAGCTAATATTTTCACTTTTGTGGGCACCTCGGGTAGTGTAATGGTTTGCAAGGTTGACTAGCAAACCTGCAAGAGTGAGTTCGAGTCTCATTGGGTGCCCCATTCATTCGGCCTTGTGCCACATCGAAGCAAAGAGCTTCGTAAATTACAATACTTTCACTTTTGGACAAATACCTTCGGGAAAGCTATGAACCTCCTAATCCCTCAGCTTTTGGGTTAAACAGCCTTACTACTTTTCTACAAGGTTGTCTTTAGTTTTATATATCCCACGAAGTTTGATATGCCATTAAAGGAAGCATCCAAACCACAGCCGATGATTTTTAATACCCAAACCATCCTTAGAGAAGAACAATAATGATGTTATTTAATCGATTGCTGTGAGAGATAGGGGAATGCATACCTTTCCCAAGGGTATTTGTCCGAAAGTGAAGGGGACGTTAGCTGCCACACCACGGGGACTTTCCCAACGATATTTTAAACTGAGAAACTTTTAATAAAGACGTTTTTATTCCCAGTTATTAGCTTGTTTTCCTATCAGTTATTTTTACTATCATATGTTGGTTTGTTTTGCATTCTTTACATCCACTGAAAAGCGCCGGTTTTCCTCAAATCACTAAAGTAAAGCAGTGAGGATCCTGTTTAGAATTCAGATGTGTAACCTCTATGTTATAGCTAGCACTGTAAGGACTACCGCGCTAATGCCCTTGGAAAAGCAAAGAATCTAACTGTTCACCAAGGTATGGATAAATAAACTCGTATGTTTAACCTTGCCAGGCAACTAGTGTAGGAGAAAGGAGACTCTTTAAAAAGCTTAAAAATTGACCTTATGTCACACTTTCTCTTAGGCGAACGAGACGGGCAAGTACATTTTGTAAGCAACCTGTCTGCCAGACTGAGTAAATCTTATTAAATATTAATAACTGCGTACGTGGCTTTAAGCCTTTTTTTTTTTTTTTTTTTTTTTTGCAAATAACCATTTTTTTTTACTTTGATGGGATGAATTGTTGTTTAAAAATACGTGAGTATTCACATCTATACAAACATCATGATAAAACCAGACATCTCTCTCTCTCTCTCTCTCTCTCTCTCTCTCTCTCTCTCTCTCTCTCTCTCTCTCTCTCTCTCTCTCTAATCCTAGCCAAGAGACCAGACGTAATGCTAATTTTTGAAAAATAGAAAAAAAAAGAAAGAAAACTTTTCGTCTCGTGGATTTTGCCTTTCCAATGGATCACTTAGTGAAAATAAAAGAAAATGAAAAGATTGGAAAATACTCAGACTTTGCTTGAAAACTAAAAAAAAAAAAGCTTGGCCCGGTCAGCTGGGGCTGCAGAATAGGCAGACTGCATCTTTGTAGAGGGGTAAGACTCCCACAACGAGTGTCCTGGATATTACACTAAACAGTCAGATGGCGAGGCTCAAATAATGCTGGAGCTTTGGGGAATACAGATTACCCCTTTATTGTTATCGCTCCCTAGTCCACTCTGGTCCGGAGTGGTAGCACCTGATAGGATCCTATCTAAGGGTCAAATAGAACTAAACTGTCAGTCTATCTTAAACTGAATTGTTTGAAATAGAATTGTTTTGACATTTAAACTACGTACTTATTAATGCTAAACTGTATAATTTGAAATAGAACTGTTTTTACATTTAACTGAGTGTAAGTAGGTGATTTCTATTTGAATTATTAATGATACATACCAATACTCTTAACTATTTAACTTTGTCGACTAAACTGAATAGGTTGAAATATAAATGTTTTTGACATTTAAATTGTGTACTTATGTTAAAGTGAATTGTTCAAAATAGAACTGTTTATTAGAATAAAAATGGATTTGACATTAAGTAACTTACAATGGTTGATATACCATAAAACCAAACAAAAAAAAATGAAAAAAACTATGGCATATGCGAGTACTGATGTTACCAATTGTAGTTAGAGGCTTTAGAACGTTTAGAATATTGGAACAGTTGGCAATCGGAGGAAGAATTGAGACCATCCAAACTACAGCATTGATGAGATCGGCCAGAATACTGGGAAGAGTCCAGGAGCCCTGAGGATATAGGCTGTCATTCTGACTCCAGTGACGCTGGTTGAGAAACTCAAATGAAATAAAATAATAATAATGAACTTCATTACGAGGACTACAATGGAAATAGAAGCAACAGGATAGACTCTAGCAGCGGTAAAATTCCAAGGTGGCATCTTCCAGGGAAACTCACTATCACCATAACTATTTGTTATGGCCATGTTGCCACTAATTTATATACAAAGAAAATGTATACGCAAATAATCGTTTACAAAAATGCAGGCAAAGATTATCACACTCACGTACGTGAGTAATATTTAGATATTTGCCAAGATCGAAAAAGAATTAGAAATCCTTATAAAAATTTTGTCCAGTCAGCTGGGGCTGCGGAATACACAAACTGCATCTGTGCAAAGGGGTAAGACTCCAACCAACGAGTTTTCTGTACATGGCAATAAACAATCTGATGATGAGGCTCCAGTAATGTTGGAGCTTTGGGGGACGGGGAGTACCCTTTTATTGCTATCGGTCCCTGGTTCACTCTGGTCCGGAGTGGTAACACCTGATAGAGTCCTATCTATGGGTCAAATAGAACTAAACTGTTTACTTATGCTAAACTAGGTCATTTGTATTTGAACCTTTTTTGACATTAAAATTGTGTACTTATGCTGAACTGAAATGTTTGAAATAGAACTGTTTTTGACATTGAAAAGGTGTACTTATGCTGAACTGAAATGTTTAAAATAGAACTGTTTATATCAATAAAAATGGATTTGGCTTTAATAACCTACTATGTTTGATATACCATAAAACCCAACCAAATCAAATCCTATATATTTAATATGTATGTATAAAGAAGATTTGGCATTAAATAAACTGCTATGATTGATATGCCATAAAACCCAACAAAATCAAATCCTATTTATTTAATATGTATGTATAAAGAGGATTTGGCATTAAATAACCTGCTATGGTTGATATGCCATAAAACCCAACCAAATCAAATCCTATATATTTAATATGTATGTATAAAGAGGATTTGGCATTAAATAACCTGCTATGGTTGATATGCCATAAAACCCAACCAAATCAAATCCTATATATTTAATATATATGTATAAAGAGGATTTAGCATTAAATAACCTACTATGGTTGATATGCCATAAAACCCAACCAAATCAAATCCTATATATTTAATATGTATGTATAAAGAGGATTTGGCATTAAATAACCTACTATGGTTGATATGCCATAAAACCCAACCAAATCAAATCCAATATATTTAATATGTATGTATAAAGAGGATTGGCATTAAATAACCTACTATGGTTGATATGCCATAAAACCAATCCAAATCAAATCCTATATATTTAATATGTATGTATAAAGAGGATTTGGCATTAAATAACCTACTATGGTTGATATGCCATAAAACCAATCCAAATCAAATCCTATATATTTAATATGTATGAATAAAGAGGATTTGGCATTAAATAACCAACTATGGTTGATATGCCATAAAACCCAACCAAATCAAATCCTATATATTTAATATGTATGTATTAAGAAGATTTCACATTAAATAACCCATCGTTGATTTTCAAAACTAAACTTAATACAAACTATTAGAATCTACAGCCAAGATATAAGATTCGGATCTGGGATTGAACAAAGAGGTCATCCTCATAATGAAAAAGAGAAAAAGAGAAAAATCAAAGAAATAGAACTACCTAATAAGGAACACAGCAGACACTTGGGGAAAAAGAAAAACTACAAATACATTCGAATATTTGATGTGGTCAATGTCAAAGGTAAGAAAGGAGTACTTCAGAAGAACTTGAACACTTCTCGAATGCAAACTCTACCACAGGACAATCATCAAAGGAATAAATAGTAGGGCAGTCACCCTCTCCCATTTACAAGATATTCTGGACTCTTTTAAAAATGTAGGAACTCAGATATGTGAATGAAAGAACTAGGAAAATGATGGGGTGTCCTCGTGGTGTAATGGTTAAAACGGTGGACTGCGGAATCGTAGTACGCGAGTTCGTACTCCAGTCGCGCTATTACGTTCACTTTCGGGCAAATACCCTTGGGAAAGGTATGAAACCCCTCATCCTCCCAGCTATTGGTTAAATAGTACCACTACTGTTCTTCTAGGAGAATGGCATTAAATAATCTACAAAGGTTGATATGCTATTAAGAAACCAAAGAAAGAAATTGATGGCTATACACAGGGATTTACTCTCGACCATGGTGGGTGAAATAGACAGACTTTATGTGTCAAGAAAAGGAGGAAGAGGCCTCACCAACGTTGAGAAGTGCGTCAATGGATAAAGAAATTAGATGACTTTGATATGACTCTAAACTTTTTGATTCGGTTTCTTTGTTTAATGGGATATCAAATTTCGTGGGTTATCTAAGACCAAAGCCATCCTCGCAGAAGGACCATAGTGATAATATTTGAACCATCACTGGGTCATATCTATCTATCTATCATACGTTCATATCTTTCCATGTTATGATTTCTTTGTTGAATGGCATATCATCCTTTGTGGGTTACTTAATTCCTAAGCATTGTTGAAGAATAGACGTGATACTATTTAACCCTTAGCTGGGAGGATAGTGGGGTACATACTGACTGATGTTTGATAGAACTGTTACTGATACATAGCAATACTTGGAACAATTTAACTTAGGTGACTTATGTTTACCAATCATATATATATATATATATATATATATATATATATATATATATATGTATAAACAGGATTTGGTTTTAAATAACATACCATTGATACGCCTTAAAACTAGACCAAACCAAACCCTTTATTTAAAGCATATCAACCTTCTTGGGTTACTTAATGCCAAAGCCATCCTTAAAGAAAGACGATAGTGATAATATTAAACTCATTGTTGGGTCATTTCGTTCTATTAATCATGTATTATCGGTTTCGGTTTCTTTGATTAATAGCATATCAACCTTTGTGGGTTATTTAGTGCCAAAACTATCCTTGTAAAAGGACAATAGTGATACAATTGAATTCATTGCTGGGTCACATCAATCTATCTATCAATCTATCTATCATACTTTCATATCTTTTTTTAGTTTTGCTTTCTTTTTTGAATTGCGTATCAACTTCCGCTGGTTATTTAATGCCAAAAGCTTGCTTATAGAAGAACAGTAGTGGTACTATTTAACCCATAGCTCAAGGGAAAAACGAGTTTATACCTTTCAAAGAATATTAGTCCAAAAGTGAATGTAATAGTGAAACTGGAGTTCGAACCAGCTTACTAAAGTGTCTCAGTCTCAAAAGTTAACTACTTTGCTGCGAAGACTCCCTCGATACTCAATCGGTGAATATCAATCATATATATTGAATATCTCAAAATTAAAGTTTCCACTCAAAATTCTATAAGTTTTGGTTTGGTGAGTTTGATTTCTTTGTATAATAAAAAAACATCTATATAGAAGGACAGTAATGCTAGAATTTAACCCATGACTAGTGGATGGAGAATAAGTAAGTTTTTACCTTTCCTTAGGGTATTAGTTGGAAAGGGAGCGATATATAGTGGCTGGATTTCGGGTTCGCTTACTATATTGTCTCAATCAAGTACCTTAGCTACTGTAGTATACCACTGTTGGATCTTGACCAACTACGAGGAACATGTATATGTAAAAATATAATATTTTTACTTTTTGACTGTGACGCTGGTGTGAAGCTGGAGAGCAATCGGAGAGAGTTCGTACACACAAAGGAGTTGTCGGGAGTCAAAACAGCCAGCGGAACCTGACTTCAGACAAAATTCGAGACCTATATATTCTTAAAACTCCCACGTGACCTACATGACCACGCATCTTTATCCAAGCAATGCTTGTTTTTCATTGGCCATTGTTTACACCCAGGAAATGCTTGACTCCATTGGTCACGGTTCACATCCCCGCATGGCTTGTTTTTCATTGGCTATAGTTCATACACACGCAATGATTGTTCTCCATTGATCACGGCTGATACCCACGCATTATTTGTTTTCTGGTAATCACTTTGTTGATTTTATGTATGGCCGGATGTATCTGTCAAGTACATCCGACGGGTTCATTGCAGGTCAAGGCAATACATTACTACTCCAAGGAAATCCCCTTTCCATTACTTTGTGCTAACTAAAATGAAAACAAAATCCTAATCGTAAATATACAGTAATGGGTTTCATTTTCCTGAAACTTTACCCTGACTCTTTTGTGTTTATATTTTTTCTTGGTTCAATGGCATATCAATCTTCGTGGGTTATTTAATGCAAAAGCCATACTTGTAGAAGAAGAGCAGTGATAGTATTTATCCACTAGACGGAGGAAGAATGAGGTTTATACCCTTCCCAATGTTATTAAACCGAAAATGAACGTGATGGCGCGACTGTTGTTTGAAATAGCTTACTAGGATATCGCAGTCCAGTACGTTAGCCATTACACCACGTGAAATCCCCTCCGCTCTATTAAATGATGTTATTTTTATATAAAAGATAGAAAATAACATCAATCAAAGTTGTTGGGGGGGTTGTTTTTTTTGGGGGGGTACCAAGCCCTCCGCTCGGGCAGGATATGACACAAGGTCAATTTTTTAAGCGGAGTTTAACAGGTTTGAATTCAGAGTTTTCCTTCTCCTAGACTAGTTGCCTCACCAAGGCTGAGGAACCAAGTCTGCCCTACTACTTACCCATAGCTGTTTTGTTTTTGTTTTGATCTTTTGTTTTTTTGCATTCTTGCATTTTGAAAGTCAGTCTTGAAGTAGGTACGACGGCTTGTGATTAAATAAGGATTTAGTCACACATCAACGTTGTTAAAATTCACAAAGTTTTGTTTAGTCCGGTACAAAGGTATCAGATTGCTTACAGATACTTATGTTCTTTTTTACTCACCGATCTAGGTACTCTAGGTAATAGTGGATGTATCACTAAAGTACATATGGTATGGAGGCTTTAGTCCTGGTTCTGAAGCTCCTGATAAATCTAAAGTCACCTCTCTTGTTGTCATCTCTCACAGTTCAATTCTTATTCAAATAAGTAGGAGAGTCTCCTCCGTGGGTCAAAGTGAACATTTAGAATAGTTTTAAATGTTAATAATATTGACTATAAAACCTGTGAGCTTGTAATGATGTATGAAGTTTGATTTGGTTTCTTTGTTTAAGCATATATCAAAATTTGCTGGATATGCCTACGCCCACCTTCTAGAAGAACAGCAGTAATGCTGTTTAACATATAGATTAAGGGGTTGGAGGTTTCATAGCTTTCTCTAAAGTATTACTCCGAAAATGAACGGAATAGCACGACTGGAGATCGAACTTGCTAGCAATGTAGTTGCAGACCAGCACTTAAAACATTACACCATGTAGAATCCATATTGTTAGGGTGGATATGATATTTAAAATCATCATCATCATCATGTCGTGCCGCTAGCACGGATATCCCTGGCCCTCTCTCGCCACTTCTCCCTATCGTTCATCGTCTCTGGCAGGTTTTCAAGGCTACATCTCGTATCCTCACATAGCTGCTGTATGTATGTTCGAGCTGGTCGACCTGCTTTTGCCCGGCCATATGTGGGGGTCCATAGGAGTAAATCACTTATGAGCTCGTCACTGCTTCTCCAGCTGTGACATGCGTGTCTGGTTCGTCTAACTTGGATAGTTTTCGTGATGGGAGGCAGGTGACCGTATAGTTAGTGCCTTGTGGGGTGTTGCCACCAGTACTTGTTCAATTTTGCTCGCAACATTCTTGTGTAATTGCCGTCTAGCTTCTTCTCCAGCCGTTTAGTTAGCATCCATATTAAAATTGGTTGGTTGGGTTTTATCAATTTTCGAGGGTTATTTTATACCAAAGCCATCCTTGTAGATACTATTCATCCCACAGTTGCGGGAAGAAGGGCATTTATAACTTTCCCAATGGTATTAGTCCTAAAATAAACGTAACAACGCCACTGGAGTCCAAACTCACTTACTTCGAGGCTACACTTCAACGCTTTATACAACGGACCCTCCCTTGAAGTTCTTAAAACGACTGAACTACATTCAATTGCTTACGAGTTATTAACATTAGATAGAGAAAGTGAATTGAAGATATGCAATTTCATGAAACGATAAAATTTGCAAACAAAACTTACATTGACAGGAATCAACTCAGTACGGGTTGACATGCCACAAAGCTAACAGACCCACCAACTAATTACCCACCTCAATTAGGGGCAGGTTAATAGCTACTTAACAATAGTAATTGGTGAGTTAAGTTCGACTAACTATAAGTCATCGACGAAAAACTCGTCGAATTTATTCAGCTTAAGTATTGTAACTGGTCCCAGTTTGATTATGTCGATTGTGTTATTGGTTTTAACAGTATAACAACCCGCCTCGAGGTATTTTTTTCCTAGAGGTAAGATGTCGCGTTCATTGTATATTTATGCATACATTTTTGTGCTGTTGTTTCTGAAGACATTTTTACACATTTGTGTAATATTAAGTATTCTATCTGATACAAATAATTTGCACACGTTTATATAGTTTCAATAAATCGTTTCAATTTAATTATAATTTGTTTGCATAATATAAAGGTTTCAAGTAAAAAAATCATCATCGTTATCATGTTGTGCCTCGAGCTCGAATTTATCAGACTCTCTCTCACCATTCTTCTCTATCGCCCATCGCTTCTGGAAGGTCCTCCATATTACATCCGGTGTCCATGCATAGCTGTTATAGAGATGTTCAAGCTGGCTACTCAACGCTTGATCATCTCTGAGAAAGGGGAGAACATCATTTATAAGTTCATCCTTACTTCTCCAGGAGTGTTCCACATGTCTTCTTTCTCTGATTTGTATGATTTCAGAGATGGAAGATAGGTGGCCGTACACATTCCTAAGTTCTAAGTCTTCCTTACATTAATAATTTCATTTGATATTAAGCATTTGTTTGCGACGTTATTTGCTGTAACGTATTGTTATTCTTCATTAACACTTTCCAAACAGATACATTTGACCCAAACATTAGACTTTAACAAATGCTACTACTCCCTATCTGAGTAGATCCCGCAATAATAGCTATGAACTTTATTCCTCACTCCCTACCTTCAGATGTAGTTTAGTGTCATACCTAGGATATAGTTTGCTTAAGGTACTTGAAATTCTTTAGTGGTCACCCATCTAAGTTCTGGTTAATACTCTTGCAGCTTAACTTTGACCCAGCCAGGCAGTTCTTAATATTTATCATCAATACCAATCTAAATGTATAACAATTGACTTCATGAGATTTCATTAAATCTTTATTTCTCTCGTTATTTGTACTCATTACAGACATCGTCCTTTGGCTGGTTTTATGCATTTCAGACCGCAAACATCCCTTAATTAAATAAGAGTTTAAGTTCAGTCCTTTTCACTTTTGATTGCTTCTTTCCCCTAGCCTTTCGTATTCCTTTCTTTGATTGAGCAAGAAAAAATGGTCTGTAAACTCAAACAATTCTTTTTAATTACAAAGATCATTTACAACTTCGATTCGAGCAAGTTGAGTTCTATCAAAACGAAACAATCGAAAAAAGAAAAAAAAAAAACAAAAAAAAAACTGAAAATAAAAACAAAGAACAAAAACAAAAGAATAAAAACAGTATCGTTTAAGAAGAGTAAACTTTGTGGTGTGTGTCTTGCCAAGAAAAGACTAATTGCATTACGTACCAAAACCTACAAATCATCCTTTCCCGAAAATCAACAAGATATTAATTTGCAGTCACTATTCATCATTTCTCGTTTCTATCAAATTTTTCACATCCGTCTTCATCATTTTACAATTTCTTATCGTGTTGGAGAAATCCTGGATCTCCTTTTTTCCCCCACTACACTCACCCACCCAATCCGGCACCAAGACTGAGAGTCATGTTTGATAAGCTTGCGGTTTGCGAGGCTAAATATATTTCTAATCTAAGGATTGAAATATTGCTTTTAACCCCTTAGAAAGGATTACATAGTGAACTGCGCATGGAGGCAATGGAACTACAATAGAATCTTATATCATTTATGAGAGAGAGAGTCCTACTTTCTAAAGATAATTAAAGGGAAAATCCAGTGACTTAGTTACTAACATGCTGGATTTTAATATCGTTGTAAGAGAATTCGAACTTCAGTCGAGCTAATACGTTCACTTTAAGACCCTTGGAAAGGTATGAACTTCCTTATACCAGAGTGATAGAACCTATTAGGGTCCCATTTATAGGGCAAACAGAACGGTTTAACTATTTAAATGTCTGCAAACAAATGAATGATGTAAAAAATGAAATGTTTAATTTACATTGATGTACTTGAAAGCGTTTAACTGTATGCAAATAAAAGATTCATGTTTTGATAGCAATACCACAAAAAATTAAACTATGTGAAAATAGAATTATTAGTAAAACTACTTAAACTGAGTGCAAAATTTTTTTTCTGGCTTGTTTTAAAATTGTTACGAACAAACTGTCCTTTTACAAATCATATATCTTTAATGTATATGTATTAACAGGATTTGGCATCGAATAACATGCAAGTGTTGGTGTGCCGTAAAAACACTCAAGTAACCAATCCCATTCCTCCAAAATATGGGAGATAAGGGGTTGTTTGTTTGATTGGGTCAAAAAGTACCACTACTGTTCTTCTATAAGGATGGCTTTGGCTTTAAATCACTCACGCAGGTTGATATGTCTTTAAACAAAGAAACCAAGTCAAACCTAATCAAATGTATGAAGAAAGTTGTTTATCTACTCAACCGAATACGCACGTATGGTTTCTCGTATCTAAAACTATTTAGCAGAGTACATCAAAGAAGATAAGCCTTCCTCAAATATATGGAACTTCCACAGCCCCTTATTTCATTCATAACAGTAAAAAACCCGATTCAAAACAATGTATTGAAAGAATTAATTTTAGTCTTCTATTCAGATATACATACAGCTGATCACATTAAAGTAGATATCTTATTCAATTTACAAGAGGGAAAGAGTGATATAGTCATTAACATAGGAGATGCCTGTGGTGTAATGGTTATCGTCGTAGGAAATGGACACTGCGACACGAGTTCAAATCCTGGACGTGACTGATTGCATTTCACATAGCACCAATACCCTTGGAAAAGGTATGAATCCAAATATTCTCTCTCCATCTATGGGTAAATAGTAGGGCAGACAAGGTTCTTCAGCCTTGGTGAGGCAACTAGTCTAGGAGAAGGAAAACTCTGAATTCAAACATGTTAAACTCCGCTTAAAAATTGACCTTGTATCATATCCTGCCCGAACAGAGGGGTTGGGTAAGTATGGTTAACATACATGTCTGTGGCATCATATTGAGCAAATTCAAATAACTGTCACTCAACTGCATTCATTTACGGACTTAAGAAGCAGTGTCTCATCAACCGAAAAGGACATCGACACGCCGCTAACGAAGGCATGGACAGCTATCGATAGACTCTCGATCATATGGAAATCAGACCTGACCGATAAAATGAAACGCAGTTACTTCCAGGCAGCGGTCGTATAGATACTGCTGTATGGATGCACTACTTGGACGCTAACTAAATAGCTGGAGAAGAAGCTAGACGGCAATTACACAAGAATGCTGCGAGCAATATTGAACAAGTCCTGGTTGCAAAACCCCACAAGGCACTAACTATACGGTCACCTGCCTCCCATCACGAAAACTATCCAAGTTAGACGAACCAGACATGCAGGACACTGCTGGAGAAGCAGTGACGAGCTCATAAGTGATGTACTCCTATGGACCTCCACATATGGCCGGGCAAAAGCAAGACGACCAGCACGAACATACATTCAGCAGCTATGTGAGGATACGGGATATAGCCCTGAAGAGACCTACCCGAGGCGATGAACGATAGGGAGAAGTGGCAAGAGAGGGTCAGGGATATCCGTGCTAGGGGCACGACATCATGAAGATAATGATGACCCTTCACAAACGTATGAAATCATTTTTTCTATTAAATATAGGTCAAATAGTACAACAACTGTTTTTCTACAAGTGTGACTTAACCATCTAATAACCCACGAATGTTTATATGCCATTAAAAAAAAGAAAGAATGAAGCATTTCCGTTCGTAGCGAAAAATCAGTTTGTAAATGAAACCCACCTTCGCCACAGACTTCACTGATAATAGAAAACTCTTTGATGAGAAATTGTTGGTTTGTTTGTTTGGGTTTTATGGCATATCAACCTTTGTAGGTTATTTAATTCAAAATCCATTTTTATACAAATAATCATTTTCATTTCAAACAATTCAGTTTAGAAAGAGTAAACTGTTTAATTGTCAAAAACATTTCTTTTTCAAGCTATTCAGTTGAGTCAAACAGTTCTATTTCAAACAATTCAGTTTAGTACAAGTATAGTTTTTGTTTACTCCCAGTTAAATGTCAAAATAAATCTATTTCAAACAATTCAGTTTAGCGTAATAACAATTTCAGTGCCAAAAACAGTTCCATATCAAACAATTCAGTTTACCATACAAAAACAGTTCGGGGACTCTATCAATTGCTTCCACTCTGAGCCAGAGTGGTATTGGGAGTGATGGTAATGAAGGAGTACTCCGCATTCCCCAAAGTTCCAGTATCACTGGAACTTCACCATCAGATTGCTTAGTGTCATATCTAGAACACTCGTTGGGGGAGGGATCTTACCCCTCTGCAGAGAAGCAGTCGATGTATTCTACAGCGCCAGCCGACTGGGCAACAGATGAGAATAGTTACCTAAGATTATAAAATGTCTGATAAAACACGGTAACGATTTTTCTTTTCATATCAAGCCGCTTGCTTATATATTTTGCCTCTTTGTAATTCAAATTAATGTTCAGAAAGAAGCTATTTTAACTTTCTATCCATCAAAGTAGACATCCCTTCCCCAAATTGATGAGGGGGTATCTTCATAGAGTAATGGTTGAAGTGCTGGACTCGGGAATTGTAGTGAGCGGGTTCGAACTTCAATCGCGCTATTACGTTCACTTTCAGACAAATACCCTCGGGAAAAGGTATGAAGCACCTTATAATCCCAGTTATGTGTTCAACAGAATTGCTGCTGTTTCCAGAAGTACGTCTTTGGCATCAAATAACCCTCGAAGGTTGAAATGCATTAAACAGAAGAAACCAATCAAATAGATGAAACCACCAGAGCCTCTTATTTCGTTCATAACAGTAAAAAAAAGACAAATTCAAAACAATGTATAGAATGAATTAACTTAAGCCTTCCTTTTTAATATACATACAGCAGAACCCACCGAAGAAGATATCACTTCCTCTAATAGATGGAGCCACACCGCCTCTTAGTTTATTCCTGATAAAACCCTTAATTTATCGAAAGAAGCATCTTTAACCTGTGTAGAGATACATACAACAGAAAGCATAATATAATAGATAGAAAAACCATAACCTCTTATTTTTACCCATCAAAGAGCACTGCTCTCTCTCCAAACAATGTGCAGAATAAACACTTTAAACTTCTAACAAGATATACGGGCTTGAGTACACATTTTTATGCAGGATAAAAATAAATTGAATTTAGTTTTTTCCTTTCTTAGGCTGTGTTATTTACTTTGGGGGATAACAGATGGATCAATGCTTTTCCCAAGGGCATTAGAGCTTCGTCCAGGAATTGAACTCGGATCCCCGGTGGCATTTCTAACGACGATAGATATTACATTAAGCAGGCCATCATCTATTTCCATTGAAAAGGTTTTGTAAGATTTAGAAAAATTCTGTTATCTTTAGTTAAGAAGAAAATGAAATTATTCTTATAAATGTTTAAACGTGTTCAAGATTCAGTCTCTCTCTTCTTCCCCACTCTCTCTCTCTCTCTCTCTCTATATATATATATATATATATAGTGCAATTTAAACTCAAACCTGGTTAAATTGTCATTATAAATTTATTTCACCGGAGAATATTACTATACTCTCCGTCTCGTCAGATGACTTTTAAATGTTAGACTTGAGGTTGCAGAACAGCAAATGTGAATTACAGTTTATATGTGTAAGGAAGAAAAACACCCACTGTCTTCGGACGCTGACTTGATATTACTAATATATATATATATATATATATTTTTATATATAATCCCATTACTTCGCGTTTCATTTTGATTCGGTGAGATAGTACCTACTAGGGTAACCCTTATGAGTCAAATAAATCTCTGTAAATTATTTGTATTAGATACTTGTCAGGTTATTTGCTGTTTAATGGTATATCAACCTTCTCAGGCTATTCAATGCCAAATCTATCCTTCTTGAAGAAAAGTAGTAATAGTATTTCACCCATATCTAGGAGAAGAAGGGGATTCATACATTTCCCAAAGATATTTATCCAAAAGTGAACGGGATAGAGAGACTGGAGTTCGAACTCACAACAATGCCGAAGTCTAGCTTTTTAACAATTACACCACGATGACACCCCTTTGTATTAGAAAGTAATACTTAATATCAAATAACCGTGTGCAAAGAAACTCTTAAGAAACTACATGAAAAATGTAAATTTAGATATACAATGTATACATTTGACTAAACAAGCCCAAACAGGTTGACATGCCGTTATAATCAATCAGTCGAGTAATGATATTTATTTGATGTATACTAGATACTGTATATATCTTTAGTTTAGAAGAAAATTAAATCTTCTTAAAAAAGAGTGATAAGCATATATATTTGATGCCGGTATTCTGTTTATATTCATCTCTCTCTCTCTCTCTCTTTCTCTTTCTCTCTCCCTCTCTCTCTCTTTCTCCTGATTTATATATATATATATATATGTGTGTGTGTGTATGTGTGTGTGTGTGTGTGTGTATGTTCTTATTTGTTTTGTCTACCATTCATAATGATTCTATTGCATTGGCATAGCAATTAATGTACGCATAAACTGGTCAGTGAATAACCATATATGGGTGTGTTTTGATTTAATGGTCTTCTGTTTATTTGTGGATTTTACAGTTGTGTTTACTTTCTTTAACTGTCTCCGTTGTTTCTCCACTTGCTCGTGCCTTCCATCTCAACCAAGAGCAAGTATCAGTTGCCATAATAATTTCCAAGTGGTTATTGGAAGGTTTTCGTCGACACTGAAGAGTGGATTTTAGAAAATCAATGCCCACTCCAAAATGCCTGCCTCTCCCAGCCACTTAATGTTGCCTATCAGTTCGTCTCCATCTTTGCATCTTCAAACATCTTATATAGAACTTTTCCCGGCATCCCTGCTACGAAATTTCATATTCCATTCTCTTATTTTCTTTGTCGTTTGTCTGCTGACTCTCTTGTATCCACCCTGCCATACCTCTTTTACTCTCTCTCTCTCTCTCTTTCTCTCTCTCTTCCTACCCCCTGAATATCTCTGTCTCTTGGAATATTATCGTTTCATCTGTGTCACTTGTCCACGAAGCAGTGACAAAAGATACTGCCGCGTCGTCACTGTGACTCTCTTAAAAGCTTCCTGGCCAGAAGTGATTTAGCCGTTCTTCCATTCGGCTCTTTTTCTTTCTTATCTCCTCTTTTTCGTTTATCTCCTCCAAGAACCCCAGACATTAATTCCATGCCTTTATGGAGTTTAGCATCTATTCAACGTGGCATCTTTTTCTAAACTCTTTCCTTTTTATTTCTATTCCCAGGCGGGCTACTCACCTGATTAGAGTTCTCTCATGGTTTTGTCTGAAAACGAGGCTATCCAGCCACGGCGTCCATTAGGGAACAAAATGAGACCAAAACAGGGTGAACTAGTCGTCCTCTTTTTCCATCGAATAGATGTAAAAGATAAAGAAAATCGAAATTTACTGATGGTAACTGTCAAGTCTGTGCACAACTTGACAGCGAATCGGTGAGCCCAAGTAGACATATGCACATTCATCTATCAAGACACCCAGGACTAGATACAAGCTATCTGAGGTTCAATAGAATCTTTCTCTACAGAAATCGATGTCAGCAGGCATTTCTGCTAAAAACTAATAACCTGTTATTCTGACCTTTGAAGGCAGAAACGGTAATCGATCAATTAATCAATAGGGATCTATACTTGACTAAGCCAAACCTTTTTTTTTCTCCTTATATCATTCATAGTATTGCAAAATAGTAAAAACCTACTTAGGTTTACTGAAATGTTTTCAGACTTTTCATGTTTGACATTCAATGTGAAAAACAAAGAAATGTCATTTGAACACAAAAAATTAGTTTAGTAAATTGTGTGGGTTCCCATAATGACAGCGTCCATGATTATAGCGTTACTTCTATTTAAGAAAAATAAAGGATCCTAATCAACATTGTTTAGTTATCTCCAATTATAGACAGAATTCAGCTGATTAAAAACTTTCGTTGTGTGCGGCGCAGACCTCACAAGATTATATTGGAAAATTATATACCCTCGAAATGAGAACATTTTATCACTAAATTCTTCAGCACTGAAATTTTGACGAAAAATGCAAATATGTAGCGGACCAAAACTAAGTACACCTCACATATTAACGCCATTATATATATATATATATATATATATATATATAAGAAAAATAAAATTGTTTCTTCTTATCGATATTTACACAGCATTAAAGCTAAATATAAAAAAATAAAAGTTCAAGTATAAGCAAATAATGATAATAACTAATAATAATTATAAAAGTATCAGAATATAACATACTGCTCAAATAAAAATCTCCCAATGACATACCCTTTTTTGGAACATATATATATATATGAATAGATACACTCTTAACATTTATTTTCGATAAAAGGTTAATTTTCTTTCAAACTAACGATAGGTTTGATCATTTCTCAGTATTCTGGCCGATCTAAAGAATGCTGTAATTTGGATAGTCTCCACTCATCCACTTATTTGCAATTCCTTCAGTCCTTTTATTAATTCTTTGATGACTGTACCGAGTGACCCAACAACAATTTAAATGTCAAACAGTTATATTTGACCCATAGATAAGACCCTGTCAGGTACTACCACTCCGGGTCGTGAACCGGCGAGCGACGGCAATGAAGGAGTTATCAGTGTTCCCCGAAGCTTCAGCATTACTGAAGCCTCAGCATCGGATTGCTTAGTATCCCATAACCCCTCTGCAGAGATGCAGTCGGTGTACTCTCAGCCCCAGTCGACTGGTACACAGAAGTATGTTATTCACCTAATGATATTCACGTACACTTACTCAACATTTGCATAATCGGGTGTGTCCTTGTGGTGTAATGGTTAAAGTGATTGCCTGCGGAATCGTAGTAAGCAAGTTCGAACTCCAGTCGCGCTACCAGGCTCACTTTCGGACAAATACCCTTAGGAAAGATATGAACCCCCTTATCCTCCCAGTTATGGGTTAAATAATGCCACTATTGTTCTTCTAGAAGGATGGATTTGGCATTAAATAACCTACAAGGGTTGATATGCCATTAAACAAAGAAAACAACCCAAACCATTTGCATAATCCTAACAGATGTAGGGAAGGTCCTCGCGGTACAATGGCTAAAGTACCGAGATGCGAGTTTGAACTCCAGTCACGTTTAGGTTCACTTTCGAATGATACTCTTGAAGAGAGTATAGATACCTTCATCTGCCCATCAATGGGTTAAATAGTACCACTAATGTTCTCCTACAAGGATAGCTTCAAATTACATAACCTATAAGTTTAAAAATGCCATTAAACAAAAAAAAACAAAACAATAGATTCGAGTCGTGTTTGGCGATGGGCAATACATTTTTAAATTGGAAATTGTGAAGTGAGTAATAAGCCTCATTCAACATAGTTGTCAACCCATTAAATGTAGAGTGCCTCAGTTCCCTCATTTGTGCGGATTGGGCCAATGAAACATGAACTACGAGGGTTGGTTGGTTGGCTGTTTGGGTTTATGGCATATCAACTATTGGAGGTTATTTAATGCCAAATCCATTTTCATACAGAATAACGGTCCTATTTTAAACAAAAATATTTATATTTGAAGCTATTCAGTTAAGTCACAAAGTTCTAATTCAACCAATTCAGTTTACGATAAGTATAGATTTTGTTTACGGTTAAATGTCAGAATAGTTCTATATTAAACAATTCAGTTTTGCGTAAGTACAGTTTCAATGTCACAAAGAGTTCCATTTCAAACAATTCAGTTTATCATAAGTACGCAGTCAAGTTTTATTTAACCAATAGATAGAATCCTATCAGATGCTACCACTCAGGGTCAGAGTGGACCTGGGGGCGATGGAAATCAAAGGGTACTCTGCATTCCCCAAAGCTTCAGCAATACTGGAACCTCTCCATCAAATTGTGTCATATCATGGGCACCCGTTGGGGGAGGGTCTTATCTGCAGAGGTGCAGTCGGTGTATTCTACAACCCAAGCCGAATGGACAAGAACTACGAGGGAAAACTTTTCCTGACTAGATGTTTGAGAAAAAAGAGTGGAGATTACCTCTACCAAGGAATTTTTTTTTTTCGTGACCAGCAAGGTTCTTGTTTATTGTTGGAAAATAGTATATAGCAAATGGATGTGACGGTATGGAAAAAAAGTATTTCATAACTTAGATGTTACTTTGTTTAACAGTATCATTATATTAGCTGGATCTGTTGAATTTTCCGTGGAAAAACTTTAAATTAAGCAAAAAATTTGGACGATAATTTGCTACGTGATAGTTTGTGCTACCTTATTACGTGATTAAAGTTGTTTAAGGGTTTCTCTTCGTGGTGTAATGGTTAAAGCGATAGACTGCAGAATCGTAGTAAGCGAGTTCGTACTCCAATCGCGCTATTACATTCACCTTTGGGCAAATACCCTTGGGAAAGGTATGAACCCCTTTATCCTCCCAACTATGGGTTAAATAGTACCACAACTGTTCTTCTAGGAGAATGGCTTTGGCATTAAATAACCTACAAAGGTTGATATACCATTAAACAAAGAAACCAAACCAAACTAAAGTTGTTTAAGCCGTAAAAGGTACCCAGTCTGGTTAGTAGTATCGTGTTAAGTGGTGCTCTGACACATTGAGTGTGATTTGTAAGCCACACAGATAGATGTGTAGCATGGTGTAAATCGGTAATTTATGCCTAACGAGTTCGAACAAGGCGATAAATCTACGGAAGCAAACAAACATTTTTGTTGATTGGTTGGGTTATGTAGCATATCAACCCTTGTGGCTTATTTTATGCCAAATCCTGCTTACACATATATATTATATACCTGCTTTGTAAACGTGTTGTGTTCTGGTTAGTGAACGCTTGTAGTATTAAATAAAGAGCAAACCGCGATATGTGAGGAAATAGAGTTATATTCTCGGGAAAAAGTATATACAATAGAGAGACTGTTAGTAGAAAAGAACATAGGATTAGTGAATACCGAATCAGGATATAATCCAACGATAGTATTGGCTTCCGTTATAAGAAGTGGCTCTTCACCTTTTCGACTGCTGGCATTAGTTGCTACTGATGTACATGGTAGATGGACTAGCCCATTGTGTGGAGAAAGGTGGGTAATACCCAACAAAACGAATGATTTGTAGACATCTTTTTAAAATGAGCCAGAACTCATTTATTTGCACACAGTTAAATGGTTTCAAGTATTGCTGTCTAACACTAACAATCTAATCTAACATCAGACGTTTGTTTGCACACAGTTAAATGGTATCAAGTATTGATGTCTAACATTAACAATGTAATCTAACATCAGACATTTGTTTGCATACAGTTAAATGGTTTTAAGTGTTGCTGTCAAACACTAACAATCTAATCTAACATCAGACATTTATTTGCACACAGCTGAATGGTTTCAAGTATTGCTGTCTAACACTAACAATCTAATCTAACATCAGACATTTTTTTGCACACAGTTAAATGGTTTCAAGTATTGCTGTCTAACACTAACAATCTAATCTAACATTTGTTTGCACACAGTTAAATGGTTAAATATATATGATCTATAAGTAGATAGATTACAAGTAATTTTATTTATAAATGAGCTCGAGCTAATTTCTTTGCACATAAGTGTTGCTATTATTTGCACATAGTTAAATATTTTCATGTATTGCTATTTAACACTAATAATTCTATTTGATATCAATCATTTGTTTGCCCTTTCAAGTGTTGCTAATTGTAATAGTTTTATTTGTACAAAATTAAATGGTTTCAAATATTCTTATCTAACACCAATTATTCTATTTAACATTAATCATTTGCCCTTTCAAATGTTGTTCGCAGTGATAGTTTCATTTACACAAGATTAAATGGTTCCAAGTGCTGTGATTTGACCCTAATAATTCTATGCAACAATTATTTTTCTTGTGCGAAAGGTAAAGTTACAGTTGATCACAGAATAGTTTATTGGTGGTTAAAGAAAATTCACTTGGGTTGCAAGATCGTCGTTGATCAAGATCATCAGGTAGTTTTAAAAGTGTGGCTTCCGAGGCTGTGCTCCAAGGCATTGAGTCAAATCGAGTGTGTAGCACCCGCAGAGTATCAAACGAGCTCAACAGCTTACAATCCAGTGAGATTTGTCACCTTCATGACCTCAGCAAAACATTGGGAATTGCAGAATTATGCCTTACGTTGCAAAAAAATATAGCTGAATTTTTGACTCACTCTAGTTGGAGGATTTATTTTCAGCGCACCCCTAACATTTGGCTAAAGGATTTATTGTTCCATTTTTTTTCATCTATTACGTTAGATTCTATCACCAAATTGCCGCTTAGAAGGTATGTTTTTTGACATTTTTTTTCTTTTTTTACATTTCAGTTTTTAGGTTATTTTATTTAGATTCCTCAAATTTTTCCTGAAAATGTTGACAGAGGTGACAAGTGAAAGATCTGTTTCTTCCCTCAGATAAAAAAAGAAAAGGAAAAAAAACGACATTGCATTACCGTTGAAAAGGATTAAGAGTGCAACAATAAAATCAAATAATCCTTTCCATAAAGAGATTTTGCGTATTTCCATTGTTTCTATTTTTTCTTTTTCCTTTTCTTTTTCTTTTTTTAGTGAGATTTTTTTTTCTTTCTTTCAAGAATACGTGAACATTAAATATATCCGATTATATTCATGTCTGTGTTTCGATAAAAA
The DNA here is from genome assembly GCA_963585895.1 of Sepioteuthis lessoniana. Classification (NCBI taxonomy): domain Eukaryota; kingdom Metazoa; phylum Mollusca; class Cephalopoda; order Myopsida; family Loliginidae; genus Sepioteuthis; species Sepioteuthis lessoniana. The sequence continues at coordinate 84,979,661 of OY757909.1, read as the reverse complement.
AATCATTTCGTTATATGGAAGAAGAAGAAGAAGAAGAAGAAGAAGAAGAAGAAGAAGAAGAAGAAGAAGAAGAAGAAGAAGAAGAAGAAGAAGAAGAAGAAAAAGAAATTTCCTGGAAAAAGGTTGTCATTTAAATATTTTTAAGTCAAAGGAGATTAGAGGACGGAAAACACAGTCTACAAAAAAAATTGGATAGACGAAGATGGAACTGATGTAGAAAGAAAGGTTATTGTTGTTATTATTCTATTTCTTTAAAGAAGCCTTTCTTATTTTTAGGGAAGATACGAAAATAATTATATTCAGATGTATTATCTTATAAATTTATTGCTGAAAGTCATATATATGACTTTGATATAAAGAGATTTCAATTGGTTCAATAAGTTTTCAGACTTTTCCATAACATGCGATCCTTTTTTGATTCCTTTTAATGGGATGTCAACATTTCTAGGGTCATTCTAAGCCCAAAGCTTAGGGAATCACGTTCACTGTATTTTCACATTTACATTTTGGTGTAGTTTTTTCTTAAGATTTTTTTCAAATTTTTGGCTTTTTTTTCTATTATATGACATCAAATATTCTTATATAATAAAAAATATTTTCAGACAGTTCTATGGCTTCAAATATTCCCATCCAATGTTAATAATTATATGGTTTAAAGCAATTATTTTCATTTAATAATTGTACTTTGTTTGCTGTCAGTAATAAAGTTTCAAATAACTAAAATAATCCAGAGTAAAAAATTATATCAATTCTTCATTATGACCATCATTTGCTGCTAGTGCGGATTTCCCTGACTCTCTCTCTCTCTCTCTCTCTCTCTCTCTCTCTCTCTCTCTCTCTCTCGCCTTTCGTCTCTGTCATCTATCGCTTCCAGCAAGTCCTCTAGACTACACCCTGAGTCCGTAGAGAATTGTTGTTGGTAGATTCTACTTGGTTGTCCTACACTTGCACGCCCGTTTGAAGGGGTCCTCAGGAGACATTGCTTATGAGTTCGTTCTTACTTCTCCAACAGTGTCTTTTCCATAATATATGGTTTCAAGTATTGCGATGTATCACTAAATCCATTTGAACATCAAAACTATTCAGAAGCTATTGGAAGCACTGTTGTGGATGTGAAGTAAGGCGGATGAATCCAACGTCGAGTCAACGGCAAGCGTAAATAAAATGCTAAGGGAAGAACCCTACAGGTCAACGGCTGGGATCACATAGTTCAGTCAGGAAACTACTGCCACTCATCTATAAGGTTGGCGAAAGGTTACCAGGACTTTGAAACTATTCTTAATACAAATTATTTACGGTTATATGGTTTCAAGTATTCTTATCTAATACAAATACTTTACACACTTATATAGTTTCAATTATCTTATGATAATAATGTTTTGTAAATGATTGAACAGTTCAATTTGACCTGTAGATGGGACCCGAACAGGTGCTGCCATTACGGGTGGAATGGATCTGGGAGTACTGGCAATGAAGTGATACTCCACACTAGCCAGAACTGAAGCCTCACTATCTGACGCAGGTCTGTGTCATGCCTCGGACTCTTCTTCTAAAAAAGATTCAGCCAGTGTATTCTAAGATTCACTTACTGGCCTAGAGCCTCTTTAAAATTAAATGGCCTAGTCGGCTTGGGCTATAGAATACACGGACTATACATCTGCTGAGGGGTAAGACTACCCTAATGAGTATCCTAGATATGACACCAAAAATATGATGGTGAGACGCCAGTAATGCAGGAGCTTTGGAGAATGCTGTGTACTCCTTAATTGCCATCACTCCCAGGTCCACTCTGTTCCGAAGTTGAAGCAGCTGATAGGGTCATATCAATGGGTCAAATTGAACGATTTGATATTTACACTTTGTGTAAACAAATGACTTATGCTAAATTGAATTGTTTGAAATAGAACTGTTAATCATTTAAGTGTGTTAACAAATGGATGATATATTTGATTGAATTCAGAGATACAGTACAATACTTGGGACAATTTAACTGTGTACAAAAGAAAGAGCGTAGGCTCGTTTAAAAATGTCAGCAACAAAATGTGTTTACAAATCATGTATGATATATATGTATAAGAGTTTTTAGCATTAAATAACCCGTAATGGTTGATATGCCATAAAACAAAACAAAACTAAACAATTTAAAATCAAAATTGTGGTCTATTTCAAACTGATGAGTATGTGTATATATGTTTTGTGGGTCTTATTTTCTGTATACATGGAATCAAACCTTGTTAATAGCTTTCAAGTACCAAGCCTTCTTTAATTATTTGGTAACTCATTCTTAATTTGGTTTTTAAATAAAGAAAAATCTGTTCAATGATATTTTTGTTAAAAGAGGAATTTCACTCATTGTATTTGGGTGTTTTGATTAGTCTTATATAGCAGAATCCCACCAACTGCAAATTCATTTATCTGTAAACGTTACCCCCTCTCGCCCCCACACACGTTAACTTTCTTCTAACCATGTCACTTCTTACGCCGGCCGGTGATCAACTAGTGGCTGAGGGGGTAACGCACATTTCTTTACCTACACAAGAATACGATCGAGGGAACGGAGAAAATAGAAGGACAAACGAACAAACAAAGCTTGGGGTTAACCAAGAGCAGAGGAAGGTATTGCAACACTATATGCATGTGCGGACTATCGCTAGCGTGGGTTACAAGCGAAAATTCCACCATGCTACTGGAATCAGACTCATCTTGACTCACTGTCGCTGGACCCTATCCCATGCTGCCTCGCCTCTCTGCTGTCCAACCGCCAACTCTCTGCTGCTTGCCTCTGCTGTCCAGCCGCCAACTGCCCTCTCTGCTGTCCAGCCGCCAACTCTCTCGTCCGGGTCCCCCGTCAACTGCCTCTCTCGCGTCCCCTTCCCACTTCCGGATACGGCGAGATTTCATGTCCAAGAATCCTTTGTCTGGTTTCGCGCCAAAATAGACAATTGAATCGTCTGCTTTGGCAGCCCAACCACATAGTGCTACATATCTACTTAAGCCTTATCCTCAACACTCAATTTAAAATCGTTTTTGGTGGCCATTATTCTCAATATGAGGAGGTGTTGAAAAGTTCTCGACGCGACTAAGACGCGAATGGACTAAATTCGTTAACGGCACATACTATTTTACATATTCCTCTGACAGCTCAGTACAGTTGATACATAGTTTTTTCAGGATATTTTAACACACACACACACACACACACACACACACACACACACACACACACACACACACACATACGTATATTACACATGAAGAAAGTTTTATTAAAGTCAAGATATCAAGCGATGAATCAAGTCATTTAGAGTTTCTAAAAGTTATATTTATGGAATATATATTCGAATTGAATGAAATGAAAAACATTTTATTCAGAGACCGAGACAGATAGTGAAAGAGAGACAGATAGACTGGATAGTTGAATAAAAGAAACAGAAATAGAGGAAAATCAAAGAAACAGAGAAAGAGAGATAAGACATGCTGGAAGACAGAGTTTTGGTTTGGTTTCTTCGTTTCATGGCATATGAACCTGCATGGATTATTTAATGCTAAAGTCATCCTTGTAGAACAGTAGTAGAATTATTCAACCCAAAGCTTAGCAGGGTAAATGTTTTCCTACCTTCCCTAAAGGTATTAGTCTGAAAGTCCACGTAATAGCGTGACTGAAGTTCGAACTCGCTTACTTTGAAACAGCTGTTTAGAAATTTAGCCACTACGCCATAGGAACCTCTCCGGAAGATAGAGATAGAGAAAGAATGAAATTGGGAGAGATGGTTTGCTTTTGTTTCGTTTCTTTATTTAATGGCTTATCAATCTTCATACTTTTTTTAATTCCAAAGCCATCCTTGCGAAAAACGCACACACACACACACACACACATATATATATATATATATAGATAGATAGAGAGAGAGAGAGAGAGAGAGGACTGAGAATGAGTGAGAAAGAAAAATGTTCGGTAGTGTAGCATTCCTTCTGTAGTTAAACACACGTGGCACTTTTTTTTCTGGTGACTTTAAACCTTTCAAAAATACTTTACCGTTTTTCGTTAATGTAATTTCCTTCTTCGTTAGGCCAATAATTTGTCAGTGCTACTTGAGTAGAATCTATATCATAATTGATTGAAAATAAATAAATAACAGGGAGATTTGAATACAATCGCCTTGGCACTAAGGCAAATAAAGAAGGCTACAATGAAGTATATTATGGTGGAAAGGGGTGAGTTGAGCGATTTGGGAAACGTACTCGACCAATTAAGGGCTTAACGGTTTGATGAGGTCTTGTCTACCTTGAAATGACAGACATCATCTAATGAACAATGCCATAAAGGTGTTTCAGTCCAATTTCGGCGTCCATCAGACTGTTTTATGATCTGCCAAGGAAAGGCGAAAGTCGAATCTGTATTTGAACCAAATCTCGTCAACAGAGGATTTCGATGACTTCATCAGATGTCACAAACGCCATTTATATCATATTGGATGATATCGAGTTGAAACATTCACCTGTGTATTCAAAGTACTTGCTCGGGGCAATTGTCAGTTTTAGCATCATTTGATATATTGATTATCAGATAAATGCAAAAGTTTTCAGCGTCGTCTGCAACCTAATGTTCGGGAAATCGGAGAAGTGCTTTTCTTCCATTACAGGTTACATTGTTTGAAATATTCACCTGTGTATTCAAAGTACTTGCTTTAGGTTGATTTTAGAGTCTTTGGACACATTAATTATAAAGAAAAGGCAAAAGTGTCCAGCGTCGTCTGTTTACCAATGTAAGGGAAATCAGAGAAGTGCCTTTCTTCTATTGAAGGTTACATTCCTTTGAAGTATACACCTGAGTATTCAAGGTACTTGCTTGGACTGATTGTCGGTTTTATTGTTTTCGCATACGTTAATTATAAAGTAAATGGAAAATAGTTCAGTTCAGTGTTAGTGAACTCTGAGAACTATCTTTCTTCCTTTGTAGGTTACATGGGTTGGAAATATTCACCTGTTTATTCAAAGTATTTGCTTACGGTGATTATCGGTTTTAGTGTCTTCGCATCCTTTAATTGTAAGTGAATGCAGAAGTTCCCAGCATCTGCTGCCACCGAATATTAGAGAAATCCGAGAAGTATCGTTCGGCCATTAAATCTTAAATGAACGTTAAAATATTTACCTCTTTGTTCATGATATTTGCTCCTGTGACAGTATGTTTTATTACTGTTATATTCACGGATTAATGTCAATGCAAAATTACATGGCAGAATTTTTCATTCAGTGTAAACGAAATCTTAGAAGTACCACAAATGTTTACCCAGCAAGTTATTTCTTGTACGTTCATATGTTTTTAAAGAAATATTTGCCGAAACGAGTTCATTTTATTTATTTGGGTGAGATTAAATATACAAAACATATTAAGCATTTTTTTTATTAAGCCCAGTCAATAGAACTACATATGCCAATTTTATTGTGAGATTAACTTCCTTGTTTTCAACACTCTTCTCAGGACGATTAGGAAACTTCTGTTTCCATTATGATAGTAATCCATCTGGGTATAAATGCAGTGGCGCCGAGATTAATCTTTCACATTTTCCTCTTGCTACTGAGAAAGACATAACTCTGTTTGGTAAGTCTTCAAACACTCCGCTTACTGCAGCCTAGATCATTACCAGTGGTCTACAATTTCTAAAAGTCACACTCTGTATACATAAACAACATGTACATGCTTACAGTATACAAATTCACATGATTTTACTTATATTTCCAGACACAAGCAACCAAATGTTTTCTCAGGTATATCTCTAAAAACCCCGTTATATCTCTTTTAGTAATTTTACAGATATGAGTAAATTAACTTTCCTCTCTTTATACAGTTTATTCTTCTGCATCTTCATTTTTGTTTAGTTTAGACGTTAAATAAAAGCTAACATAAAACAGTCTGATTGAGTGCGATTAGCGTAACGGTTACCCCTGTAGAAAATGGAATCGTCGATCCGAGATCAATTCTTGAACGAGACTGCTTGCATTTCACTTCGTTTTAATTCCCTTTGAAAAGTTATGATTCCATGTGTCCCCTCTCCAATTATGGGTAAATAATTGGTCAGGCTGAGTTCTTTTGCTTTTGTCAGGAAAAACCTTGAATCCAAACCAGCTTTACTCCGCCTAAAATTGACCTTTGTCACGTCTTTACCACGGTTAAGAGGTTGAGTTGATACATAAATAAAACGTTACGCTCAAATAATGTTCTTAACGTTTCATTTTCCCATGAAATTTGGTTGCTTTATTTAATAACATAAGAATCTTCGCTGCCATTTGATATCACTTTTATCCTTGAAGAGGAACAGTAGAGGTCCTGTTTAAAAAAAAGCTGGAGAGGATAAGAGGGTTCATTCTTTTCTTTCCCAGTCAACTGGGGCTGTAGAATACACAAACTGCTTCTCCGCAGAGGGATAAGCCCCCTTCAACGAGTGTCCTGGTTCTGACACTAAACAATCTCATGGTGAGGTTCCAGTAATGCTGGAGCTTTGGGGAATGTGGAGTACTACTTCATGGCCATCACTCCCAGGTCCACACTGTCCCGCTAAACTGAATTGTTTGAAATAGAACTGTTTTTGACATTTAAACGGTGTACTTATATTAAAACGAATTGTTTGAAATAGAACTGTCTGACATTTAGTTGCATGTAAACAAAAAATCATACTTATACAAAATTGAATTGTTTGAAACTTTTATGAAAATGACTTAATTCGGCGTTAAATGATCCAAACAGGGTTGATACGCCGTAAAAAAACAACAAACCAATCAAATTCATTCTTTTTCGAAGGGTATTATTTTGAAACTGAACGTAATAGTGCGATTGGAGTTCGAACTCCCTCACTACGATGTCACTGTCCAGTGCGTTAACCACCAGTATCTGGGAACGGGAAAGGGTTGTTTTATGTAAAAAGGAGTTATCTGTTTAATTTTGGCTTTGGCTTTGGAACTGTGTTAGATGCCAAATTGTTTGAGTCAGATTTAAATTTGCGTTACGTTGAAACATGTAAAATTCTTAAATAAGTTCAGTCTAAAAAAAAGGTTAAAAGTGGTTCAGCAAATTGTTAATGATTCGTCTGAAAGAGTGGAAAGTATAATTTATTCATAATTTACTTTAAAAAGAAACAGAAAAATGTGGAAAAAGTTTGTGAAAAACAAAAAAATATGAGACTAAAAAAGAAAAAAACGATCAATTTATAAAACAAAATAAAACAAGGTTCGAGGGTGTAGAAAGAAAGAAAGAAAGAAAGAAAGAAAGAAAGAAAGAAAGAAAGAAAATGAGAGAAAAGAGAGTCGGGGAGAAAGAAAAGGTGAATCGGTTCGGTATCTTTGTTTTATGCCATATCAACTCTCGTGGGTTATTTAATGCCAAAGCCATCCTTGTAGAAAAAAAAAGCAGTGATAGCATTTAACCTAGAGCTGGCGGTCAGATAAGGGGATTTATGCTTTTCCCAAGGGGGTTTGCCCAAAAGTAAACTTGACAACGTGAACAGCTTTAGAGGTTTCAGTATAGTACGCAATTTACCAACCCCTCCGCTCGGGCAGGAAATGACACAAGGTCAATTTTTTTAAGCGGAGTTTAACAGATTTGAATTCAGAGTTTTCCTTCTCCTAGACTAGTTGCCTGACCAAGGCTGAAGAACCCAGTCTGTCCTACTATTTACCTATAGCTGGAGGAAGAATAATTGGATTCATACCTTTCCCAAGGGTATTAGTGCTATGTAAAATGCAATCAGTCTTTCCCAGGATTTGAACTCGTTTCAGTATAGTACAGTTGCCATTACACCTCGCGGACTCTCTCGAGTGAACGACAGATGGAATTAAGGATGGAATGTAAGTAACAAGGTGAAAATAAAAGAGTGAGACCGATGAGATCAAATGAAGTTAAGCAAGACGGAGATGGGGAAAAAGAAAGAGCAAGAGTAACTTGAAACCGAAAGAATAATTATGAAATGAAATGAGAAGAAAGAGGAATAAAAGGAGCGAGTAAAAGAGTATTTGAAAGGAAAAGAGAGAGAGAGTGGGGGGGAGGTAAGGGAGACATAGGATGCGAACGAGAGAGAGACGGAGAGAGAGAGAGAGAGAGAGAGAGAAAGGGTGTGAGTGTGTGGGGGGGTTAAATCAAAATGTTTATTTATCCTCAACAAATTGGATAAATGAAAAGACTTTATTGCTTTCTCCAACCCAATGTAAGAAACAACGGAAAGAGAAGTGGCGTATAATTTGAAAGTGTATTGTCCTTTATTAAACTGTTTCTACTTTAGCACAAGGCCAGAGATATGGAGCACCACGTTAGAATAGAACTCACTAAAAATAGTCAACCAGTGCAGCTTGTCAAACCATTACACCACACGAATTGGGTCTAATTTAACAGTTTAGTCACTGACACCACGAGTTCGAATCTACTTGGATGTCTTTATGTCATTCTCTTGTGTCAAAACTAAGCTCCAACTTTTTTTTTAAATGACAAACACTTGAGATAAAACACAGGCTTAGATGATTTTATGTCTTTACGAAAAGCACTAAAGCGAAGCAAACTCCCCAAACCTATCATGTCGTCTGGATGCTATTCAGAGTAATCCCATCTCATTATATTTCTCAACAGCACTCACCTCCTCCTAAAGTAAAATGTCCTGGATTACTTGGTATTAGCAGGAAGGCACAATTTCTGATTCTTTAACAATCGTTCACGAGTGATTACGTTTTGAGATCTTTAAAGATATTTAATTGTCCTATTTACGCATAGCTGAAGGGAGGATTAGATTCATGCCTTTCTCAAGGAAAGTAATGTTAAATGAACTCAAAATCGACCTCCTCTCCTACCTCAGGAGAATTGAATCCGTTTCACTGATTCCATTATCCGTACCTTTATCTCTTTCAACTCTCCTTTCCCACCACACAGTTCCTTCCAAGCAAAGCACTATAGGACTTTACACTCCTATATTTAATTTGGGCGGTATGCCACTTGTTCCCACAAAGATGGCGGACGCTCAATGTTCAGTCTCGGGAAACCATTGGCCAGGAGGACCACGTGATATGCTTACAACTACGTCGGCGCGCGAAAATTCAAGTCCTGCGTCTTGAGCCACTGATAAGATTTTTTTTTTCTATAAATACGCTGTCTTAAAACACATTCTCCCTCTTTTACGAATTTTCGTCGTAGCGGCAACACTCTTTTACGAATTTTCTTCGTAGCTGCAACACTCTCCTTTTGACGAAATTCACCCGTATCAGCAACACCATGCCTCGCAGACATTATTATACAAGAACTATGAGACGCTTTCCCGTCTTTAAAAAACTACTGGTTTCTAATCATAAAAAAAAGACATTTTAATTTTACAATTCTTTTTGTAGTTTAGTTGTGTTACACACACACACACACACACACACACATACACACACGAGCTCACACATATATATACACACTATCAGTATGTTAGAGTTAGTTATGTTTTCATGTATTAATGTAAGTTTTGATATTATAGAATATAAATTTGTTTTTGTTCGTTCGCCTTGTTTTAAATGTTCATTTTGTCCACGCCGTTTTACAACCATTATCTATTCCACTTCTTTTACGCACACTCACCCCACAGCACTTTTATCGAGCAAGAATTTTTCCTATTGCAAAAAGCTCAACTTTATCGACTACGTCGTACACCTATAATGATAATCCCAGCAAATACTATTTACTTTGACGCAAAATAATCTTCCCCCATTCACGTGGCGTCTATTTTTCCAGCAGAGATACTGAAAGAGTTATCAGAAGATCCTGTTTCTCACTGGCTAGTTGAATCTATTCACCAATGTCATTGGCGCATGCGTGCGTGATAAACAAGACATCACGCTTCTTATTGGCCTATTGGTAGCTTCTTATCAACGAGCAGAATTCGGGCTCAACGTTGCAGTTATCTTGTAATGCTTCTTAGAATGTCGACATGCTGCCTAAGAAAATCGACTTAATCACTGCTGAGGCCTGCGAAGTTCAAACTTGAGTCGTGATTCCCAGAGTTCAGTTTACCTCGCTCTTAATTTAACCTCCATTCACGACGAAGGAGAACCTGAGTCGGTGTTATGTGCATGGATCTCACAGAAAAAAAAAGAATGTGGCTGAAAATTAGTCCTTCGCTTGATAGTCATGTTGCATTTACTTTTATATCTAACTTTATCTACTGAAGCAAAATAGCCGGTGATGACAAAGAAAAAAAAAAGTAGATTAGAAAAGATTTTATCCGGAAAATATGGAGATTGATACTTAAATAAAAGTGATCGTAAAAGGGATTTTTTCTGATAGCGAACTTATTGGAAAAAGAAATATCTCTCTTATTCCTGTCGACGCCCTTCTATCTGCGGTAATACCGAGAATAGTAGAAATACACTGACTATATCTCCTGTAGAAATATAAGACCCACCTTCTTCAACAGAAGGAAATGTTCTGGTTATAATTCTGCATAGGGTGATGAATATTGAAGATCCGGAAAGTGTAGAGTACCGCTTCATTACCATTACTCCCATGTCCACTCTTATCCGGAATGTTAGTAACAGTCAGGGTTTCATCTATGGGTCTGTTTAAAAATTATTAATAATGGATTGGAATACCTAAAACCATATAACTGTGAGCGAATAAATTATTATTGAACAGAATTATTGTAATTTTGCCCTGTGGGAGGGTCTTAGATAATGCTGACTGTAGTTAAGGGGCACTCCCCCCCGCCATTAAACATGATCTTTTTCGGATGACATCAAATTACATATATGAAGCTCCATTTCAGGGGATCTGTAGAGTGTGGATTACTCTTTCATAGCCATTATTCCAAGGACCACTCAGATCCAAAATGATTTTACCTGTTAGGGTCTCATCTATGGGTCAAACAGTGATATTTAAAAAATATACGTATTCGATGGGACCGACTGAAAAGAAAAAGAAATCTTTAAAACAACATAATTGTTGTAAGATCGAAACTTACCTTCATCATTGACTCTTCCAGCACTATATTACTAGCGTCGTAATATCCTAAAACGGCAGTTGTAGAGCAGTAATCAACATTCTCTGCAATTTAACCGCCCACACCGTACCCAACCCTATATTTCTTTGCCCCTCTAGACTAGGTCTGGCTTGTTTTTGGTGTTTTCGGACACCGGAAAACAGTCGGCCTCCATTTTCGTAAACGGGGGGATGGGAGGGCAACCAAACAGGGGAATTTTTTCCTTAGTTTTCATTTGTATATATTTTGCGGTTTTTCTCCCATTTCCATAAATAAATCACAAATTGTAAATAAAATCATACATCACTTTCTGGGTTTTAAGTAGGTCTTTTTCATTGAGCAAATGTGGTATTTTGGTGGTTACTGCGCGAATGGCGATGGATGAATGGTTATATATTGTACTGTTGAATGGATCGGCGAATGTGGCTAGCTAGGTTCCCTTAGTCAACATAGTAAAAGCTAGACCGCTCCCTAACCCCTCCCGCCAAAAATCTTAAGGCCTTGTGCCTTCTTGTAATTTTCTTACAAGAAATGAAGGCAGTAGTAGAGGTGTGGTAGCAGTAGTAGAAGGGTACGAGAAGTACGACTACCAATATTGGACTCTATTCTTTGTAACTTTTGTTAATATATCTTTCTTACCTCTAAACCGTGTTCCGTGTTTTCCTTCTGTGTACCGACTTTGGGTCCACATCAATAATATAACCAGGAACGTAAATAAACGTGATTCTCTGACCTCTAGTCATAAAAAAATCCTAGACAAGCTGACATACTGTTAAAACCAATGAATTAATCTATCGCATTACATTCAAAGGCAGATAGATAGATAGATAGATAGATAGATAGATAGATATGATTAAAAATCCATTATTGTATTGGATATAGATTTTTATAGGTACATAGATTTGAAGAATTGTATTTAGAAAAAAAGGTAATTGAATGATAAAATTCTTCTCGTATTCCAAATGATAAATGAAGAAAACTATGTTAACTCTATGAACACAAGTAACATTAAAAACCTACAGTCACCACTTCCAGGTCCAATATATATATATATATATATATATATATATATATATATATATCCTCTCCCTATATATATATATATAGGGAGAGTATTGCTATATGTATATATATATATAGGGAGAGGGTACATAAAGAGGGAGAGAGAGAGAGAGAGAAATAAAGAGTGTGTGAGGAGATGAAGAAGTACTCCAAAAATATTTTCCTGCCATTTTCTAAAAAAAAAAAAAAAGATGCACCCATTCAGAAACGTTAAACCGTGTTCCGTATGTTTTATCAATATTAATCTCCCTGAAAGCCCCTTCTTATTCCTACTCAAAAGTAGAAGAAGTATGCTGCTGCACAAGCTGGAAGGTCAATGTTGATTTAACGTCCCAGGAGTGAGACTTCATTGATTAAAACAGGCGGCAAATTAATCGCAATCGACCAGTAATCAACTTCGACGGCCACACTGTCTGTTTTCTTCTTCTGTAGTATGTGACCGACCCCTTTCTACCTCCTCTTTGCGTGTGGGCACGAGTGTAGAGTGTCAACGATTAATCGTCTTTGACACCAATATTTCAAGTTTGGCTGTCTCTAGAAGGCCGGCCCACAATTGCGTGAGTCTTAGCACAATGTTTCAACAAAGAACGGCGCAGTTGGTAAAAAAAATAAAAAATAAACGAAAATGCATGTTAGTATGCGCGCCAAAAATGGTTGCTTCATTCCACCCTGAAAATGACATGGATGTGAGTGTGTCTGCGTATTCATGAGTTTGTGTGTGTGTGGATTACTGTTCGTAATTCATCGAATCTCTGCGTGTAAGTGTATATGTATTTTACCAAATAGTTCCGCTGAGAACAGGATGTGATATAAGGTTAATTTCTTTAAGCTGGTTTGAATTCAGAGTTTTTGGATGGTTAGTTGATTGGTAGCTTGGTCGGTTGGTTGGTTGGTATTCTTATGGTATATTAACCCTTGTGGGTTATTCAGTACAAAATCTGGATTATATATATATATATATATATAGTTCTATCTAATATTAAGCATTGGTTTGCGTTTAGTTAAATGATTTCAAGTATTGCTATCTAAAACTAGTAATTCTATTCAGTATTTATTATTTGTTTTCACACAGTTAAATAGGCTCAAGTATTGCTATTTAATATTAGTAACTCTATTTATCAAGTATTCCAATTCAACGCGAACAACCAGCACACAGCTCTATAGTTTTAGATAACTTATAATGCTTAAAAATAATACTCCTTAGTAAGTGACTGAATTGTTCTGTTTGGTCGAGAGTTGGGACCTTAACAGGCATTTTCACTCCAAGTCAGAGTGAACAAAAGAGTAAGGATAAGGAAGGGGTACTTCACCATATTACACAAAGTCTAGGATTGGAGCACCATCAGATGCAGTTTAATTCCATACCCAGGACATGAATTCAGAGAGGTTTCCTTCATCTAGGTCGGTTACTTCTCATAATAGATTCAAAAGGGATACTATTAGATTTGATTGGGTTCCTTTGCTTCAGTGGCAGATCACCATTCATGGATTATTTAATGCCAAAGCTGTCTTTTTCGAAAAGCTGCATGGTGATAAAAAGGATTCATACTTTTACTAAGGTTATTTGTCCAAAAGTGAACGTAATCGGGCTATTGGGTTTTGAACTCGTTTACTATGATGTCACAGATCTGAATATTAGCCCCTACGTCACAAAAAAAAACCCACGGATATTATAAAATATTATTTATTACCAAACTCTACAGCATTGATATAGTAACCAAAAATCGGAAGTCAAAAACAGCAGTCCAAAATGAAAGACAACACTTACATACTTTATGCAATCTTTTTTTTTTTTTTGGTTATAAATGTGCGATTTTAGTCATAAGTATTGTCTAATAATATCCATTTTTTATTTATACCCAACCACTCTGCCACTAGCACAATGTGAAACAATGTAATTTTTTGTGGAGTAAAGATGATTTGAATTTAGTTTTATTTTTCTTTGGCTGTTTGCCTCACCAAGATAAAAAAAAGCAGGTTATCATATCCCTTCCCCATAGATGATGAGGAAACATATGGATTCATGCCTTTCACTAAAGAATTAGTACGAATTGAAATTCTAACTTCCTCGTCCAGTATTTGAACTCGTATTTCCAATTCTATTTCCTACACTATGATATGGATTTAATAGTACAACTATTGTTCTTCTATAAGGATGGCTTTGCCATTGAATAACTCACAAAAGTTGATATGCCATTAAACAAAGAAATCAAACGTAAGCATTTCCTATGATTATAACTGATTCATCAAGAGCTCCTTCGACTAGTGAGTGTACGTGAGTCAATGTAAAAACCCCTGCAATTTCACAGATTTGGTTAATCATTTAGGAGGGCTTTTTTGATCCCTATAAAATTAATTAAATAAAGTTTGAACCAAAATGTTGTCAAACATATTGAAATTTAAGCTTTGGAATTTTTATGAAAGCATTTAAAATTTGATTTTTAAGACTAGAGCACAAATGGGCAGCTTATAAATCAATGAAAAATTAAAGCTAACAGCGATGCATTTTGATGAGATTTTTTTTTGATGAAAAACAGGACAGCTTTGTTCATATTATCCAGATTTAGCTCCGAGCAAGTCTGAGATGTTCTTCGACCAAACAAAAACTCGTTGGAATAAGTCTGTTGAGTTTCAAGGTGACCGCTTTGAATAAAACTAATAATCGCTGATCCTTTTTGTCTCGTCAAATATATGTGGTCGTGGTATCTTTGTTTAATGAAATATTAACCTTCGTTATTTAATTAATCCAAAAGCCATCCTTATAGAACTGAAGTAGTTTGGTTTGGTCTTATTGCATATCAATCATTATTCGTAACTTAATGCCAAATCCTGTTTTATAAAAATAAACAGTTCTATTTCAACCAATTCAGCTTAGCATAAGAGCATTTTTGTTTATACCCAGAAATGTAAAGACAATTATTTTTCAAACAATTCAGTTTAGCATAAGTACACAGTTTAAATGTTAAAACAATTCTATTTGAAACAATTCAGTTTTGCATAGGTACACAGTTTAGTTCCATTTGATCCATAGATAAGATCCTATCATGTGCTACCACTCCGGGACAGAGTGGACCTGGGAGCGATGGCAAGGAAATGATAACCTGTATACTCCAAAGCTCCAGCATTACAAGAGCTTTACCATCAGATTGTCAGTGTCATATCTAAGACACTCGTTAGGAGAGTCTTACTCCTCTGCTGAGATGCAGTCGGGGTGATCTACAGCCCCAGCCGACTGGGCCAGAACATTAATGGTACCCTTTTCCCAAGGGTATTAGTCCAAATGTAAACACAATAGAACGACTAGAGTACGAACACGATTACAACGAAGTCATATTTAAGAACTATGATACGGCTTCCCACCGTGTTCAAATATGATACTATATTCACTATATTATTTGAATATAATGATCATTACTTTCTTGATTAAGCCAAGGATTTTCCAGCATGTCCCACTATATTTGCGTGTGTATATGTATATCAGTTCGTGTGAGGGTGAGTGTGTTTGTATGTGTACGCTTGCTGTTGTCCGTTTACCTATCCCTGTTTACATGTGTAACCCGATACGCACTTACCGCGTATTTTTGTTTAATAAAAAATTGATACGAAAAAACTAAATAGAGGTAGGCCCCTGTGGCGTAGTGGATAACGTTCTTGACTGCAATGTTGTTGTGAGTAATTTCAAACTCCAGTGGCACCGCTACTTTCACTTTCCAATTAATACTCTTGGAAAGGTATGACCCCACCCCCCGCTTACACCCCCGCCAGCTATGAGTTAAATAGTATCACTTCTATTCTTCTACAAAGATGGTTTTGGCATTTAATAACCCACGAAGGTTGATATGCGATTAAACAAAGTAGTCAAAACCAAACCTTACAAGTGTATTTATTTTTTTATGATACCCTAATGATTCACTTCTTTAAAAGGTGTATCATCAATATTATTACAGACCGCGATTTTTATGAGAACACAGTTCTCCTACAAGTCGTCTAGTTTTCTTGAGCTATCTCATTTCTAAAAGAATTTAGTTTTTCTTCGTCCTTGTTATTCTGAAAATACACAAGGGTAATTTCCAATTTTTATTGTTCTAAATAGAATTCTACTTCTTTCTTTTTTCATGCCTGATTTGAGTCGTAGAATTTATTTTAAATCTTGTTCAATAGAAAATGAGATTTCCAATTGATTTAAAATTTATACCAAAATGAATATCGTATTGTAGTAATTCTACTAATGGTGACCTTCCAGTAGATTTTTAAAAAATAAGACATGGTGACAAAAACGATTTAAACATTTAACAGTATTCTCTAGACTTCGGCATATAAGTCGCTCTCACAGGTCTAAATTTTCACGTGAAGAAATATCTTGCCTAATTACAACTTGATTGAATAATTCATCAACAAATGTATTCTTATAATTTATAATTTGTTAATTGTAATTCGTTATTAACAATCTAAGAAGTGATAAATTAGAATGATTGAATGCTGAATTCACTATTTAATATAAACATGTTTCAAGGTTTATGTACATCGCAAATTAGCGAAACGGTTTCATTATTATCAGCAAGGTGTGCCAACTGTATGGATCTCTCTCTCTCTCTCACTCTCTCACTCTCCCTCTCTCAAAATTCGTCCAAATCTACAATCACTCTCGAAAAATCTTTTAGAAGGCGCTCAGTGTCCGCACTGATCTGATGAATGTTTATGAGTAGAAGTCCGTAAGAGGACGTCATTAATAAGTTATTGGCTTCTTAATCAGAGCCCATCATGTCTTAACTTACTAGTTTGTCAGATGGGAGGCAAGTGGGCGTACAGCTGATGTTTTAAAGGATGCTACTTCCAGGATTTTTTTCAAGACAGATCTCAGCGTCCTTGTGTAGTGGTGTACTAGCCTTTTTTAGGGTCCGATAAGTGCAACTGTAGAGTCGGCTAAGACTGTAGAATACACCGACTGCTTCTCTGCAGAAGGGTAAGACCCCGCCCCTGGATATGACACTAAACAATCTGATAGTGAGGTTCCAGTAATGCTGGAGCTTTTGAGAATTCGGAATACCCCTTCATTGCCATCGCTCCCAGGCCCACTCTGACTCAAAATGGTAGCACCTGATAAGGGTCGTATCTATGGGTTAAATAGAACTAAACCATGGTTTCGAGAGTTTACTGGTTTTGCATTCAAACTGCATATTTATGCTAAAGTGAATCGTTTAAAATAGAACTGTTTTGACATTTAAACTGTATACTTACTCTAAACTAAATAGTGCGAAATAGAACTGTTTTGACATCTAAACTGCTACTTATGCTTACCGAATTATCTGAAATAAAACTGATTTTAAATTTAACTCGGTGTATTGCCCTGTAGGGTGGGGCTGTAGAATACACCAACTTCATCTCTGCTAGGGAATAAGACCCCTCCAACGAGTGTCCAAGGTATAACACTAAGTAATCTGATGGTGAGGTCCCAGTGATACTGGAACTTTTAGGAATATGGAGCACGACTTCATTGCCATTGCTCCCAGGTCCACTCTGGCCTGGAGTGGGAGCATCTGACAGGGCCCTATATGCGGGTTACATAGAACTAAAATGCGTACTTATGCTAAACTAAATTACTTGAAATAGAGCTGTTTTTGACTCTGAAACTGTACTTATGAGAACTGTTTTTAACATAGAAACTGTACTTACGCTAAAATGAATTGTTTGAATTAGAATTGTTTAACTAAACTGAATAGCTTGAAATAGAAATGTTTTTGACCTTTAAACTGTGTACTAATGCTAAATTGAATTGTTTAAAATTGAACTGTTTATTTGTATAAAAAATAATTTGACATTAAACAGTCTACAAAGGTTGAGATGCCATAAAACTCAAACAACCAAACAACCACAGAGAAGTAGTGACACGGCTCTGCAACTAAATTAAGTTTAGCATTGTAGCAGAAAAATCTTGTGGATACCTGGGGTAAACGTTCAATTCAGAAATGAATTTTAAATGAAAACAGAAAAACCGAAAACAAATAACAGGGGGCTGAGTTGAAAAACGTTAACTTTTCATGTTCTTATATATTTTTAGCAAGGGCACCTCTGGTGGTGTAACGGTTAGCAAGCTAGACTAGCAAACCTACACGAGTGAGTTCGAGTCTCATTGGACGCCCCATTCCTTCGGCCTTGTGCCACATCGAAGCAAAGAGCTTTGTAAATTACTATATATTTTTAGCAATGTGCAATAATTTTGACAAATGTTTTCGTGTGAGTGTGTATTATATTGTGCACAGTGTATATAAGTGTTTTTAACTATTCCTTTTTTCTTTGTTTTTCTTTTGGGGTATTTTGTGGCAGGGGTGTGGGTAACTGCTTACTTGCATGTCAGCTTTTAATCCCTTTGATTGTCCAGTCGGCTGGGGCTGTAGAATACACTGACTGACCCCCCAAACGAGTGTCCTGTATATGACGCTAAACAATCTGATGGTAAGATTCCAGCAGTACTGGAGCTTTGGGGAATGCAGAGTACCCCTTCATTGCCATCGCTCCCATGTCCACTCTGACCCTGAGTGGTAGATCTAGATTGGGCCATATCTATGGGTTAAATAGAACTAACAGCATGCTCATGCTAAAATGAATTGTTTGAGTAAACTGAATAGCTTGAAATAGAAAAGTTTTTAACAATTAAACCGTACTTACATTTAAGCTGCGTGCTTATGCTTAACTGAATTATTTGAAATAGAACTGTTTTTCGACATTAAAACAGTATTTACACTTTACTGAATTGTTACATATAACTGCTTGAATAGTTTGAAATGGAAATGTTTTTGACAATTAAACTGTGTACTTATGCTAAAGTGAATTGTTTTAAATAGAACAGATTATTTACATAAAAATGGATTTGGCGTTGAATAACCTACAAAGGTTGATATGCCATAAAACCCACCAAACCAAACCAAACCAATCCCCTTGAGGATAAAGATTTTTTATCATCGTAAAATTCGGAACAGATCCTTTGGTTCAGCAGCTGAATACCGCAATGTACTGTCTACGCAGGGTATAGCTGGTCCCAGACTCACTAGATTTTGAAGGCAAAATATGGGAAACGTTTTTGCAAATAATGACACAATTGAGTTGTTTTCTCACACACCTCAATTCAGCAAATTGCTTGTAATTTTTTGCACTCACTGAGAATCAAACTCACTGACCCCCACATATGGCCATGCAAAAGCAGGATGACCAGCTCGAACTTACATACAGCAACTATGTGAGGACACAGGATGTAACCCTGAAGACCTGCCGTAGGCGATGAATGATAGGGAGAAGTGGCGAGAGAGGGTCAGGAATATCCGTGCTGGCGACACGACATGAAGATGATGATAATCAAGCGTCTACTAATTTGTTGATCATTAAATTTGAGGTTCCCTTAAATATTATCTAGATCTACTTTGTCATGCACACAGAATAATATAAAAAGCTGGTTGATTAATTTTAAAAGCATTTTCATATAATTAGCCACTTGGTTTGGTTAGTTGCCTTGTTTAAAGGCATATCAACCTTCGATGGTAATTTAATGACAAAGCTATCCATGTAGAAATTAGAGGTAGTATGTAACCCATAGCTGCGGGGAGCTGAGGGTTAATTCCTTTTTCAAAAGTGAACAGAATAGCGTTGATGGTGTTCGAACTCTCTTACTACGATGTTATAATCCAGCTCGTTAGCCACAACACTACGGGGACTACCTTGCTGAAATGGTTATGAAGCAAGACCAGTAAATCATTAGTTGTGTGTTTGAGCTTTACTGGAGGTTCCATAAATCAGGCCATGTACCACAACTAAAGAAAGCTCAGTAAATTAGAATTATCATCATTTTTGTTACACAACATACCTAAAATTCAATGGATATCTGATTAGTGTTGTAATCGTATTATATGCTAAATGTATTTTATTTTTTAATTCTACAATTATGGTAAATATATGATACTTAATAAATAACAAATCATCATCATCATCATCATCATGTCGTGCTGGTAGCACGGATATCCCTGACCCTCTCTCACCACTTTTCCCTATTGTTCATCGCCTCAGGCAGGTCTTCTGGATAACATCCCATATCCTCACATAGTTGCTGAATGTATGTTCGTGCTGGTCGTCCTGCTTTTGCACGGCCATGTGTGGGGGTCCATAAGAGTACATCACTTATGAGTTCGTCTCTGCTTCTTCAGCAGTGTCTTGCATGTCTGGTTCATTTAAATGTTATTTTCCTGAGAAGAGTTTTCTTTTCTCATTTTAGTGTGTTTGGTGGAGGTCACCTTTTTGGTTTTGTTTTTTTTGTTTTGCTTAGTCTTTTCTTTTCTTTTTTTTTTTTTGTCACTTGGTAATTTTATCGAACTCTCAAGAGAGGAATACTAGCTTGCTTTTAAAATCTGCATTTGAAAGTATGGTTTTCAAATCAGTTTGAACCTTGATTAATGGTGTCGTTCGGAAATGTCCAACTACTTCAGCTAACCAATCATTATATTGCAATAAATATATAATGTATCAAAATCCTAGATCAAACTTAATGTTGAAATTATCAGATGATAAGAATTTTCATATTTTTAAACCTCTTCAAATTACCTGTCAAGTAAGGAAGTTTGTTTTGTTTTGTTTTTTTAGACAGAGAAACACAAGATACTTAAATTCCTGAGGAGATCATCTAAATGAAATATAAACGATAGGACGAAGAACAGGAGCGGTTGTTTTTCAAGTACTTAATGAGTTAGGTCTTTAAAGTCAGAGGGAATATTTTTGAAGAACAATTGTATTTGAAGGACATATTGCTCGCTGATAGTTGTTACTTCTTTCCCTCCATCCCAGCTCTTCGCCGACTGAGATTCTTACTCTCCAACGACTGAGATCCTTACTCTCCATCCTGTCCTTTTTAATTTGGATCAAATATTCCACTGTCACTGTATCGGTCCCAACCCTACCCCGACTAAAAATTCTTTGATTTAACCGACATTGATGTTAGTCAACTGGTCAACGAACAAAGCGTTTGGGCGACACTTTCAAACGATTTCAATGACTTGTTTTTTTTTTGTTGTTGTTGTTTTGTTTGTTTGTTTGTTTTTGTTTTTGTTTTGTTTGTTTGTTTGTTTTTTGCTTCTTTCATTCACTCATATCACGGACAACTTTTACCAAGTCGTTTCTTTGATTCCTCTCTTTCTCGCTGGTTACTAGTGACGTCATCAAAATTAAATGCTCTTTAATTTCATCTCTTCAAATCTTTTAATATATCAAAAAAAAAATAATTTTATTAAAAACAGGCAAATAATTACATGAAAACATCAAAGTTGAGAAGAGAAAATGATTGCTTTTCTATTATTTATTGCTTATTTACTTGTTTGTGATTTTAGATGACGAGTGTTTGATTTTAAACAAGTGCTGCGATGATTTTTATCAAAGACATAGACTGTTGAAGTATGATACTCCTCTTATGCGAATGACTTTAAGACTTTGTTTTATTACTTTTATTTTGATATAATCATTGTTAATAATAATAATAATAATAATAATAATAGTAATTCGACCATACAAACAAACGGTAGGTGCACAACCCGGCACCTGTCCTAGAAAATGCCATGCATAAAATCCTATGGGACTTTAACATACAAACGGATCACCTAATCCCAGCCAGAAGACCAGACTTAATAATAATCAACAAAAAAAAAAAGAAAAAGAGAACTTGCAAAATACTCGACTTTGCTGTCCCGGCGGACCACAGAATAAATCTGAAAGAATGTGAAAAGAGGGATAAGTACCTCGACCTTGCTAGAGAATTGAAAAAGCTGTGGAACATGAAAGTAACGATTGTGCCAATTGTGATTGGTGCGTTAGGAACAATAACTAAAGGATTATTAAAAGGCCTGGAGGACTTGGAAGTTGGCGGACGGGTAGAGACTATCCAAATGACAGCATTGCTAAGAACGGCCAGAATCCTGAGACGAGTCCTGGAGACTTGAGGAGACTTGCTGTCACCTAAACTCCAGTGAAAAACCATCAGCTAACACTGATGTGAAAAACTCTAAAGGAGTAAATAATAATAATAATAATAATAATACGAGAAAACCTGGAAGAGACTTAGAAAAGGAAGCCTTAAAAGAGAAACAGAATCTCTCCTAATAGCAACACAAAACAACGCCATAAGAACCATTCATATCAAAGCGAGAATAGATAAGACGCAACAAAATAGCAAATGTAGGTTGTGTGGTGATGGCGATGAAGCGATCAATCACATTATAAGTGAATGCAGCAAATTAGCACAGAAGGAGTATGAGACTAGACGCAACTGACAACCAAGCATCTGTCCTAGAAAATGACACACATAAACTCCTATGGGACTATAGGACTTCGACATACAAACGGATCACCTAATCTCGGCCAGAAGACCAGACCTTATAATAATCAACAAAAAAAAAGAGAACTTGCAAAATTGTTGACTTTACTGTCTCGCCTGACCACAGAATAAAACTGAAGGAAAGTGAAAAGTAGGATAAATACATCGACCCTGCTAGGGAATTTAAAAAAACTATGGATAATGAAGGTCACAATTATACCAATCGTGATTGGTGCTTTTGGTACAGTAACTAAAGGATTATTAAAGGGACAGGAGGACTTGGAAGTTGGAGGACATATCAGCTAAAACTGATATCAAAATCTCTCAAGGAATAAAAAATAAATTAAAAGAATGTGAAAAGAGGGATAAGTACCTCGACCTTGCTAGGCAACTGAAAAAGCTGTGGAACATGAAAGTCACGATAATACCAATTATAATTGGAGCTCTAGGTACAATCACCAAAGGATTAGTACAAGGACTGGAAGACTAGGAAATTTGAGGACATGTGGAGCCCATCCAAACTACTGCATTATTGAGATGAACCAAAATACTGACAAGAGTCCTGTAAGGAGACTTGTTGATGCTCAAACTCCAGTGGGAAACCATCAGCTAATGCTGGTGTGAAAAACTCTCAAAAGAGAATAAAAAATAATAATAACCCAGAATCCGTCCAGGAAAATGAGACGCACAAAATTCTCTGCGATTTTGAGATTTAAACAGATCATATCATCTCGACTAGACGACCAGACCTAGTGATATTCAACAAAAAGAAAGTGAATCTGCCGTTATTTGGACTTTGCCGTTCCGATTGACCACAAGGTAAAACTGAAAGAAAACGAAAAGAGGGAAAAGTTCCTAGACCTTGCTAGAGAACTGAAAAAAAAAAAACTATGGAACCTAAAATGACGGTGGTACCAATTGTAATTGGCACTCTCGGTACAGTCACCAAAGGATTGGTACAGGGAATGGAGGATTTGTTAATAGGAGGATGAGTGGAGACTGTCCAAACTTCAGCATATTTGAGATCGGCAAGATAGTGAGAAGAGTCCAGGAGACATGAGGAGACTTGCTGTCACTCACACTCTAGCGGAAAACCATCTGCTAACGCTGGAGTGAAAAACTCTCAAACGAGTAAAATAGTAATATGCAACAAAAGAATAAATGGTGGCGAAGTGCTAATAGAGACGAAACGACCAATCATATAATTAGCGAATGCAGCAAATTAGCGCAAAAAGAGTATAAGACGAGGCATGACTGAGTGGGCAAGGTGATCAACTGGGAATAGTGCAATAAATCTAAATTTGACTCTGCGAACAAATAGTGTATGCACAACCCACTTTAACATACAAACGGATCACCTAATCCTGGTCAGCAGACCAGACCTCATAATAATCAACAAAAGAAAGAGAATCTGCAAAAGTGTCGACTTTGCTGTCCCGGCGGACTACAGAATAAATCTGAAGGAAAGTGAAAAGAAGGATAAGTACCTCGACCCTGCTAGAGAATTAAAAAAGCTGTGGAACATGAAAGTAACGATTGTAGCAATTGTGATTGGAGCGTTAGGAACAATAACTAAAGGATTATTAAAAGGCCTGGAGGACTTGGAAGTTAGCGGACGGGTAGAGACTATCCAAACGACAGCATTGCTAAGAACGGCCAGAATCCTGAGACTGTATTTATCCTACGTCCCACCAACGTACGAATATGGCACAAGGCCAGAATCCTGAGACGAGTCCTGGAGACTTGAGGAGACTTGCTGTCAGTCAAACTCCAGTAAAAGAACATCAGCTAACACTGATGAGAAAAACTCTAAAGGAATAATAATAATAATAATAATAATAATAATAATAATAATAATAATAATAATAATAATAATAATAACCCAAAATCCATCCTGGAGAATGAGATGCACGAAGTTCTCAGGGATTTTGAGATACAAACAGATCCCCTGATCTCAACCAGACGACCAGACCTAATAATAGTCAACAAAAGAAGAGAACTTTCCAAATAGCAGACTTTGCACAACCCACAGAATTAAATGAAAATATAGCAAAAAAATATCTATATGTATAGACCTTGCTCGAGATCTAAAAATATGTGAAACCTAAAAGTGACGATTATAACAATTGTAATTGGTGCACTTGGAACAATCCCCGAAGGACTGGTAAAGGGACTGGAAGACTTGGAAATAAGAGGACAAGTTTTGACTATCCAGACAAAAGCATTATTAAGATTGGCCAGACTACTGAGAAGTATCCTGGAGTCTTGAGGAGATGTCATGTCACTCAAACTCCAGTAAAAAACCATCAGCTAACGTTAGTGTAAAAAAAACTCTCTAGTGTAATAATTATTTCTAAACATTAATGGCTTCAAGTGACTATTCTTGATATAAAAATTTCATCACAGTTATATGGTTTCATGTATTCCCAATCAATACAAATAGTTTTCAAGCTGATCTCTTCAGCCCATGAATGGGAGTTAACTTTAACAGAGCCAGAGTAGACCTGGGAGTAGTGGTCATAAAGGAGTACTCCATACTTCCAATAACCACAGAACTGGAACCTCACCACTTGATACAGTTTAATGCCATATATATATATATATATATATATATATATATATATATATATATATATATATATGACTGCCACATTTTGACAGATGATAAACCTAATTCCCCTTAAAATTATTACTCAAAAATACTGACTAATAACTGACTCAACTTTAAAGGATCCGTATTTTCAAACAATAAGATTGTATGAGGGTCATTCAACAAATAAGGTGAATTTTGGCTGAAGAGTTGACAAGAGGAAGTACTCTATACAGTTGAACCTTTTTCAAAGAAATCAATCGTATTGGTTTCTTTTACTTACTTGAAGAGTTTCGGCAAAACATTCTTTACTGACGACTGCACTCGGAACCATTTTCACCAGAGAGTCAGTGTGCTCGTTCTCCATCAACTGTCTTTTTGGCCCCTGTTCGTTGTCGCAAATCCATGTTTAGCCAAGTCGTAAATATTCCTTTTTTTTCTTTTTTTAACTAAAATCGTGTTTCTCCGTACAGATCACCCATTTTTATGTAAATTTAACATGATTTGCAATTCTCAATCAGCAAAAACATGATGGCCAACCTCTGTTCTTCCTGGAGTACTCTGATTTGCTACTGTTTAAAAAAGACTATTGTTTTTTTTTTTGTGGTGGGGGGGGGTGCAAGATCAAAATGAATTTTAAATTAAATAATTACGAAAAGAGAAAATTCTAAAAAAAAAGTTCCCTATCAATTAAATAAACCTCGAAATATGTATTCATATAATATACTTTTCAATTGGTTTTTATCCTCTTTTCAATGAATTTTCATTTTATATATTTGTTTTGCGTTGCTTTTGTTTTTGTTTTGTTGTTGTTGTTTTTTGTTCTGTTTTTATTTTTTTTAGTTTATGGATTACACACATATACACACTTCCACAAATACACACTTATAAAAAGATACACACACGTATACTCACACACTTCATAATTTACTTATAAAAATAACTTTAATATCTCTCTCACCATTTATTTTAAAAACTCACGCAAGATTCTTTGATAATTTACACGTCCTGATAAAAGTCACAAACCCGATACATTCAACATCTATTTCTACAAACGAATTCTTCCTCTGAAGATCTGATTTTTTTTTATCTCAATACATTTCCATATATATATATATATATATATATATATATATATATATATATATATATATATATATATCTTTTCTTTAAGAAAAAACCCAAAAACCGGTTAATTCAGGATTATAAATTTATTTCCATCCTGTATTTTCAGTTTCTGGTGTGAACCAAAAATATGAAGAAAAAATTTATACAGGACTTCTTCAGATCCAATGGATAATTAATTAAAACAGAATAGACACGTGGGGTGGAGGGGGACGAGATTAAGGAGTTACCTCCTCGTTTTATTGAATTTCCGTTTTATTTTAATTTTTCAAATTTCTTCTGTCAGTTATAATTACGGTAATTTAACTATTTTATTCATTTGTTTAGTTTATTTTCTTTTCATGTTTAGTTCGATAATTACCTTTTAAGAGAAATATTAATGCTTATATTAATTTCGATACCATTTAATTAGCTACCTATTTTTTTAGAGTATATGTTGGATACGTTTTTTTACCTGGTTTAACTATTTATTTCTATGTTTTAAATTTATGTTTTAAATTTTTAGTGGAGAACTTCTAGCCAGTCAAGTTCAGGGGTATATATATATATATACATATATATATATATATATATATATATATATATATATATATATATACACATATATATATATATATATATATATATATATATATATATATATATATATATATATATATATATATATACCCCTGAGCTTGACTGGCTAGAAGTTCTAGTGGAGAACTTCTAGCCAGTCAAGTTCAGGGGTGTATATATATATATATATATATATATATATATATATATATATATATATATATATATATATATATATATATAGCCCTGAGCTTGACTGGCTAGAAGTTCTCCACTGGTATCATAACTCAATTTAACCTGTTATCTAACCGTTGGAGAGATGCCTTGTACTACAAATTCTTTACTCTTAAACCTGATGTACCATAAAAGAAGTATTTTCAGCCATAATATATAAGTGAACCCCCCATATATAAGCATCTCGGTCATTGTGTATGTGTGTGTAAAGGGAAAGCCAGATGTTGACAATAAATCTATTTCAAGTTGGTAATTTTGAGAAAATTCATCAGATGATAGGCTTATATCTCCAATAGAAACAGTCGTAAATATCCCCTGGGAACAAAGTTCGAGGTGTAATATTTACAAAAGCACCTGACAAACCTGGAGAGTGCACCGTTTGCGAGAGAGGTCAGAAAGATAAAAGGTAAAACGGGTTTTCTAGTCTGCAGATGCTTTTTTTTTTAATTCTTTCTCATCAAATAGAAAAATTAGATGTCTTTCTTTCTGACTGCTCATCAAAAAAATATATACATGTGAAAATAAAGGTGGAGTCAAAAAATGCAACAGAATGAGATTGCTGAATAAGCTGGTAAGCAATCGACAAATGATTACAGTAAACAACACACCACGCAATTTCCCAATACTCTTTATAACTTCTTTGAGAATAACATAAGAATTATTATTATTATTATTATTATTATTATTATTATTATTCCTTGTGACTTTTTCCCAGCCGAGTAAGCTGGTAGTAATATGATAGATTTTCAGTGACAGCAAGTCTTCTCGGGTATCCCGAACTCTT
>OY757909.1:84884472-84949472 GCA_963585895.1 Sepioteuthis lessoniana | reverse complement strand
CTTCCACTATCAGAGGCAGGTTGGTAATTTTAAGTTGCCTTATTTTTTTTTTTCACTTTCTAATTCCAGGTTTTTTATATTTACTTGTTCGATTGAATTCTTTGACTGATATTTAGCACGAGCATATCAATTAGAAATCATTGTTTCTTTCGTAGTCCTTATAAACTATTTCTGGTAAATTACTCTTTATTTTTCTATCAGTTTGGACTCCCAGGGAATAGAAGATTCCTTGTCTTCTGGTTCTGGTTGGTCCTTATACCATTTTTTCAGATTTTCGAATTCCATAGTATTTTCATATTTTCCAATGAATATAGTGTCCTATTTTTTTCACGCCCTTCTTTATATTTGGTCGGTGTTTAGAGGGAACAACAGGACACTTTCCAACCTCTCTTTTGTTCTATCTTCTAATAATGTAAAACACAAGTGTAACGTTCTGTGCGTACACCAGTGAGTTTGGATACATGTTTAAGAAAGAAAAAAAGAAAGAAAGAAAGAAAGGTGAGATCACTGATTTTTGTTGTAATCTTTAAAGAAAGAAAAAATTCAAGAAAGAAAGAAAGAAAGAAAGAATTCTGTGATTTGTGACTTGCCACACTGAAAGAGAAAGGAAAAGAAAGCAAGTTGTCGAGAAAGAAGGCTGACGTCACAACTGAACGGTTTCGTCAGTTTTCGACAATTTAATTTTTCAGATAATTCTAAGTTTGCAACATGAAAGTTACGTTATTTTTTACAATAACATGCGAGATACTTTTAATTTATTGATTTATTCTTTCTAGATTCTGAAATCTTTTTAATTTGGAATATAAAAAGATATTTTGTATAAAATTCAACTGTCATTATTGACGGATGTATTCTTGTATAAAAATAAAAGGAAAAAGATAGAAATTAAATATAACTTTGATAGTACTGCAGAGATTTTCTTGATGCATTAGCAAACAAGTAAAAATTTTCAGCTCTTACTCCTATAGTGTTTTTCACACCAGCAATGGCTAGTGGTCTTTCCCTTGAGTGTCAGAGACAGCAAGTCTCCTCAGCTCTCAATGATTCTTCTTCGTATTCCTGCCAATCTAAACAACGAAGCCTGGATATTCTCGATTCTACCTTGAATTACCTTTACTTCAGTCCATATTCTAAGTCTTTAGCGACTCTTCCAAGCGAATCAACAACAATTGGTTGGTATCAGCCTTATGTTTCACAAGAGTATTAGTTCTCAAGCAAGGTCCAAGTATTTGTCAATATTTTTGTTTACTTTTATTTTCACTCTGGAACAGCAAAATCATAGAAGATGACAAGTTCTTTTATTTTTTGTTGTTGTGTTTCTTATTTTTTATTTCATTTTTTATTTCGTTTTTTTTTTTTTTTTTTTTTTGTTAATTGTCACTAGAACTGGTCTTCTTTTCTAAATTAGATGGTTCGATTCTATCTCAAGATCCCTAAGAACTTTATGATTCTCATTTTCTAGGACGGATTCTGGTTTGTGAATATACCATTTGGTAGTTATAATTACTTTATTTCTTTTCAGAGTTTTTCCCAACAGCGTTAGCTGCTAGTTTTTTGTAGAGTTTAAGTGACACCAAGTCTCCTCAAGTCTCCAGAATTCTTCTAAGTATTCTGGCCGTTTTCAATAATGCTGTCGTTTGGATGGTCTCCACTCGTCTGCCAACATCCAAATCCTCCAGGCCCTCCCTTTAATAACCATTTAGTTACTGTGCCAAAAGCCTCAATCACAATTGGTAGAATCGTCACCCTCATGTTCCATAGTTTTTTCAATTCTCTAGCAAGGTCGAGGTACTAATCCTTCTTTTCACATTCTTTCAGTTTTATTCCGTGGTCAGCCGGGACAGCAAAGTCGACAATATTGCAAATTCTCTTTTTTTTTTGTTGTTGATTATTATTATTAGTAGTAGTAGTAATTGTAGTAGTATTCCAAACTATTATTATTATTATTATTATTATTATTATTATTATTATTATTATTCTACTTTCGAGTCACTCTCGGCTAAGGTCGAGTAGCTTACAACATATATATATATATATATATATATATATATATATATATATATATATATATATACATATATATATATAAGGAAACTCAAAAGCTTTGAAGTATTTTGATCCGGACTAGTTTGCGACGAATATATTACACAACCTTCTCTGATGAGGATTCGACTCCCTTTGTCATTTGTCAAAATTAGCTGATACGTTGATACTTTAAAAGAAGTAATAAGTGTAAAGCTCAAAATGAAGTTTTATTTAGGAAACGAGAGAAAAAGAATCATTTTCAAAAATGTTTATCCTTATCTAAAAAATATCAAAAACATCTTTTTATACAATTTAAACTAACCAATGTTTAACAAGTAGATTTTTATGCATGTTTGAATCTTAGATATGTTGTTTTCTGTAAATAAAAAACAAAAACAAAAAAAACGAGTAAATTTAATTTGACAAAAAAAGAGTGAAAACAACTATTGTTTTTAATCTTTAGTAAAACTTGGTTACAAGGGGGTTGTTTCTGTAATATAGCTTTCATATATAAATATATATATATAGTAATCAAAATTATATATATATATATATATATATATATATATAGTAACGTCGAGTGTGACCCGAAGGCTCCCTTTTCAATAGCTACTACACCATTATATAGTAGAAGGCGCAAAGCTTTTTCCGGGATTGTTCCACTTTACCCTTCATACGTACTTTATTTTGCGGGGTTTTGAACCATGAGGTATCAAGTACCATTTTTGAGTCATTGGTATGACTCGACCTGGAATTGAACACCGTCTCCCAGGCCATCAGCGAACACTCTATCCACTAGTAAATTTAGATAAATAAAACTTACATATTTACACACACACACACACACACACACACACACACACACACACACACATATATATATATATATACACAAAAATGGAACTTATATGAATATAATTTATATATATGTATATATATATATATATATATGAATAAAATTCAAATATATACATAAATCATATAATTGTGGAAATGAATAAAAATCATGTTTTTCATTTATATATATATATATATATATATATATATATATATATATATATATATATATATACTTACATGTATATATACGTTTGTATGTATTTATATGAACAAAAGTTATAAATATATATATATATATATAAGAATAAATATTAAATATGCATATATATATATATATATATATATATATATATAAATTATATCTATCAATTCATGTACATATATATATATTTATATATGTGTATATATATATATATATATATATATATATATATATACAGATACATACACACACATGTATATATGTATATATATTTATAGAAAGAGAGACAATTTTTTTTATATCTGTATATATATATATATATATGTATGTATGTATGTGTGTGTGTGTGTGTGTGTGTGGCGTAAATATTGTAACAGATTATGCGTAATAATTGAATTAAGACATAAACAAATTGGAAAATATTCCTTTGTAATACTATATTTTTTTACAATCGTCTTAACTAGTTTTTAACTTGCGTCATCGCAAAATAGAGTTAGAATATAGCTTTTTTAAATTATTAAGAAAGCATTGTTTCACCATAAAAGGTGCACCGAAAAAGAAATTCCCCATTCATAGCATAATCTGCTATTTATATTCTACAAGGAAGAAACTGAGTTTCAAGTTTCTTCCAGACAGTGGTCACATCGATACTGCTATATGGCTGCACTACATAGACTCTAACAAAACGGCTGGAAAAAAAGCTAGACGGCAATTACACAAGAATGCTACGTGAAATCTTGAACAAGTACTGGCGGCAACACCCAACAAGTTAGACGAACCAGACATGCAGGACACTGCTGGAGAAGCAGGGACGAACTCATAAGAGATGTACTCTTATGGACCCCCACACATGGCCGTGCAAAAGCAGGACGACCAGCACGAACATACATTCAGCAGCTACGTGAGGATACGGGATGTTGTCCTGAAGACCTACCTAGGGCGATGAACGATAGGGAGGAGTGGCGAGAGAGGGTCAGGGATATCCGTGGTACCAGCGCGATATGATGATGATGATGATGATGATATTCTACAATTACCTGACGCGTGCTAACCGAATGTAAAACCCTTTGTCTGCACTCCTCGTGAACAGAGACACTTTGTGAGATCGCCGTATTATTTACTTCGATGGAAATGGTTAAAGCGGGGTAAATGATCAGAATTATTCCTTAATCAAATTCCGTATATGTTTAAGTATTACCCGGTGCACCCACGCACATACACGCTTACTGTCACGCAAGAACATACACATACATACATACATACATACACACACACAGACACATATATATATATATATACATGCAAATATATATATACAGAAGCTCGACGGCAATTATACAAGAATGTTGCGAGCAATATTGAACAGGTCCTGGCAGCAACACCCCACACGGCGCTAACTGTATGGCCACCTACCACCTATCACGAAAACTATACAAGCCAGACGAACCAGACATGCCGGACACTGCTGGAGAAGCAAAGACGAGATCGTAAGTGATGTGCTCCTGTGGACTCCCGCATATGGCCAATCAAAAGCAGGACGACCAGCACGAACATTCATACAGCAGCTATGTGAGGATACGGGATGTAACCCCGAAGACCTGCCCAAGGCGATGAATGATAGGGAGACGTGGAGAGAGAGGGTCAGGGATATCCGTGCTAGCCGCACGTCATGATGATATATATATATATATATATATATATATGTGTCTGTGTGTGTGTGTGTGTGTGGGTGAAGGCTTGAGTTTATGTTTATGAGCATGTGTATTTATTAATGCGTGTTTATGCATGTGTATCAGTATGAGTGTGTGTATTTATGAGTGCCTGAGTGAGTATACGTTAATGAGTGTGCGTATTTATGAGTGCGTGTTTTGTGTGTATTTATGAGTGTGTGCACTCATATATGTTTATGAGTGTACGTATCTATGAGTGTGTGTTTATGTTTGAGTAAGTGTGAGTGTATATATAAATCCGTGTTTGCCTATATTCATGAGTGTCTTCGTGTGTATATGTTTTGAATGCATTTAATCATAATGGTGTGTTTATGTGTGAGTATGATTGTGTGCATTTCTGAGAGAATGTTTGTGTATATTTATTAGTATCTGCGTGTGTAAATGTTTTTGAGTGTGTTTATTTATGACGGTGTTTTTTTTTTGTATGAGAATGAGTTTGCGTATTTATACGTGCGTGTTTGTGTGTATTTTTGAGACTGTGTATGTGTGTGTGTGGATATGTTTATGAGTGAGTGTATTCATGAGTGTGTGGTTATCATAGAGGATCATGATATATATATATATATATATATATATATATATATATACATATATTGTCATCCACAGAGAGATTGTTTCGTTATATCACATCGCTTCAGTGTGGCTACACACGAAGGAATCTCAAAGCTTGGATTGAAACCCCCCCTAACTTTACGCTAGATATGATATCTTACTGTTCAGCCATTTTGACAAACTACGGCAGCTCGGGAAATTTGCGCGTTTTTGCCTTAGCTTTCGTTTGATTACATTTTGCGCTATCGGATACCGGAGTGCCATTTCGTTATATATATATATATATATATATATATATGAACACACACACAAACACATACATGCATACACTGATAACCACACACTCATGAATACACTCACTCATAAACATATCCACACACACACATACACAGTCTCAAAAATACACACAAACACGCACGTATAAATACGCAAACTCATTCCTTCGTGTGTAGCCACACTGAAGCGATGTGATATAACGAAACAATCTCTCTGTGGATGACAATATATATATATATATATATATATATATATATATATATATATATATATCATGATCATCATCATCATGTCACTGTGCAAGAACAGATCTTCCTGACCTTCACTCGCCAACCGTCCCTATCGTTTATCGCTCTCGGGAGGTCTTCAAGGCTATATCCTTTTTGGCACAAGGTTATTGTGTATAGGTTCTAGCTGGTCGACCTACTTTTGCTCGTCCTTGTGAAGGTGACCACAGGGGTATGTTGCTTATGAGTTTTTCTCTACTTCTCCAGCAGTATCCCGCATGTCTGGTTCGTCTAACTTGGATAGTTTTCGTGATTGGTAGTAGGTGGCCGTATAGCTGCTGTTTTGTAGAGTGTAGCCTCCAGGCCGTGTTCAATACAGCTCGCAGCATTCTTGTGTAATTGCTGTCAAGCACTTTCTCCAAACGTTTCGTTAGCATCTATGTCGTGCATCCATAGAGCAGTATCAACACGACCGCTGCTTGGAAAAAATGCGTTTTATTTTATCGGTCACGTCTGACTTCCATCTGACTGATAGCCTATCGATAGCTGTCCATGCCTTTGCTAGTCGTGTGTTGATGTCATTTTCGGTTAATGAGACACTGCTTCCGAGGCAGGTGAACGATAGATAGATAGATAGATAGATTTGTACATGGCTGTATTGATTTCAAGCGCTGGATGAGCTCCCAAACAAATCTTCAAATATATTCATTCCTCATATTTGTATCAAGAACCCGGATCCCCACCCTACCCCAATTTAGCAACGGCGAAATATATTGTGATCTTTTGCATCCTATCTTTGTGCGTGTGTGCGTGCGCCCCACTTGAGACAAACGCATGTCCTCGTTCTTAAATCCTGCTTATTTGATCCCTTTGTCCTCAAGAAATTCCCGTGTTCAACCTCCCTGAGGAGCCATCAACATTTTTTTGCTGAAACTCTACTCGCATTCTCTCTCTCTCTCTCTCTCTCTCTCTCTCTCTCTCTCTCTCTCTCTCTCTCTCTTTCTCTCCACACTCACACTCACACACGCGCACACAGCCCGACACAATTCCTTTGTTTTTTATTTCTGGCTTGGACCTTTTTTTCTTTTTCGTTTTGCCTTTCAGGAATCGGTGCCAGCAACAATAACAAAATGAAATTTCCCCAGATGGGAAACTCATCAAAAACCAAAAGCCCAACCCTCCAACATCGAAACTTGATATATACTTCTGCCCCACATTCAAAATTGCTAACCCGACACTTTCTCTTTTTTTCATGTTTTTTTTTTTTGAGGACCGAAATAGAAAAATAAAGTTTCAATTAAAACAGCTTTTAGTTTGATCAAAGGTCAACAGCCTACTTCTATTTTTTTTAAATACTCCAGTTTGTAAATGTTCATAGTTTAACCATTTTATACATTGAGCAATGGATCATATTCTCTGACAGATCACATTTCTTTTAAAAGAAATTCAAAATGAGAACGTCATATCTACAATGCCGGTCAAAAAAGTAATGAGACCCTTGTTTTTTTTTTTTGTGGTGGGGTGTATGTTTCTTTGTTTTGCTTTTTCTCTTTTTTCTTTTCTTTTTTTTATTTTTCTTCGCATTGGCAGCTCTGCGTGAAAATTATCTGATCAATGTTCGGCTTTTCCTATATGAAGACGATAGGGAGTGAATGAAAGAAATACAGAAATAGAAAATGAATGAAAGATAGAGAGATGAAAAGAAAGAGAAAAAAAGAATAAATGAAAAAAGAATAAATGAAAAAAGAAATAATGAAAGAACGAAAATAGAAAGAAAGATAGAATCAATGAAATAACTTGGAAACTATGAAATAAATGAATGTATAGAAAGTGAATGAATGAATGAATGAACCAACGAATGAGAACTGATCAATTACAAAAGAAAGAAATTATAAATGAATAAAAAAAAGAAAGAAAAATATATGAATGAATCTGGACGAATGAATAATGATAGATTGATAGATAGGACATAATAGATAGATACATAGATTATACAATGATATGAAAGATAGATATATAGATAGATAGATTACACAATTATATAACAAGATAGATAGATAGATAGATAGATAGATAGTATAATGACATGGCCTATGATAAGATAGATAGATAGATAGATAGATAGATCATTATATGACATAATAAATAGATAATGATATGAAATAATAGATAAATAGATAGATTATACAATTATATGAGTGATAGATACATAGATAGATTACTCAATGATATAACAAGATACATAGATAGATAGATAGATAGATAGATAAGTAGATAGATAGAATTAAATCTTGAAAGATGGAGTCATATCTACAAAGCCAGTCAAGAAAATAATGAACTTCTAGTGTTTTCTTTAAATTCTTTTTTTCTTTATTTTGGCAGCTCTGAGTAAAAATTATCAGATCAATGTCCAGCTGTAAAAACACGGTCTTCATTTTTATCTTTCAGAATTCTTGTTCATTTTGGAACATTACAACTTGGTTAGAGACATACTTCGCATCACGGTTACAGTCAATGGAAATAGACACTGCGACCAGAGTACGATTCCTGGACGAAGCTGTTTGCTTTTCACTTCGCGCTATTACTCTTAAAAATGGAATAAAAACCATATATTCCCTTTTCCACTGATAAGAGAATAAGAAGCAAACTGGGTTCTTTAGCTTTTGTAAGGAAACCAGTCGAGGAGAAAGAAAAAATTTGACTTCAACCCAGTTTAAAAATCAACCATGTGCCACTTACACCACAGGTTAAAGGGTTTGGGTAAAAACATACATGTATATATCTTGAGATTTATCGTGGGTATGGCTGGTTATTATTGAATAATTTATTTTAATGGCATGTCTATCCATTATTTATTGCGGAGAGTTTAGGGAATGGTGTCCATTATACATTTTTAATATAGTTTCTTAAGTTTTTTGCACACGGTTCTGTGATATCAAGTATCCCTTTCAAATACAAACAATTTGCAAACACATCCATTGAACCCATAGATAACACCCTAACAGGTACTACCCCTCCTGAACCCCAGCTGAGGATGTAGAATACACCGACTGCATATCTGCAGTCAGACAATGCAAGGCCATCTTTTAAGGTTATGTGAGATGGTCGGAAAATTGAGGCCAAAGTTTTTAAGTAGTGAGGTAATACTTCATGGAGGGGAGGTCAGAAGTAATTCAACCGTCAGAGAGGGTAGACGATCGGCATAATGTGTGTTTGAGCGAACGAAAGATCACCGAACCATCTATTCTGACAATTTTTAAGTATTGCTATATAACAATCACAATTTAACATCAATCATTTGTTTGCACTAAGTTTGTTCTCTTTTACCCATTGATAGGACCCTTTCATGTACAACTACTCCGAGCCAGTGTGAACCTGGGAGTGATGGCAATGAAGAGGCACCCTGCATTCCCGAAAGCTCTAGCATTTTTAAAGCCTCTCCATCAAAATGTTTTATATCATATGCAGGTCACTCGTTTTGGTGGGGTCCTATCCCTCTGCAGACATGCCGTCGGTGTATTCTACAGCCTCAGCCGACTGGTTTCAGAAGTGGTGGTACCTGTTAGGGTGTTATCTGTGGGTTCAATGGATGTGTTTGCAGATATTTTCTATTTGATAGGAATGCATGATATCATATAACCGTTCGCAACAAAAAAAAAAAAAATTAAAACTACAATTCAAGTTGATATCAGTAGCGACTGACACTGCCTTCAGTTGGTTTGTCAAATCTGTTTCATGTTCTGAACAGTTTCTAAATGACAATAAAGGGACTGGGTTTTAATTTTAGAACAAAAAAAATAACACTTAAGCGTTATATCAGAGAAGTGACCCGTAATGGAAAAAGAAATTAAAAAAATTAAAACAAGAACACAATATTCCGAAGTCGGCAGGGGCTGTAGAATACACCGACTGCTCCTCTGCAGAGGGGTAAGACCCACCCCAACGAGTGTCCTGGATATGACACAAAAAAAAAACTCTGATGGTGAGGTTCTAGTAATGCTGGAGCTTTGGGGAATGCGGATTACCCCTTCATTGCCATCGCTCTCTGGTCCACTCTGTCCCGGAGTAGTAGCACTTGAGAGGGTCTTATCTATGGGTCAGATAGAACTAAACTGCGTACTTATGCTAAACTTAATTACTTGAAATAGAACTGTTTTGACATAAGAACTACGTACTTATGCTAAACTGAATTGCTCGAAAAAGAACTGTTTTGACATTTAACTGTTTGTTATGAAAAACTATACTTAACTGAATTGTTTGAATAAAATTAATTGCTTGAAATAGAAATGTTTTGACAAACTGTGTACTCATGCTAAACTGAATTGTTTGAAATAGAACTGATTATTTGTATAAAAATGGATTTGGCGTTAAATAACCTACAAAGGTTGATTTGCCATAAGAAACACAACCAAACCAACCAAGAACGCTATATAAAAAAGGCATCGTTTACAGAAGAGTAATTGGACTGATTTTCTTAAAGTTTTAAAATCGAAAACCATGACTTAGCAATTGAGTTTTGATTTTTGGAATCAGTATAGAGTCCTGAAGTCTCAGATCCTAATAACATAAAAATATTCATTTGGACCTAAAATGTGTTAGCGGAAAATAATTTCGAAAGTAATGAGATTGTTTTTCCTTTTTTCAGGCGAGCAACTCTTATCGAGAATCAGCTGACCAATGCTAATTCATCACCAACTATTCTATGTCAATCAGTTCAAATAAAAGTCCCCATTTTAGTGGTATTTTCCCGAGTTCGTGAAATGAACGGTTGCACAGGACGGGATTCATCTCCCACAATCTCAAGGCTTTCCCAAAATGCTTTGAGTCATTAGAAAACGTCTGCTCGCTATAAAACTTGATCTCTATACCATATTTACCAACCCCTCCGCTCAGGCTGGATATGACACAAGGTCAATTTTTAAGCGGAGTTTAACAGGTTTGAATGCAGAGTTTTCCTTCTCCTAGACTAGTTGCCTTACCAAGGCTGAAGAACCAAGCCTGCCCTACTATTTACCCATAGCTGGAGGGAGAATAATTGGATTCATACCTTTCCCAATGGTATTAGTGCTATGTGAAATGCAATCAGTCTCGTCCAGGATTTGAACCCGTGTCGCCGTGTCCATTTCCTACGACGGTAACCATTACACCACGGGCAAAATCTTGATCTCTATAAGTTTGTCAAAACACTCTCTTGGAGGGAAGTCCCCGTGGTGTATTGGCTAACGTGATAAACTCTGAAATCTTAGCAAACAAGTTCAAACCTCAATAGCGGTACTATGCTTACTTTTGGACTAATTCTCTTGGGAAAGGTGTGAGCCCCTATATCGCTCCAGCAATAATAGAACCACAACTGTTCTTCCACAAGGTTACATCTGACATTAAATAATAAATAAAAGTTTACATGCTATTAAACAAAGACAGCAAAGAATGCAAAGAAACCTAAATATTTTCTTGAAGTTTAACACACATTTTTATATCGTTTTTCTCTTTCGTGACACACAGACACTCGTGGTGTGTTGGTTATTGTCGTAGGAAATTGAATTGACGACTCGAGTTCAAGTCAGCAAAAGAACCCCCCGCTTCCATCTGCACAACGCGTGTCCTGGATATGACTTTGAACAATCTGATGACTAGGCTCCAGCTTTGGTGATATGGGAAAAGTGGAGTACCCCTTTATTGCTATTGCTTCCAGGTCCACTTTGGTTAGAAGTCGTAGTACCTGATAGGACCCTATCTATGGATCAAACAGAACAAACTATATGCAAGCAAATGACTGATGTTAAAGTGTAACTGTTATAGAGCAATACTTAAGGCCATTTAAATGAGTGGAAAAAACGAGATCAGGTTCGTTTAAGAATGATATCTCCTAAACGTGTTTACAAATCATATACATCTATTCAATATATATGTAAAAAGAGGATTTGGCATTAAATAATCTGCAATGGTTGATATGCTATAAAACCCAACCAAGCCAAACCAAAACAAGTCCTGGATGAAAATAATTGCATTGACTATGCGTTGATACCCTTGTATAAGGTAGGAATTCGTTCTCCATTTATGAATAAATAATATGGAAAATTGTGTTATTTAGCCTTGGAAATTAAACCGGTCTAAGAGGAAGAAAATTCTGAGTTCAAACAAGCTTTACTTTCCTATGATTGACCTTGTGTCGCATCCTATCCATTGCAGAGGTGTTGGGTAATTTCTCACACTTATCCAAATACCTTTTTAATAATTCAAGATTAATCAACTGAACATAAAGTCCGGGCGGCAAACAAGAACTGAATATTTTAGACGTGTTCTAGGTCAACCTTGATTAGCTGATTTTTACTAAGGGTTATCAACCTGAAAAATAAAAATTAAAAAAAAACACTCGAATGTCTATTAGTTGATTTTTATTAACCTTGATACAGTCTCTAGATCCAATCAGAACAAGAAAGATCATATTATGTCATTCTTTCAATTGAGGTCGAGTCCCTGCCTAGAAAATAAGCGTAAGGATTATTGAATTCTACCTTTGCCTTAAAATCAGCCTTTAGCAC
This sequence comes from Sepioteuthis lessoniana, assembly GCA_963585895.1. Classification (NCBI taxonomy): domain Eukaryota; kingdom Metazoa; phylum Mollusca; class Cephalopoda; order Myopsida; family Loliginidae; genus Sepioteuthis; species Sepioteuthis lessoniana. The sequence goes on along the minus strand of OY757909.1, from coordinate 84,937,078 downwards.
TGTTTCAATCACACAACGAGCAACGCGAATATCTATTAGATGATTGATAATAGTTTGGGATTCTTGTCGAATATTTGAAACGCGCAGTCGCAGTGTCCACAAGATGCATTCATGAATAATCAAGTGCTATGTGGTTTTCTTTTGTTTCTTTTGTGCATAATTCTTTGTACTCTCTAAGGAATGCGTTTAGTTAGACGTAAAAACGTTTTTCGAATGCCATGTTGACAGAAGTTGTTTTTTTTATCTGTTTTCTTTCTTTTTTTTTCTCGACAATGTCAGGGCGAAAACTCTTCCCTATTGCTCAAATCAAGTCATATAACCCATGTCGAAGCTGAAGAAGTGTCAGAATTGGCCAACGGAGCGTCAGATATTACAGCTTGGTGAAGTCAGCTCTAAATATTTTAAGCTATCCAACAATACAGGGAAAGCTTGGAGGGCAGAGCCGACCACAGCAGGTGCTCAGATTTTTTGTTAATGTCAGCCGTAAGGTTAAGCTAAGAAGCAAGGAACACGGTTGCGACTGAAATTGGCCTAAGGCCAGACACGCGACCAAGGGCAGTCGTTCAAGCAGAACAGAATTTGCAGCCGAGGAAGCCTCCTCATCTGGAAGGAATTCGGCACCCCAGCCTTCCTAGAAATTACCTAAGGGGACACAAAGTTAGGATATGAGCTGCTCTCTCTCTCTCACTCTCTTTCACACACACTTACACACACACACAACTGCGCGCACACATACACAAATGCACTCACAACCTCTTTCTCACTCACATATTTTGCACTGATGCTTGTTTCTCATTGGTGAAGCTGTCGTCGGAGTTATCATCAATAACGTCAGTGACAATACAGATAGCATCTCAGAGAGGAGAGGAAACAGTTTTTTGTTTAGTTTTGTTTTTGTTTTTTTTTTGTTTTTTTTGTGGTTGTTTGTTTTGTTGGTGTGTGTGTGAGAGTGTGTATATACATATATATGTATATATATATATATGTGTGTGTGTGTGTTTATCATTTCTGTAATCAAGAACAGCAGAAGTAACACCAAATCAAGTGTGACATCAGCAGATCCCAAGTCTCTGATAGCGAATGAATCATTTCAAACCAATAAATTTTAATAGGAAATCTATGATCGAAACGGCGAAAGAACAAACAAAACATAATTCCAATAAAAAAAAAGAGAAGAAAACAAAAGAAAAAAAAAAAAAACAGAATTTCACTTGAGGATCATGTAATTTATCTAAAGCGTTTCTCGTCCTTCCTTGCTTCACCAGCTCCCATCTTTCATTAACTAATGTCATTCTGATCCGTCTCTATGAAGTACACAACTCCATCCAACATCTCAGCGTTTCGAATGTATCTAATGTTCCTACATTAGCGTTTTTGCGTTTGAATATTATTTTTTGTAATTGATTTCATTGACCGATACTATCACCCAAGCGATTTTTATTCAGGTATTGTTTTTCCGTTTTAGGTTTAGTTTGGTCTCCTTTTTTAAAGGCGTATCAAACTTCCTGGGTTATTTAATGACAGAACCATCCTTGTAGAAGATAGATGCTTTTATCAAGAAAAGAAGTGAGGATTTCAATTCGCATTCCATAGTTATATCCGTTGTCTCTTGGTACCATTAAAAAATTATAATACACATACGTGCACACTGTATTGTTATTAACATTTGCTTAATTCAATAGTACAGACACTTCATGTCCGTTTATTTTATCTTTGATACGTTAAAACCTACGTATGGGCCGTTTGACTTCTGGATGGAATGAATTCATAAAGGCACAGTATTTGCACTCTTACTTTTCCTCTGAAAATAGCTCTTGTTGGGCCAAAATTACTTGGGAGAAAAACACGATATTTTCCTAAATTAATTCCATGGATAATCAAATGACTCATACGAAGACTTGAACTGATCAAAGATAAAACAGGTTTAAATGAAGTGTCGGTCCTATTCATCAAACATGTTTGAGAGAGAAAATGTTACCTATATATATATATAAATATACATGGAGAAATGGAAGATGTTGGTTAATCTAACAAGACGATAAAAATAAGTGGAATAGTTGATAAATCAATCCATTTTTATACTTATAAACAGTTCTTTTTCAAACAATTTAATTTAGCATAACTACACAGTTTAAATATCAAATAATTTGATTTCAAACAATTCAGTTTAGCATAAGTGCAGTTTCTTCGTTTATACACATTTAAATGCAAAAACAATTCTATTTCAAACAGTTCAGTTTAGCATAAGTACACAGTTTTGTTCTATTTGACCCATAGATAGGACCCTATCAGGTGCTACTACTTCGGTTTGGAGTGAACCATGTAGTGATGTCAATAAAGAGATACTCCACATTCCCCAAAGCTCCATCATTACTGTAGCCTCACCATCAGATTGTTTAGTATCATATCTACAACACTTGTTGGAGGAGTCTTACAGCTCTGCAGTGATGCTGTTGGTGTAATCTGCTGCTCCAGCCGATTGGGCCTCAGTCATTTGTTTGCACACAATTAGTTCTATTTGGCCCATAGATAGGATCATTTTAGGTGCTACCACTCAGTGTTAGTGTGGATCTGGGAGCAATGGTAATGAGGGGGTAAACCACATTCTCCAAAGCTGGATCCTTGCCATCAGATAGTTTAATGTCATATCTAGGACACTCTTTGAGGTGGGGTCTTACTTCTCCTCAGAGATGCAACTAGTGTATTCTACAGCTCCAGCCCACTGGGCTTCTCAAACTATTTGACTACTGTATAGTGATCAACTGCATCTTCACATTTCTCTCTATAAATCCTTTTAGTTGATTACGCAGTGTTATGGCTGAGTTTGAACTCGTAAAGCCGAAGTTCTTGACTTAGAATATGTTGCACGTTCGTCTGTACGGCTTACAAACCAAACATAACGTGCTAGTGCACCAACTACCACAAACGATACTACCAAATAGAGCAGGTGACTACCACAGTTTGAATTGTTTTAGTCACGTGATATACACGCTGTAGGCAAGCACGTATTAAAATATTGCAAAAATATTGACTCACCCAAGTAAAATGAAATAAAACTATGACACATTCTGGTTTTATTTTAGATATTCTTATTTCAATTAATATCGTTGTAGTATTGAATACGATTACGTATCTATCAGATTTCGTTGTTTATTATTTATCTTACGGAATTTTTAAAGAATTTCTCAGGTCAGTTAAATACAACGCAAAGAGGAATTTGGCGGGAAATGTCGTTAAGAGGGACGTTTACTTCTAATCAGTGGATTTCTTTTTTTTTTTTTTAAGTAAGCTGATGATTACCATAACAAAATAGAGTCTGAGATATCTAGCCGAAAACATTCGTTATATTGTATTCATTATTTATTTTTGTCATATTTTGTCATTCTTGTGTGGGTTCTACTAAAACCATTTTTAGTGGTTTAATTTTGTCTGCTTCCGCGTCGACGTCATTAAACAACTAGGAGAAAAAGAACGAAAAAATAGCGAAGAATAAACATTTTATGTATCTATTATCATTTTTATGTTAGTCTCACAAGAACTGATTTTTTCGAATTTCTAAAAAACATAAGGATCATCCAATATATAAAAGGAATATTGCTTAAAGGAATCACTGTTTACAGCTGCACTTTTTTCAAGGAAATCAATAGTGATCATATTTACCAACCCCTCCGCTCGGACAGGATATGACACAAGGTCAATTTTTAAGCGGAGTTTAACAGGTTTGAATTCAGAGTTTTCCTTCTCCTAGACTAGTTGCCTCACCAAGGCTGAAGAACCTAGTCTGCCCTACTATTTACCCATAGCTGGAGGGAGAATAATTGGATTCATACCTTTCCCAAGGGTATTAGTGTTATGTGAAATGCAATCAGTCAGGTCCAGGATTTGAACTCGTGTCGCCGTGTCCATATCCTGCGACGATAACCCTTACACCACGGGCACCTCCAATCAATAGTGATGGGTCCTCGCATATCCCTGAAGAACATGCCCTTCTTTACTAACCGTTACGCCCAGAACTTTGTCTTTATAGGAGAGTCAATGTGTGCTCGCTGCATGGACGGTTATTTCGATTCGTATTGGCAAACCAAAGCCCATTTGGAAACATTGTTTTCAGTAAAACATATTTCCCCGTACACATCACACATTGTTCGATACATTCCAAAAAGTTTGTACCTCTGAGCAGAATTTGATGGTTGACTCCTTTTCAATCATGGAACATTGTTTGATTTACTACCATTTGAATACCCTGAAAACAATTTTTTTTGAAAGATTAAAATAACTTTTGATACAAACCAATTCCAGACAATACCGAGTTATCATTTTCGAGAAATAATTCTGAAAAAAATTATTTTGCTTTTTCTTAAAAAATAATTCCCCTTCTCAAATGAATGACCCTCGTATATTCATCATATAGAAGCGGCGACCTTGATTCTGGCCATTTTTCTTTTGTGATTCTATCGATGGTAGCAAAGTCCAGAATGTATTACTCAAGGCAACGCCAACTGAATTCTTTCCATCTTTGGTGATTACGTTGTAAAGCGGAGTGAATTCGGTTAATTTGAATTGGGCCCTTACAAATATCTGACGCATTGCTCTCACCTCTGCTACAAAGGCAGCATATTAACTTTAGAAGGCTTCATCCTTTTATAGTAACAGCTTAGATGCCGGAGAGATTTTTTAAATTCCAAATTCGATAATGGAAGAGGCTATAAATGCTCGTTCTGGGAGCGGAAAGGAATTTTTATACTTGAGCGTCTGCTTTCTCTATTTTCACTGATCAAGACACAAGGAAAGTGAAACTTTCAATTTGCTCTTGTCTTTTGCTTTTTGTTTTTTTGTTTTTTGTTTGTTTGTTTGTGTGTGTGTGTGTGTGTGTGTGTGTGTGTGTGTGTGTGTGTGTGTGTGTGTGTGTGTGTTCATTGTTTAATGAGTCTACAGCTCGACACTGAAGAATTGATTTTATGACAACATGTTTTGAGAACGTTGACAAAGACTTAGAAGAATGAAGCGACAAACGACATCAATCTACTTTTATCTAATGTTAAGATACATCGGAAGACTATACTCTCTCTCTTTCTCGCTCTCTCTTTCTCTCTCTCTCTCTCTCTCTCTCTCTTTCTCTCTCTCTCTCTCGATCTATCTATCTATCTATGTTTCACCTTGTTCTCCGAAATATTTTAATTTATGTCTGTCAGCCTTTCTGTCTGTCTCGGTATCCTCCTTTTTGTTCATCTCCTCACTCTCTCTCACTCTCTATCTTTATATCGATCAATCACACACACACACACACACACACACACACACACACACACACACACACACACACACACATGTACATACATCTATTTGTTTGTTTAAGCCTGTTTACAAAAATATTCCTGTCTATATTTACAGCTGACTGTCTCTCCCTTTTTTCTTGCTCTCTCTCCCTTCCTCCCTCTCTTTCTCTCTCTCTCTATATATATATGTATATATATACTCGTTATTGTTTTCTGAGTTTTTATCTCTTTTTTCTCTCTTTTTCTTTCTATCTATCTATCTATCTATCTATCTATCTATATAAGATGAAGATCTATACTTAGTTTGTGTCATTTTTTCAATTTCTAACTGTCTTTGTCTCACTCTCTCTTTGTGTATATATGTGACACACAGAGAAACGCATACACACGCTATCCATATATATAATGATAACACAGAGATCATCCATGCTTGTCTCTTTCTCTCTCTCTCTCTCTCTATATATATATATATATATATATATATATGTTTCTCAGTTTATCTCACATCTGAGGTGAATTATATAAACCATACGTAGTTGTGAACTGGATTTGATCTGCGATTTTCCCAATATAATGTTCATTCTATGTGATATATATTAAGCACAATATTTTATTGGTGTGTGATACCAAAAAAATAAATCATTTTGAAATATAAATATTTTGTATGAAATAAATGGTTTGTCTTTATTAAAATATGGACTTAGTTATGTATCTTTGTATATGCTTCTCTATTTATCTGTAAGAGAAGTCTCCCGTGGTGTAGAGGCTAACGTGCTTGACTCGACATGGTAGTGAGTTCGAATTCACGTCGGTCTATCACGTTCACTTTCAAACTATTGCACTTTGAAAGATATAAATTCTCTATTTCCTTTTACAGACCTGTTACTTTTCTTCTACAAAGTTGACTTTGCCATTTAATAATACACGAAAGTTGATATGTCATTAAACAAAGAAACCGAAGAGAAACATATATATATATATATATATATATGTATATATATATATGTGTGTGTGTGTAAAAACATTTTCTCGTTGTAGGTCCAAAGAGAGAAAAATATTTTTAAATTGGTCCCCGAAGATTTTTGGGTTTTTTTTAAAGATTTATCTATTTATTTATTCATTTCGTTCTTACATACGGGTATGTTTCCAGCTTGTTTCTTTCGTAAGAGAACATATGTGGCACAAGGACATGTGACATTTTTTTAAAGATTTATCTACTTATTTATTTATTTATTTCGTTCTTACATACGTGTATGTTTCCAGCTTGTTTCTTTCGTAAGAGAACATATGTGGCACAAGGACATGTGAATGGGGTACTCAATGAGACTTCAACTCACTTGTGTTTGAACGGTTTTCAGTTTTTCATGGGTTTATATAGAGGTCACTCATCCCTTTCCTTTTCTATGAGTGTGTCTATTTTGTCTGTTTTTACCCTCTATTGGTCTTTGATATTTTATGTCATAAAGATTTTGGTAGTTGTGTGTACACGAGCGCGTGTGTGTGTGTGTGTGTGTGTGTGTGTGTGTGTGTGTGTTAACGTGGTATCGGATTCCACCTAGAGTTACTTTTTCTTCCCTCTCTCTCTCTCTCAGTGTGTGTGTGTGTGTGTGTTGTTTAGGCATGATTGTAATTACGTGTGTGGGTATACTGTTGGTTTTGAGGTTAGTTTTTTTTTTGTTGGTAGTGTGGTTTAAAATCTTCTAGTAATTACTTTTTACTAACAATTTTTTTCTAAAGATTTATGTGTGTGTGTGTATATATACATATATATGTACGTTTGTTTACATTTGTGTGTATGTGTATATAATTCATGTTATATATATATATATATATATATATATATATATATATATATATATAATGTTTAATAAAGTTAATTACAGCTCTCAGTTTGTCTGAAGCCTACAGACACCCAAACCACTGGATATAGAAAGCTGCTATTTTGAAAGAAAGTCTACTTTTCAATCTTGTATACCATTTCTATCGTATCGTAAATTCTTAGCGAAGCCATAAACAGACTTATGAAACTGAACTACCGGACAAATTATTCTGAGTAATTTTTTCCTGTGACAGATAATTACTTCCGCTTTCAACACCCTAACATTAGCTTATTTTTTATACAGAAACCAAAAGTGGTCCAGAAATTTGGCTGTTTGAAATCAATTAAATCATTTTTAATAAAAAAAAACTTTCTGAATGAAACTTAATCTTATGTTATTCTTAAAGGTTAGTATTACATTTCTGTGTAATTATTTTAACATTTTATTTTATTTTCATTCAAAAATACTTTCGCATGTATACATTTTTCTTACTTACGATATATACATATTTCATCGTGAAAAAAGAAAGTTTTCATTTTTGTCCTTTTTTTTTAATACAAAGTCGAAATAGAATCAGGTCAATTTTTTTTTTAGATTTTAAATTGCAACAATAAAATGTGAAAAGAAAATGTGTTTCAAATTTTCACAGAGCTGTTTTTGTTTGTTTTTTGTTTGTTTGTTTTTTGACTTTTTTAATATAAAGACAATGTAAAAACTTCTTAAATTTTTATTAGAAACGTTTTTCAATGCAATAAGGTCTCTTTCTTTTCTTCCTAATAGAAAAATTCAACTTTCTATCCCTTTTAACAATTTTAGGCGTAAGATATTTTTATAGAATTATTGAAGAATTATGGAAAAAATTGGTAAATTATGACGTGATTTTCTTATAATTCTTAATCTAATAGGAAGCAAAATTAAAGCAAATACCTGTAATCATGCGTTTTAAGGAATTTTTTAGTAAAAAATATTTTAAAAGTGGTTTTATTCTCTTTCTTATAAAATTAATTTCTGAGAGACACTGTTGAATCAATATCGATGAAAAAAAATGTCGTTCAACATAGACTTTTTTAAAAATTTATTTAAAGAAATAAGCTAAAAATCTTTTGTAGAAATGAAAAAAATATTGAAATCAAATGAAAATAAAAGAATATTCTTAAATAATGAAGAACATCTTTTGTAAACAAACTTATGAAGAGAATTTTTTCAATGTTATTAATTTAACTTTTTTGAATATTGTCCATTTTCAACTTATTTTCTGATTAAAAAAAAGAATTGTACAATACTGGTGTTAATTTTTGTTATAATACACGCGTAACTCCAGATATTCTTGCTTCCGAAGACATTGTGTTTTTTCATTTATGTACATTTAATTTTCATATATATATATACATATATATATATATATATATATATATATATATATATATATGATGACGTAAGATAGACTTTTCGTATCTGCTGATCAAGTACTTTCACTTCGGGATTGAATATGTTTCGGAAAGCGTCGTACATTTCACCAGTACATGCCGACCCATTTGATCCATTTCAAATTGCATACATCGTGACGAGTCATTATCTATCTATATATATATATGTATATATATAATTTCTCAATTTAAAAAGTATATATATATATATATATATATATATATATATATATATATGTGTGTGTGTGTGTGTGTGTGTTTGTGTGTAAATTCACGCATGAATACTTTTTATAAACTGTAAATTTATTAAAATGAAGGTATTCGGGTTTTATTTATTTTTTACACCATTACATTATATATTATATACAGTTATTTATTACTGAACTTCATAACACTGAAATGAAAAATGCAAATACTTATAATTACATATTTTTGATAAATTTTTAATGTTGTAGAGTTTAGTCATTGATAATAACTCAATACCCGCTTTAATTCTGTTGTGTTGCACTAAAGAAATGTAAAAATCACACTTTTTCTTATTTAGAAAATTAACTGGGAAGATCGTAGAAAAACATAATCCAAATAGGTGAATTCATTATGAATTAAAGTCAACGTTGAACGTTTCGGTTTCATTAACTATCATCATGACTTGGATATCAGAATAGTTCGCATAGTGATGGATGCTTGCTGAGATGACAGGAGAAAATGAAAAGCAGACAAGGAAAAGATACAAATGTGCGCGTAGCGTTCATAATTCAAAAGAGTTAAGAACATGTCCGGCACCTGGAAATATATTTGAAAATGTTGGATTTCCCAAAAAATGAGACAAAACCTCCCGTTTATTAAGAAATACGCAAAGACCAGTACGTTTTCATACATACAGATCGTTTTGAAGTCACCCATGGTAGATGTCGTGTAAGATTGTATTTGGTATTTGTTTTTCCGAAAGGACAGTATGAAGGTAAATATGGATCAAAATCAGACAGAATAATATAATACATACATACACACACACACACACACACACACACACATATATATATATATATATATATATATATATATATATATATATATATATATATCAAAGTCTATCTGTCCGTCCGTCCGTCTAAATACAGTGAACTGCAGCCTCGAAGTAAGCAAGTTTGAACTCCAGTCCCGCTATTGCGTTCAGTTTCAAACTAAACACCTTGGGAAATGTAGGAACCCCCTTATCCGCCCGGCTGTGTGTTAAATAGTATCACTTGTTCTACTAGGATGGCTTCTCATTAGACAACCAACGAAGGTTTATATGCCATCAAACAAAGAAACCAGCCAAGTCTAAATTAAGATTAGCTTATCTTTGTAAGGACAAACACACACACACACACATACACACACATATATATATATATGTGTGTGTGTGCGTGTGTGTGTGAGTGAGAGAGAGAGAGAGTGTGTAAAAGAGAGAGAGAGAGAGAGTGAAAGAGCAAGAGAGTGAAAGAGAGAGTGAGTGAGAGAGAGAATGAGAGAGAGAGAGAGCATGATGGACACAAACTTAAGACATTATTTTACTATGCAAACCTCAAACAAAGCAATCATCCACTTTTTTATCTTTAGTTTCGTTCGACCCATAACATACAAACATATTCCATTTTTTCCCTGCTCTGTTACTAGAGAAGACAATTCTTATTTTTCGAAGCCTTTACATCTCCAACTAAATTCGTAACGAATGAAAATGTTTAACCTCTCCTTAAAATAGATTACGGATCGAAACTGACAAGCAAGAAGACCAAATCATTGAATTTAGTTCAAATAAACATTTTCTTTCTAATATTTAATTATTCGAATGAAAGTCTTCCTTAGTAGACATTATTCATTTTTATACTCGAATAGAAAATAATGGTTTTCTCTTCTCTGGCAGCTCCCCCATCTCCTTTAAAGAAGAGAAAAAAAGGTTGACTACATTCGTAGTACTTTAATAATTTACTGACGAAAAGCAAGACCATCTTGTCGTCGTCATCGTCGTAGTCGTGACGAGTGCAGCATTAAAAGTATATTGTTAACGATCTTTAAGCTCCTCGGGGAAGGAGGACAAAGAAGTCTTTGTACCTTGAGAAAGCTTCATCAAGAGAATCTCCAAGATTAGAGAATCCCGCTGTCAGACTAATGTCTTCTCCCTCAAGGCAACACAGCGCTTTGCTAATCACCTCATCAAACATCTATCATATGACTCGTATTTATTTTTCTCGTTTTTTTTTTCAACAATACTATTTACTTATTTATTTTACTAAATCATTAAATATTTGGAAATTCTTATTTCATTGCTATATACCTACTCTTTTATCGTAGTCCCCCCTGTCGTAGAGGCTATCGTGCTTGACTGTGACATCGTACTAAGTGAGTTCGAACTCCAGTCGCGCTATTATGTTCACATTTGGACTAATACCCTTGGAAAAGATATTAACCCCCTTATCTCCCAAGCTGTAGATTAAATAGTACAACTACTGTTCTTTCACAGGGATGATTTTAGCATTAGATAACCCATGACGGTTGATATGCCCGTGGTGTAATGGTTATCGTCATAGGAAATGGACACGGCGATACGAGTTCAAATACTGAACGAGACTGATTGCATTTCACATAGCACTAATACCCCTGGGAAAGGTATGGATCCAATTATTCTCCCTCCAGCTATGGGTAAATAGTAGGGCAGACTAGGTTCTTCAGCCTTGGTTAGGCAACTAGTCTAGGAGAAGGAAAACTCTGAATTCAAACCTGTTAAACTCCGCTTAAAAATTGACCTTGTGTCATATCTTGCCCGAGGGTTTGGTAAATATGGATATAACTTTAAATAAAGAAACCAAACCAACTTTATTATAAGAAAAAAATGCAACAAGCAGCTCTCTCGAAATAATATTCTGTGAGTAATTATCACCATAACTAATGTTCATAAGCCTTGGTAGTAATATCTCTTCTACTGAAAGTGATGTCAACATACATAGCAATCCTATTTAAATCTGATCTATCAGATGAACAGCCGGAAATTCTTACAAGCTATAATCGTTTCATTACTACTCTATAGTCGCACCATTCGAACTCTAACGAAACACTCGGAGAAAAAGCTAAATTAAAACTACTCAAAGATAATGCTTGACATTTTGAATGAATCACATGACAGCATAAGGACGGCCTCTTTCCTCCCATCTCACAAACCATCAAAGACCAGCAAGACACACTGGGCACATTTGGAGAAGTAAATAGAAACTCTTAAACGCTGTTTTACTATCGACTCCTACACGTGGACTTATCAGTTCTGGTCAACTGGCGAAAACTTAGATTCACCAGACCTGAGCTTCTGGACAAGACCAGTAGGGACAGATGATGAGAGAGTGTCAAAGCAATCAGTACTGTAGGCACGCCATGATGATGATAATGATGATGATGACTATGCTGATTTTATCAAGATACTCCAATTCACAACGTTTTGGCCGACGTGTTCTTTCGCCACCCACTTGCTGAGAATATTTCGTTGAAGTAGAGCGACTAGTCCATGAATTATTCGAACGTGAAACTTCGTTTTTATTGTTTTGATTCCAATGGTTCAGTCAATTTGTTCTTTCGCCTTCTTCGATTTTTGAAAATCTGAAGTATGGGATTTGTCCCGTTAAACATTCTGAATTGTATCTTCGTCTTTTTTGTTTTGATCAAAAAGTGTCAGCCAATACGTTTCTTGACTTTTCTTCAGTAATTTTGAATCCTGTTAGAGTACTGGTCTATGGATTATTCGGACGAGTATCTTCATTTTGTAGTTTTTATCGCGATATTTTAGTCTTTCTAGATCTATCTTGAGTTCCAATATGAAGAATTATCACTGCTTTCCGTATTCTTCATATTTACATCCTTATCATTCTGGTTTCGATCCTAACGTTTTCCTGCCAAGTCCTCTGCAGCTGAAGAATACACCGACTTCATCGCTGCTGAGCGGTAACCTCGCCAACGAGTGTCCAGGATATGACATTAACAATCTGAAGGTGAGGCTCCAGTAATGCTGGAGCTTAGGGGAATGCAGAGTACCCCTTTCTTACCATTGTTCCCAGATCCACTCTGGCCAGGAATGGTAGCACCTGATATGATCCTATCTATGGGTCAAATAAGAACTGTGCAAACAAATGACTTTTGTTAAACTGAATTATTAGAAAGAGAAACGCTTGACCATTTAACTGTATGTAAATTAATTAAATCGTTTGTTATATCGAGCAATACTTAGAACAATTTTACTGTTAGTGATACATAGCAATACATGGGACGACTTAAATGTGTCCAAAAGAATGAGGTTAGACGCGTTTAGTAATGTTATCAACAAAATGTATTTGAATAAACAGAATTTGGCATTAAATAAACTGCAACGGTTGATATGCCATAAGACCAAATGAAACTAAACCAAGAAAGAAATGAGCAAAGATTTATGATTGGAACCTTAATTTTTATTTAAACAGTTCTCTTGTTGTGAAACAAAACTATTCCAGCGATTTTCCATTGCTCAAAGCATCTCAGTAACTTTTCTATCGATACGGTGTGAGGTTGGGTCGTCATGTTTCTTTTATTTTCTTCTGCATCCTTAAATCTTTTTTGCCCACAGTGAAGTGGTTTCTAGTATTTCGATCGAACGAGAATAATTCTCTTTACAACAGACAGTGAAATGTTTTCCAGTATTTCGATCGAACGAGAATAATTCTCTTTACAACAGACAGTGAAATGTTTTCCAGTATTTCGATCTAACGCGAATAATTTTCTTTACTACCGACAGTGAAGTGGTTTCTAGTATTTCGATCGAACGAAAATCGTTCACTTTACTACAGTTAAGTGGTTTCTAGTATTTCAATCTAACGAATAATTCTCTTTACTAAAGACAATGAAGTGGTTTCTTGTATTCGATCGAACGAAAACCATTTACTTTACTACAGTTAAGTGGTTGCAAGTATTGCTATTTACCATTAATATTTCTATTCAACATTACTCAGTCATTTGCGCTTAGTTAAATTATTTCAAGTAAAGCTATGTATAACTAACAATTTAATCAAACATCAGTCATTTGTTTAGACACAGTTGAATGGTCAAACAGAGGTATTTAATGTCTAGATAAGACCCTACCAAGTGCTACGACTCCGGGCAAGAGTGGACCTGGGAGCAATAGCAATGAAGGTTAGTCCACATTTCCATGACTGGAGACTCACAAGTTGATTGTTTAGTGTCCTATCCAGGACACTTTCTGAGGGGGGACTTATCCCTCAGCATAGATGTAGTCAACGTAATCAACAGCCCCCAGGAGACTGGGTTCTGGAGAGTGTTAATAGTACCTATTTATTGCCATTACTTCCTGGCCCACAATGACCCGATAGAACCGGGTGAAAAGAAATGAAAAAATATACAAAAAAATAGATATGAATGCAATCCCCCAACGTGTACGCATAAAATAACCCTGGACTCTTTGACATGCCGTTAAAATCCATCAATCATTTAATAAGATGATATTACTCAGCCTAAAAACTGACATTATGTCGCATCTCGCCATAGGCGAAGTGGTTATGTAAATGCCTCTTGCTACAGTTCTGATATTTTTTCCGACAACCTAAGACCATTTTTATCATTAAGGGTTTTCAGACTATTGTCTTCATTGTTATTGCACAACGTTTCGACCGGTTTTTCTCCCAGCCTTCTTCAGGTTTTTGTCAAACTCGGAAACCTACACAGAACTTCGAACTACATCCTTTATTGAATCGTCGAAGGTCACCTGTTCTAATTCCGTTAGCCATAACCAGGTACAACTGTTTAATATTCCTGTATTTTTACTCACCTGCGGTCAGGATTGAACCTGCATCCTCCAGATGATTGTGTCCTCAGAAGCTTCGGAAACTAACGTCTATAACCGTTACGCCATGTTTCCTGCTAGAATTATATCCAACTGTTTAGCTCTCTAAAAAGTACAGACGTACAGACAATTGCCAATTATTATTATAGATTTGTGCTATATCACGAAGAAGTGAAAGAGTTTTAGATAAGTTTTTTTCTGCTTCTAGTCATGGATATTTTTATCAAGAAGAAAAACATTCTAATTTATGCACATCATTTAAGCAAATCAACTGAGACTACCGAAAATATATCATGGTCTGCCTTCATAATCTTTTTTTTTCCTCATGCAAACGCTAAAAAGAACTTCATTAATTTTAATGATTTAAATTTAAACATGAAGGACAAAATATTTACTATTTCGACCTGCAACTAAACCAACACTCAAATAATTGGCTTTTAATCTGCACTTGGCTGTTTTTGCTTTTGTTTTCTTTTTTTTAATCATTTATTTATTTATTTATATATTTATTTATTTTATTTTTTGCTGCTTTTTATTTTCTAAAATAGTTGACAAGTGAAAGCCTTGATTTGGAATAATTGATTTGAAAGAAAAAGATCGAAGAGAAAGAATAAAAGAATAAGAAAGTAAAAAAAGAAGTAGAATTTTGGGAGTCTGACCTGTAAAGCCGGATTAATTTTGTGTTGGATTATCCAGTGCCATAGGTCATGGGGTCACATGGTTCGAATACTCAAAACTTTACGAAAGGATTCGAATTCACATATACACATATCATTTGGATGTGATAGCTTCAAAAGTAAATAAGTATTATTTGTGTTTTTTGTTTGTTTGTTTTTTTTTGTTTGTTTGGGTTTTACGGCATATCAACCTTTTAGTTTATTTAATGCTTAATCCATTTTTATACAAATAAAAAAGTAAAGTGGGCGACCTTAGTCGAGGGTGACACAAAGGTTCCCTTTTCAATAGCTACAACACAGAGGTGTAGGGGAGGGCACTACTCCATTCCCTGGATTGCTCTACTTTACCCTTGATCCTTACCTTATAATGCTGGGTGTTAAGTAAGGCGGCATCAAGTACCATTTCTTTAGTTTTTGATATGACTCGACCTGGGATTGAACCCTGGTTTCCTCAACCATTGGCGAACGCTCTTCTCATTAAGCCAAGGGCTTAGTGTAAACAGTTTTATTTCAAATAATTCAGTTTAGTATAAGTATAGTTTTTTGTTTACACACAGTTAAATTACGGTTAAACAGTTTGTGTTTTTCTACAAAGATGGTTTTGCCATTAAAGAACCGCGGAATGGAGTAAACCAATAAGCCAAACCAAACTAAATTTTATTTCTATCTAATAAATATCATTTTTTTCACAGTTATATGGTTTCAAGTAACGTGTAATAATCGTTTGTCATCAATTATAGCTTTAAAATAACTATTTTTGATTCAAATAATCTATAGCTCTATCTATCAAGTATTCCTGTTTATTACTAACATTTTTAAACAGATGTATTTGAACAATCGATAAGACTCTAACGAGTACGATCACGACGAGTTAGAGTAGACCTGGGAGTAATTGTAATAACGAGATACTCCCAAATCTTCTGAGTTACAGAACTAGAAACTTGCAATTACATGCAGTTAAGTTTTATATGCAGTACACCCCTTTTTTAGGGGAAGTCTTACTCCTCTGTTGGGAATAGTTAGTGTATTTTAATCACTGCTGGATAAGCTGAAAACTGAAGAATGGTGCACCAGAGGGGCACAAACTCTCCCTGACAACACTACTCAGATTTTAAATTTATAGTTTTTCCCGCGGCTGGATAGGTTGCCTTGCAAAAACTAGAGAGCACAGTCCATCCAACTACTTTCCAACAACATGCGATATGAATTTCGGTACATCTCTTGAAATAAATTGAGCCCGAAGTTAGCGCGTCAACAATAATTTTTAATTCGTTGATTTGTTGCGTGGGTTTTATGACATATCAATTCTTGCGGGTTATTTAATGTAAAATCCATTTTATGAACACACACACACACACACACACACACACACATATATATATATATATATATATATATATATGGCTGAAGTGTTGTCTCGGATTGGCGTTTGAGTCAACCGGGTTTCGCTCCCAGCTACGGGAGATTAGTATGTCTAGCCACACTGATGAGTTCTGATAGAACGAAACAGATATGTCTGTGGATGACTATATATATATATATATATATATATATATATATATATATTAAATACATGATTTGTAAATGAATAGTTTGTAGGTAACACTTTCCAAAAGCCAGAGTTCATTTGTTTGCACGCAGTTAATGAACCAAGTCGGCTGGGGTTATAAAATATACAAACTGCATCTCTGCCGATGATTAAGACACCCACTCACAACGAGTGTTTTGGATAAGACATTAAACCATCTGATAGTGAAGCTCCAGTCCGAGAGTTTTAGGCAATATGAAGTACCCTTTCCTTGTCATTGCACCCAGGTCCACTATTGCCCGGAGTAGTAGCATCTGATAGGGTCCTATTTATCGGTCAAATATAACTGATGCTTAATGGAGTTGGTGGTGATACGTAGCAATACTTGGAACAATTTAACTCTGTGTAAATGAATGAGTAATGTTGAATTGAACTATTAGTGTTAAATACCAATAATGATAATCTCTTCCTGCGCAGCACTCCATGTTAAACCAATTCTTATGTTGCATTTTAGCTATGTAGTGTGTCAAATAAATACACATTGCTCTCTTCACTTTGTATAATGGTAAGCAAGTTTGGCTGGTCGACAAGTATTTGTGAGTTCGAAACTCACTGAGGTTCCCATTTTTCTAGCCTTGTACCAAAACTATGCAAGGCTTAATAAACATCGAAATGCACCTATCTACAGGAGGAAGTCTTGAAAGTGAGATATTCTTATCAGATCAAAATTTAATTAAAATGATTTAGTTTTTTTTTCTTTCTTTATATCAATCCATTTTACAGATAAATGATCAGCAGTCAGTCCCTCTTTAAATGCATACAACATTCTATCAAACGTTTTATTCCCCGTAATAATCTTAACAAACTTGCAAGGTTTAAAGGAAAGTTGGTTCTCCAATTTTCATAGTTATCTCCGTTAGATCAAATACATCAGATCAAATGCAGATTTCATCACCGCAAAAAAAATCTAACTGCAAATTGAACTGAAAATTCCTTTCTTCTCTAAATAGAATATCTTAACTGTGTTGCTCTTTGAAAATATCACTACGATGTACCCATTTTCCTGCATGAGGATTATATATATATATATATGTGTGTGTGTGTGTGTGTGTGTTTAATACCTAAATTAGTAGAGGAGACAATAGCACTTGCTTATAAAAAATATTTACTCTCTCCTGTATTACGACGAAAGTTGAAATGTTGCGAGTGAGAGAGAGACAGAGACAGATAGAAAGGACTGCTATGATTGACACCACGTTGTGATACACATATTCAGAGCCTTACTTCATCGTGCTTCTTTGATGGGAGGCTAATTCATTACCTGTTCTCAATATGGTACACACCTCCACTTGGCACCTAAGACGACGCGTCTAGTCAAAGCGGCTGTCTGTTCTCCCCGACAGACTAACTAATTGTCCCTGTCATTATATATTTTCTGGACGCCCACACATATATTTCCGGCGCTATTCATGTGATTCATTTTTGCTGTCTCTTGCTTACCATAAGATACTGCTGTATATCCTGTTTACGAAATCCACAATAACTGTTTGTCAAAGGTCAATATATAACATATATATATATATATATATATACACACACACATATATGTATATATATTTATATACATATATATATATATATATATAAATGCACACACACACTCATATTCATATATGCATTTATATATACAACGGAACATTGGCATAATGGATAGAATGTTCACAAATGGTCTAGGAGACCGGGGTTCAATTTCTGGGGAAATCATACCAAAGACCTAAAAATGTTACTTGATGCCCACTCGGTTAACACTCGGCATTATAAGGTATAGATCAAAGGTATGTGGAGCAGTTTTAAAAAAAGTAGTAGCGTCCTCCCCTACACTTCAGCCTCGTTGCAAATGGAAAGGGATGCTTCGGGACCACCTGCACTACGGTCAGGCAACTACTATATATATATGTATTCTTTTTTCCGTTGAAAGAAAATTACATTGATTATACCGTTATTTTCCGAAAGATAATATCTCAGAGCAAAGGGGATCAAATCTTCTCTTGAGGAAAGGAACAAAAAAATCACTCTCATAGCCAGCGAACACCGTGGGTCGAAATCTAATCGAAATTTTTTAGGGAAATTTTAAGTAAAAAGGTCTTTTAAAAGGCTCTATTGACTAAAGAAGTTCTATGTCCTGCCATTCAGGAAAATTGGGATAACTTTGATAAAAATATTGCTATAATTTAATAAAATCTGTGACAGAAATAATTAAGTCTGTCATAAAAGTTGTAATTCTAAAATTTTGGTCAATGATTTTCAAATTTTTTTCTCAATATTTTTCCATTCCCTAAAATTTTCCTCTGCTTGGCTTGAAAAAAAATTATAACAATAATTCAAATAGTTTAACTGATTTTGTTCAAAATATATTTTATAAAGCCAGAATATTCAGCTTTTAAAGAAAGGTCTTGCATCATATCTGTTGTTTGATTATTTACTGCTCAATAAAAGCCTAAGAAAACTACCTCTAAGTGGGTTAATTCCAAAATTCTTACCCGATGTACTGTCAGTAATTTCACAGTCTCTCTCTTGCGACTGTGAATGTTGCAGAAAGCGCAGTCATTACCCAGTCATCAATTATGGAGAGAACATGATTTCTTCATACTGCTCCTAATTGTGGAGGCAGTAGGTCACTTTGCAGACAATTGTTTCACAAGGTGCCACGTACATCGGGCCAAATAGAAAGAAAGAAAGAAAGAAAGAAAGAAAGAAACTGATGAAGAGAACATATATATGTGGATTGATTAGTCTCCTTGTTTAAGAACATATCAACCTTCTTGGGTTATTTAATGCCAAACCTAACCATGCTGAAAACCAGTAGTAGTACTATTCCACCCATTGATTGGAGGATAAGTGGGGTCATACTTTTCCCAAGGTTTAGATTGGATTGGTTTGGTTTGGTTTGGTTTGGTTTTATGGCACATCAACTATAGATGGTCATCGAATACCAAATTCATTTTATCCGTAAAAACAGTTCTATTTCAAACAATTCAGTTTAGTGTTATTACACAGTTTAATTATATTTGACCCATTGATAGGACCCTATCATGTGCTACCACTCCGGTCCAGAGTGGACTTAGTAACGACGGCTAAGAGGTAGCCCGCATTCCCCAACGCTCCAGCATTACTGTAGCTTCACCATCAGATTATTTAGTGTCATATCCAGGGCACTCGTTTGGGGGGTCTTATCCTTCTTCAGAGATGCAGTGGTGTATTCTGCATCCCCAGCCGACTGGATCACTTATCCTAGAATTACTCCAAAAGTGAACATAATAGAGAGACTGGAGTTTGAACTCGCTTACTACGATTCCACAATCCAGCATGTTAAATATTACACTCACTCTATATCGGTAACATATATACATCTTTGTTCCAGTACATATGTATCAGCTTGGTAAATGACTGCTACATGTCCAACCCATTCAACTCCCTGACATGTTGGATGGGGTGGTTAGAATACGCTAGCTGTTTTCCCCGATAGGGTTAAGAATCCTTCCCAGAAATTGGCGTCCAGCGTATGACACAAAACAGCATATGAAAATGATGTTCCAATTCTGAAGATCTAGACATGGTCGAATATCCTTTCATTGATCTTACATATTCACTCTAAACCTGAGTAGTAGCACCTGTTAGGAGCTATATCTATGGTTCAAATAGATCTGCTTGAAAATAATCTGTATTCGAAAAAACCGTGAGTCAAAAATATATCCAAAGAAACAACTACCCTAAAAATGTCAAAATGAATGTACTATGATTTCTTAACCACTACACAAAAATAATCCAAAACTGGTTGACATGCCATTAAAATCAATTAATCAACCAGCAACTATTCAGTTCATTTTGTTCTGGAATAATGTCAAATTTTCTGTGTTAAGCTATTATTTATATTTCTATAGTAAGCTATTCTTCTTTTTCTTAAGAGGAATATTCCGAATTTTTGAAGTCGGAATTTTTATGCATATATTTATCCAACTCCTCCATCACTGGCAGGGTGCGACACAAGTTTAATTTTTAATCTGGGTATGTGTAGTTTTTTTTTTTTTTACTTCTATGTTTTCCTTCTCCGAGATCTATTGCCTAACCAAAGCCAAAGATTCGATCCTGATTCTCTAATTACTCATCCCAAGAGAGAAAAAAATGGATTCATGCCATTCTCTGAGAACATTAGCGCGGATTGAAACCCAAACTGCATCGTATAGAAATTGAACTCGGCGCGTCGAATGGTTTCATATTAATAATCACATGTATAGCTTATTTAATGCATTGTTTAGATTCCTGGATCTGGCTAGATAAACATTCATGCTTCGATCTCTATCGCTAACTGATTATAGAATAATATC
The DNA here is from genome assembly GCA_963585895.1 of Sepioteuthis lessoniana. Lineage (NCBI taxonomy): Eukaryota > Metazoa > Mollusca > Cephalopoda > Myopsida > Loliginidae > Sepioteuthis > Sepioteuthis lessoniana. The sequence goes on along the minus strand of OY757909.1, from coordinate 84,916,111 downwards.
AATTAATCAACATGAATCACAAATTTAATTTCGACAAGAATTTTCCCGAGTTACCCCACCCCCCTCTCTCTCTCTCTCTCTTTCTCTCTCTCAGGGCACGCTCTCTCTACTTCTATCTCTTATCAATGTGATGTTGATGTAAACTTCAATGTCAATCTTTCTAACCATCCGTATTATGCACACACACACACACACACACACACACACACACACACACACACACACACGTGCATATATATATATATATATATATTATATATATATACTGGGTTCTTCAGCCTTGGTGAGGCAATTAGTCTAGGAGAAGGAAAACTCTGAATTCTAACCTGTTAAACTCCGCTTAAAAATTGACCTTGTGTCATATCATGCTCGAGCGGAAGGGTTGGTATATATATATATATATATATATATATATATATATATATATATATATATGGAAGATCAACTGATTTCAATATTAAAAAAAAAGGTTCATTTTTGCGCAAAAAGAAGCTCAAGAAGCTGTAATTTTTATATTTATCTTTTTTGCATTTATTGACGATCGGTGCTTACACGCCCGTTTTTAAAATTCTTTGTTATTTGCCGACGACTGTATTTGACTTCGCATGAAAAATTTGAAAGATCAAAATTCGAAGTAATTGAAGAAATATTTACCCTGTGAGATGGTTAAAAATACATTTTTAACCAATTAGAATCATTAAAAAAATGATTAACTTTTTATCTAAATACAAGACTACCTCAGTATGATAAATAAGTAATAAAATATATAGTAGGTTATACGTTTATTCTGTAACCTACTTACATTTTCAACTTTATTTCTAAGGAGAGAAAATGTAACATTCAGTTCCTTCAAGAGAGCTTTTAATTTCAACATCACTTAGTAATTCTAAATTGAATTAAAATAGTTTACCTAGGTTACGTCTAATCCCATTTCAGTCTTCTCTTTCTGATGAAATTTTAGCTACATCCGCTTACATAACAACGCGTAGATTTACTTTCTCTCGAACATAGTGATATATTCACACAAAGATATCTAATCCATACAAAGTATATCAACTAGATTTAGACTAAATAAACTACTACTTAGAATGCATGAATTTTTCTATGATGAGCATTTTGAAAATATTTACGCGCTAATATCTTTTCTTACAAGAAAAGAAGTTGAAACCTCTTTTTCTTAAAATCTTAACTCACTTCTAAAAGATAAAATTCATTAATTCGTAGATCGGTGTTTTAATAATAAAATCATTAATAATAATAAAATTCATTAATTCGTAGATCGGTGTTTTAACCATTTTCACATTTACCTGCCTTATATAAATATGTTGATTATCGTTGTCATCAGAAAAGGACTGGGTAAGCCGAGTTCAAATTCTGGTCTATGCTGTTTTTGCTAACGCTCTTTTCGAATATCTATCGGTAACTTTTAAAGCAGGCTGGATCCGCTTGCCTTGTTAAGACAATTGCTTTAGAAGAAAGAAAGAAAGAAAGAAAGTCAATGAATTCAAAACCCAAGGAGTGATGTTAAAGAGAATCTGTGACTCATTAGTGTACCATTCTTTTGTTATCTAAAATGTTTGCCCGGGTACATAGAAGGCTTCAAAAATGTAAATTCGTAAGCATTATAGTTGAATTTCTGAGCATAAATACATTCCGTGAGTCGGAAAAGCCTTTATACATATGGAGAAATAAGCGATTTAAAAATAACCCGGTCGGCTGGGGCTGTAGAATACACGGAGTGCATGTCTGCAGAGCGATAAGACCCCCACCTCGACGAGTATCCCGGATATGACTCTAAACAATGCGGTGATTAGGTTCCAGTAAAGCTTTGGGGAATACGGAGTACTCCTTTATTGCCATCACTCCCAGCCCCCCCCCCTGACCCGGAGTGGTCACACCTGATAGGGTTCTATCTATAGGTCAAATAGAACTAAACTGCGTACTTATACTTAACTGAATTGTTTGAAACAGAATTGTTTTTGACATTGAAACTTTACTTACGCTAAACTGAACTGTTTGAAATGGAAATATTTTGACATTTAACTGTGTGTAAATAAAAAGTATACTTATACTAAACTGAATTGTTTGAATTAAAACTGTTTGACAAAAATGAATCGCTTGAAATAGAAATGTTTTTGATAATTAAACTGTGTACTAACGTTAAACTGAATTGTTCAAAGTAGAACTCATTTGCATAAAATTCGATTCGGAATTAAATAACTTCCAGGGATGATATATCGAGAGCTACCACTCTAGGTCAGAGTGGACCTGGGGGCGATGGCAATAAAGGGGTACACTGCATTCACCAAAGCTCCAGTATTACTGAATCCTCTCCATCAGTTTGTTTAGTATCATATCTAGGACACTCGTGGGGTGGGAGGGTCTGAATCCACTGCAGAGATGCAGTTGGTGAATTCTACAGCCTCAGTCTTTTGGTTAGGTTTGGTGGGTTTTATGGCATATCAACCTTTTGTAGGTTATTTAAAGCCAAATCCATTTTTATGTAAATAATCTGTTCTATTTAAAAACAATTCAGTTTAGCATAAGTACACAATTTAATTGTCAAAAATATTTCTATTTCAAACTATTCAAGCAGTTATATATAACAATTCAGTTTAGTATAAATACAGTTTTAAAGTCGAAAAATAGTTCTATTTCAAATAATTCAGTTAAGCATAAGCACGCAGTTTAAATGTAAATACGGTTTAAAGCCACAGTCGAGTGGGCAAATATCAAAGGTGTCGGCTCAAAAAGTTACTGCATATTTTGTAAATTTTTGGGAGTTTTTGATTTGTTAGATTTGCATATAAATCTGTCCCAACCAGTCAAGAAGGTGGGCGTCCCCGTGGCGTAGTGGATAACATGCTGGACTGTGATATTTACCAGCCCCTCCACACGAGCAGGATGTGACACAAGGTCAATTTTTATGTGGAGTTTCACAGGTTTGAATTCAAAGTTTTCCTTCTAGACTAGTTAGCTAACCAAGCTTAAGAATACAGTCTGCCCTACTATTTATCCATAGCTGGAGGGAGAATTATTGGATTCATACCTTTCCCAAATGTATTAGTGCGATGTGAAGTTGTAGTAAGGGAGTTTGAGCTCAGGTCGTGTCATTACGTTCACTTTCGGTCTAATACTCTTAGGAAATGTGTAACCCCCACTTATCCCCTCAGATATGGGCTTAATAGTATCGGTCCTCTTCTTCTACAAGGATACATTCGGTATTAAATAACCCGTGAAGGTTGATATACCATTACCCAAAGACCAATCAAAACAAAACCATATATTCTGCGGGAGAAGGTCCTCTGTGGCGTATTGAGTAATGTGCTGGACAGTGACATCGTAGTAAACGAATTCGAACTCCCATCGTGATATTACGCTCTCTTTTGAACTAATGCCTTTGCGAAATATATGGACCCTCTTAACCCTCGACGTATAGCTTAAATAGAATTTCTACTGTTCTTCTACAGAGATAGTTTTGGCATTAATTAACCCATTAAGTTTTATATGTCATCAAACAAAGAAACCAAATCTAACCATATCCTTTGCTCATTGATGACTCATATCCTTCTGTCTTTGCAAGAGGTAATTAGCCACTAATTAAGATAATTACATTTAGGTATTAAACTTTAAATGCCACTCTCGTTATAAAAGCTTTAATTACCCAACCTTATATATGTTCTTCGAATCGTAATGACTAACAATAAATGTTCGATATGAAAAACGCATAAAAATGTTTAATGTTGATTTCGTAAAATCTAGCGTCTGTAAAATACTACTCTTACGTTCACTTTAGGACTTATACTCTTGAGAAAGTTATAAACCCACTTGTTCTTCAGCTATGGGTTAAATAGTAATATTACTATTCTTCTCAAAGTATGGTTTTAGCATTAGACAAACTCTCAAGTATTGAGATGTCATTAAACAAAGAAACCAAACCAATCCTAGAAAATATTTGATTTGCATTTAACTTTTATTGCTCGTATAAGAAAACGAGATATGTTTGTTATACATTTTGTTTAGTTTATTTCACAGTCCTCGGATTGTCTTCAGCACATGGTATCCTTGAATGTTCACCTATCTTTCTACGGAAGAGATTCATCTCTGGTTAACTTCGGTTGATCTTGAAAACATAATCGTAATTCTTCTTTGCTATTTTGTTTGATTAGTTGTGTTTTACGGCATACCAACCCTTGTAGCCTATTTAATGCCAAATCCTGTCCTTGAATGTTCACCTATCTTTCTACGGAAGAGATTCATCTCTGGTTAACTTCGGTTGATCTTGAAAACATAATCGTAATTCTTCTTTGCTATTTTGTTTGATTAGTTGTGTTTTACGGCATACCAACCCTTGTAGCCTATTTAATGCCAAATCCTGTTTATATATATTAAATGGATATGATTTGTGAACAAATAGTTTTTATGTAACATTTTTAAATGATACAGGGCCTATTTCTTTGCATATAGTTAAATGGTTACAAATAATTCTATTTGTTTGCACATAGTTAAATGGTTACAAATAATTCTATCAAAGGTTTTCACAGAGTTTAATGATTTCAAATATCGCAATCTAACACCAAAAATTCTAATCCATATTAACTATTTTTACACGGCTAAATAATCCCATGTGTTGACATTTAACACGAATAAATATATTCTTAAGGATGATAATTAATTATATTAGGTAATTATCTTCTTTGCATTAATAAATTATAAGTTGGCTAAAATTGTTTAATGAAGTGTAGGTCGCGTGAGACGGTCATATGATGCACTTGCCAAGCGTGTCGGCAGATTGTTAGGTTGACAGGCTGTTTTAGAGTTCTCTTGGGGCGACATGTTGTAGATTTATTTTCGAAACCCGCGGGTAGGCCGGGTATTGAAAAGTAAAAAAAAAATGAATGCATGTCGGCTAACTAAAGAAAGGGATGTCGTACACGAAAGTTAAAGACACGTGTTATTATATCATTAGTGAAGGGAATAATTAGGAAATAATTATATAAGCAAATATTTTTCATTGATTTTGGGCTAGATATAGTTGGGAGTTCATAGGAAGAAATGTGCGTACATATTTAGATTTTTGGCACTTGATTCCTATGATCTTTTTAAGACATGATTAAATGATATCAAGTATTCTTATTTAATACAAATTATTTGCACACATATTTTGGTGTCAATTATTTCTATCTTATACTGATAATAATATGGTTTTAACTAGTCATTTCTATGTTATTACAATCATTCATTTGTACACAGTTATGTGGTTTCGTGTAACTAATGATAAACTTTAGTAACCAATAATAACTTCACGTAACTATATTTAATACAAATATTTTACGAACAGTTATGTACTATCAAGCATACCTATCGAATAGAAATAATTTTAAAACAGGTATATTCGATCCAAAGATGGGACATTCACAGTTTTTATTTTTCCCATTAAGAGCAGACAAGGAACTCCAGCCCAGATTTTCTGAACTGGAGCCATAATAATGCAGTTTTGTGTCATATCTAGAACAACCCTTGTTTGTTAGTTTTTTGTTTACGTTTTAGTAGAAAAGGTTCCTAGGTCAACGTTGACGTGTATATCATTTCCTTATTTTCTTGACACATTGAGTCTTTCTGTATATTCTCACGGGTTCAAGGACTGTTTTTTGTTTTTTGCTTTTTTTGTTCCATCTGTCTGATTTCTGTCCCACTTTTCTATTTTAGGAATGGCCTAGAGGATCGCATCAGAAATACTACCCAGATTTTTACGCAATGTCCAGTAGAAAATACTATTTGTATATTATTCATTGACGCTGAAGCAAAAAGACAAATTCGAATTTAGGGTTTTTTGACCCATCTTGAAAAGAAAATAATGCAAAACTATTCAAACTCTAACTAAAATCTGTACATCAATGCCGTTGTAAAGACTTTCCGTCGTTCATACCCTTACAGGCAATCGTGGGGTCAAGGAAACCGTCGCTAGAAATAGACTCGGCGATCAGAGTTCAAATCCTGTTTGCATTTCACATTGTGCTAATACCCTAGGATAAGGCATAAATCCAACAATTCCGACTTCAATTGGAGTCAAATAGCAGCGCAGAATTGGCTCTTTAGCTTTTCGGTGGCAGCCGGTCTAGAAGAAGGAAAACTCTAAATTCATCCTTGTTAAACTGTACCTAAAAATTAACTTCATGTCACATACGGTTCGTGCTGAGGGATATATATATATATATATATATATATATATATATATATATATATATATATATGCATATTTGTATGAATATATATAATCGTTCTCAGAAATTGAGTTGCGTCACGTTAAGTGAGAAGGGATATACAGACTAAGCTAATTGACATCTACCCCAAGGCAGGGTAAAATCTCTCTGGCTTTATTATACGAGCATTTTCAAAAACAACTGAACGGTTTAGGAAACGCCAAAAAAGATTATGCTGCGGAAAATAAAACAGTTTCATGTTTTCAAATCTTACTGATTAAAACTTTGTTGGATATTACAGCCAGTAAAATAATCATACACACACACACACACACACACACACACACACACATATATATATATATATATATATATATACACTCAAAATGATTGCTCTCTTTTTCTTTATTTTTATAACTATAATTTTAATGTGGTAAGTAGCACAATCGTCATGCAAAAAAAGGATGCAATACTTTATATATATATATATATATATATATATATAATCCCGTATCTCGAAATTGAGCCAGAACTCAGAATCATCTTCTGATTAAGATTTTATTAGCTACACAGCTTTTGTTTTCTTTACAATAGTATGGTAGAATGTGTAAATAATAGCATCTGCTCTGCTGGGTGACATCTGAGCACTTTGTTTTCATTCTCAGCATTTTTTGTATTAATGTTATTATCACACACACACACACACACACACTCTCTCTCTCTCTCTCTCTCTCTCTCTCTAACTCGCTCTCCCTCTCTGTATATATATATATATATATGTATATAAGTTAGGATGGCGTAGACAGTCACAAGAAGCTGGTACTTTCAGCCTCTCGCTTATGCGATCATCGAACTTGGTCCAAAAGATTTTTTCTACCCGCTGATCGACTTGGGGTGGAAAACTAGCAGTTGGGATTGTGAATTTAATGATTTTTAGGTTTTGAATGATCGTTTTTAATCGCTGCCAAAGATTTTTCTATTACGTGGCTCTAAGTATAATTCTAACCACCATCACTAAAACAAAATAAGTTTTGTTTTAAATATAACTAATTACAATATAAATGTGAATGTAAGTGCACGTGTCTTATTTAATCTCGTGTGTTTAAAGAAAACATATTCCCTAAATTTTCATATATATATATATATATATATATATATATATATATATATATATGTGTGTGTGTGTGTGTGTGTGTGTTTGTGTGTGTGTGTGTGTGTGTGTGTGTGAAATATTGTTCAGGAAAACAATATTAAACATAACGAACATGATTTTTTTTTATTTAGCATTCAAATCATCACAAACACCTCCGAAACAATTAGGTGCATAATTAATAAACCAAATATTCATATTATCTCCTGTAAAGTTACAAAAACAAAGATATCGGTAAGACTTCAAGATGTCTTAAAAAGCGCTTCTCGGAATATAAATATGTTAGAAAAACTGTGATAATGCCAAGGCACTTTTAACGTATCAATCAAAATAGAAAACAATTTTAACTTATACGAGGTCTGCACATTACTTCATACGACGTTATTGCGTCAACGGCGGCGGGGTTTTTTGATCCGACTCCTTTTTTCATTTCGTTTGGTTTCTTTTCGTCAAGGCATATGAACTATTGTTGGTTATTTAATGCTAAAGACATCCTTGTAAAAAAGAAAAGCAGTGAACCTATTTAACCCGTGCCTGTGAGAATAGTGGTAGTCATAGCTTTCCCAAAGATATTAATTTGAAATAGAAAGTAACAGAGTTGGGTTCGAACTCGCTCAATAGAAGACCGTAACCCAACATTTTCGTCCATACGATACAGCAACTTCCACTTCCATTTTAGATTCGGTCAAATTTATATACAATTTAAACAAATTAAAAACTCCCGAAAATTTACAGAATGTGCTGTATCTCTTTTTGTTTAAACAATAAAAAACAACGAACCGGATTTTGTAACGCATCTTTATTGGCAATATTAATATCAAAAGAAGGTTCTATTCCAGCTAATCTGACACAAACGGTTTTAAACGGTTAGAATCACGCAAAATGTTTCATTTAATTATAATGTATTGCTAACATTTCCCTTCAAACAAAACTAATATTTTCAAATCCTTTAATTCAGAACATCAGAAATAATTATTTGTACAATTTAAAACATTTTTCCCTTCCTACTTCTAAAAGTTTTATAAAGATCGGCGCTCCTAATTACGTTGACATGACAACCTCATTGATAGTTCAAACTTTATCCAATATCATTTTTAAAATTTAAGAATTCTACAAATCATTATCTAAATATGCCCATATAGAGGGAACGTCATAATAAATATACGCATATTCCACATAATTGTTTTTTTACGTCATATTTCTGTCTGACACACACACACACACACACACACACACACATACACACACACACACACACACACACATATATATATATATATATATATATATAAGTTACTTACTATTCTAAAAAAACCTTTGTGAACGGATATTATATTCTGCATTTTGTTCACAGTAATTTTTCTTAATCAAAATAAATATAATCAAAAGAAAGATTGCTTTCTTAAACTTTTTTATTCAAAAGTAGTTAAATTTTTAAGAAGCTGATTTTTCACCATTATATATATATATATTTATATATATATATATATATATATATATATATATATATATATGTACGAATGAGATAAGTAGGTAAATTGATGCCATTTTCAGTTCGTCAGGTGCTTTATTTATTTTCGGTTTTGTCTACTGTGCAGCAAACTAGAGTCAGTTCGGTACAGTCTTTGAGGAAAGTAGTACTATGATGCTATTTTATGATTATTGGAATGGCACCCTGTACTGATCGGTAGTCACAGCGGAAGCTCCAATACGAAGATTTCCGCGTGTTTGGTTATAAACCTGAAGGCAGATTCATATTCGTATTGATGAAAACCAAACACTAACTCTACATCATGGTCTTTAGTATGGTTACTAGCGATGGTGACGTTATGACTCCATTCATCTTCCCACATGACCTCACACTCAACCCAGAGGCCTACATCAAGTAATGTGACTGGATCAAGAGGGTGGAGGATGGAAACCCTTACGTCTGGCGACAGGATTCTGTACCACGCCAAAAAAGCAGAACAACCCAGTGTTGCCTGCAAAAAAATTCTGCAACCACATTACCATGACCATCGGGCTAATTAACGCCTCAGATTTTAATACCCTTGGTTATTCTATGTAGGGTGCGGTTGAGTGAGAAACTAACATCAGATATAAACTGAAGGTAAGGCAAACGGTAGCATTTACTAGTTTAAACAAAGAGAATGTCAGAAAGGCTGGCTGGAGCTTTCGAAGTCATCTGAAGACCGTGGTTGAAACTAATAGCGATTTCTTTGAATAAGATCTATCGATCTATCTATCTATCTAACGATTCATATTTATTTCAATCAGTGCTGTTCTACGTCAGTATGTTCATACCCATCTATCTATCTTTCAATCTATCAGTTTGTCAGTCTGTGGATTTGTAATATTCTACCCCAGAGTCTGCCAGTCACTGGAGTCTCGCATAGAGATACATTGCCACAGTTTTTGTTTATCCTCTACCAAGACGACGTACATCAAACGCTATTAGCTCTAATAAAAGAAAACTGTTTTCACATTAAAAAGGCAAAAAGAAGAAGATATCATGCAGAAATAATAAGAGAGGCAAACTACGTAGATGATGTAGCACTTCTTGCAAATACGCCGGCCCCAGCAGAATCCCTACTGTATAAAGAGTAAACAGCGTGAGGCATTGATCTCTACGTGAATGCAAATAAAACAGAGTGAATGTGTTTGAAATAAAAAAGAGACACCTCCATTCTATGTGGCAAGCATTTAAAATTAGTGGACCAGTTTACATATCTGGGCAGCAATATCTCATCAACTGAAAGTGATGTCAACATACACTTAGTGATGGCGTTGAATGTTATTGAGAGGTTATCAATCTTACGGAAGTCCGATCCATATGATAATATAAAAAGAGATTTCTTCTAACGTTAATAGCTCTAATAAAAGAAAAATGTTTTCACATTAAAAAGGCAAAAAGCTGAGGACATCATGCAGAAACTATAAGAGAGGCAAACTACGTAGATGATCTAGCACTTCTTGCAAATACGCAAGCCCTAAGCTTTATCCATATTACTAAATGGATGCCTCACATGGACGTTAACAAAGTGTATAAATAAAAAGCTCGATGGGAACTACGCAAGAATGCTCCGTGATGTCTTGAACAAACCCTGGCAGAAACACCCCAGAAAAATACAGCAATACAACCACTTACTCGCCATCTCACAAACTATTCGAATGAAATTAACAAGACCTGTGGGATACTGCTGGAGAAGTAAGGATGATCTCATCAGCAACGATATATAATGGATTCCTGCACATGAACGTGCTAGCATTGACCGACCAGGAAAGACTTACATCATAGACACTTACTACAAGATACAGTCTATAAGACCAGCAAGAAGCGATTATTGATAGGGATGGATGGCAAAAGATTGTCTGGAAACTCCGTGCACCCAATGTGAATATATAAGGATGATGACATCTATCTATCTATCTATCTATCTATCTATCTATCTATCTATCTATCTATGTATTAATTGCAATATGTTTATATCTATCTTACATATTTCATAATTATCTATCTCACTCTCTTCTTATCTATTTCTCATGGTTTCTATCTATCTATCTATCTATCTATCTATCTATCTATCTATCTCACACTCTTCATATCTGTTTTACTCTATTTAGATCTATAGTACTCAATTTCATCTATTTCAACCTCTTACATTCTTTGGCCCTGTCGTCTGGGGCTGTAGAATACACCGACTGCTTCTCTGCAGAGGGGTAACACTCCCCTAACGAGTGTCATGGATATGAGACTTAACAATCTGATGGTGAGGTTCCTGTAAAGGTGGAGCTTTTGGGAATGCAGTCCCAGGTCCACTTAGGCCCGGAGTGGTAGCACATGATAGGGTCCTATCTATGGGTCGAATAGAACTAGAATGCGTACTTATGATAAACTGAATCGATTGTAATAGAATTGTTTTGCCATGTAAACTGCGTACTTACGCTAAACTGAATTGTTTGAAATAGAACTTTTCATTTGTAAAAAAAAAATGAATTTGGCATTAGATAACCAACAAAGGTTATTATGCGATAACCTCCCCCCCCCCAATGATTTGTTCGAAATAGCGTCTTTTGACATTGAAACTGTGTACTAATGATAAGCTGATTTGTTTGAGATGGAACTGTTTAATTATATCAAAATAGATTTTGCATTAAATAACCTACGGGGGTTGATATGCCTTAAAAACCAACCAACCAACCAAACAAACAAACTTAATTTCTTACTATCTATTTCCATCTGTCTATCTAAGTCTAACCCTATTCCTTTCAATCCGTCTCATATATTTATCCTTTCCTTTCTTACGAAAGTCTTTTACATCGTATAGGCAGCCATCAATTTTTATCTTTGTCTAACTCAATTCAAACAGAAGAAATAAGATTATTTTGTGATAATCGACAAGGTGGCGTTAGTCTGCTTTCTTAACTTGAAAAATTGCAATATTAATCTAAATCACAACATATTTATGTATCTATCTCAGTCTACACGTAGTTTTCATCTATCTATCTATCTATCTATCTATCTATCTATCTATCTATCTATATCGGAGTGATAATATATGTCTCACATACTTCATATCTATTTCACACAGTTCATATCAATCTATCTTAACTCTCTTCGCATGTATTACACTATTCATATCTATATATCTATCTATCTATCTATAACATAATTTCGTTCCCTCAGAAACGCTGGCGTTCTATCACCGATTTCTTCTTTACTTCTTTCGTGACAGCCTTGGCTTTTGTGTCTTTCACTAAAGCAAAAACTAATGAAAAACTCTGAAAAATGTTAAGCCAGCACCAACGCTTCTGTCATCAGCGAAATAATTAAAACACTAAAAAATCCTTTTGTCTTTAAACGATGCAGTAGTTTTAAGACCAAAAAAAAGTTGCGAGCAACTTCTAAATGAGAATTCGCTTTCACTGATTAGTACATTTAATAGATTTGTCATCATATATACATTATCGTCCATGAATAGCTAGCCACGCACGTACGCACATATGCACGCACACATACAGACACACATTTATATATAAGCGTAATGAAAATATTTATAAATATGGACATATGTATGGTCATAAAATCACACACATATACACACATATATATATATGCGTGTATGTATGTGTGTGTGTGTGTGTGTGTGTGTGCATAAAAGTATCTACAAGTATATATCCACACACACACACACACATATGTATATATATATATATACATATTCACGTTGGCGAATTCTTTACCATAAATTCCTCATAGCATTCATATTTTTAATCCCCGAGAATTTGATTATAAAGGATAGTAATAATATGTTCTGATTGCATAATATTTCAACAGAAATTATAAAATTCTGTTGTCTTTTGTTGAGTAAAAAATCTCTTTTAAAATAAAGTTAGATGGGCTCTTATTTTTGGATGAAACTGTGAATATGAAATGCAATGCGACTCTTTCCCCACCTCTCTCTTTCTCCCCCCCCTCTCTCTCTCTCTCTATATATATATATATATATTTATTTATGTATTTATGTGTGTTTTTTGTGTAGGGGATTTATTATCAAATTTTTCGACATTAATATGTAAACGCAAAGAGGAATTTATGGAGGAGAGTGCGCCTGTGTTTGAGTGGTATACAAATTTTGTGAAGGTATAAAGTTAGAGTACGTATATATATATATATATATATACGTACTCTAACTTTATACCTTCACAAATTTGATGAGTTCTGATAGAACAAAACAGATCTGTCTGTGGATGACTATATATATATATATATATATATATGCATGTATGTATATATTTACCGACCCCTCTACACGAGCTGGATGTGCCACAAGGTCAGTTTTATTTTTATTCTTACTCGTTACTTTTGTAATATTCCGTGGGGTTGGGATTTTTGGTGATACCTAGAATCTCTTCACACTCGTCTGATACCGAATACTGAGTCTGGATGGCTAAACAGAACTTACTCGGAATGTTACATTTCACATCTATTTTGCATAGGCACGTGTCTCAACTCATCACACATCAGAATTCTAACTGACCCATTTATATATACACTATTTCTACTCATGTGAACTCCATTAACACATTCCATTTCAACACTTATGTTTATTGGCTAGAGATCCGTGTTCAAATCACACGGGTCATAATCGGCACGTTCTTCAACATAACAGTATGCTTTAGAGTTTATGTTTTTTTTTTTTTTTTGTAGTTTAGAATTTAACTAATTGCATTTTTAAAAACCTTTTTCCTCTATGTGTGCGTATTTGTTTCTCTGTGTGTAGGAAAAATTTTTCATAGATGGAAAAGAAATAATCACACACACACACACACACACACACATATATATATATATATATATATATATATATATATATATATATATATACATATTTAAAATGCTGTAAAGCATTTGAAACGACGAGAATCGAACAATCCTACATGAAACGAGCACTTTGGAAGCAGGACTTATACTTGTTCCTTGACAGATTACGGCTTTAACATATTTGTAAAATCTGTAGTAGGGTCTGTTTGCCCAAAGCCGGACTTGCAAGTCAATTGAGATCTCAAGGCAACAAATTCTCGAAGACTCACTTTTCGAAAGTCTTTCAGCAGCAGCCTACAGGGCACTCGTGTCAATTCTGTGACAATGAATGTGAGTCTGCAGCAGGTTAGAGAAGTCATATGAGGATGCACAATCGTAATGTCTATGGAAAGATAGCTAACTCATTTGTTACGCATGCGATAGGGATTGAAAAGATATATCTGACCTCAGGCATCTCACCTGCTTTCAAGGATACTCCGAACGAATCGACGAGATAGCCTTCTTCTGCAAGAAGTTGAAGTCATAATATATATATATATATATATATATATAAACATTAGAACATCTGTAGTGCAATCATTGGGGTTCTAATCTTGTAATCTACTTATTTTTTTATCTTTTACTTTTTAAGTCCTTTTGAAGGTAATAACTATATATCATGAAAATTGTTTTCACATGTATACGCAATGTTCCTAGAGTGATACAGATCATATTTCTTATTCTGTCCTTAAAAAGATGTATATAGGCAGGTAAATATTAGATTAGACTGTAGTATTTTTACCTGCGGAATTTCAATTAAATCTATTAGAAAAATGCATAATTATATTTAATTAGAGGTAATTTTTTAGAATTATGTATTAATTTTATAATTATATATTTTTTTAAAACTAAAAGTAAAATGTATACGCTTAATAGCTTGTTTTGTTTATTTGTCAATTTTTTTGTTTTGTTTCTTGTAATTTTTTTAATGTACGAAGTAGAAATGTATATCATATACTTTTGGAAATAATAATAACATACTTTTTGAAAATTGAGATTGTTTTACAAGCAATTCGACTTATGTTTAAAAAGTATTGAATCTTACCAAATCAAAAATGAACAATAAGTGGAAGGTTGCTTTTTTTCCCAAATAGGCCACTTGGTATTTTATTCATGTATTCCGGCCAGTTTTTGATTAGTCGGAGCACCTCTTAAACCTCTCTCTCCCTCTCTCACTCTCTCTCTCTCTCTCTCACACACACACACACACACTTAAGCGTAATATCCCCCATGGAATACAGATTATATTGTAACATTACAGTTCCCGAGTAGATGTTTGTAATTCTGATACTCCACATAAACGCTTGCACCACCAAGGTTCTCTGCAGACCTGTGAAGCGCTACGCCTTAAGTTTCAGTCAGACCACGTGGTAACCCCCACTGTAATGAAAAGAAAAAAATGATGAACACAACAAACGCCATCAGAGTTCACTAATACAAATGTTTATTGGCAAATACACCTCTTGGTAGTCGTCAAGAAGAAAGGAACAGCGTATGAAAAATTAGACGACTACTTTAGCTAGAACGATAGAAATAAACCGTCGTGAGGAGAGAGAGAGAGAGACAGAGTAGACACAAACTTTGACGTTATCTTTCTCGTTTTCTGTTGGAGTTTTTGCACGTGTTTGTTTGCTGTTTCTGAGCCACAACTGACCGTCTTTTACAGTTTTCTATCCCGCGTCCCCCAAACAGCTTTTCCGTTTGAATTTCTTCCAGACAATCAGAATCCGGTACCGATGAGCTGCTGATACATTTCTATTTTTAAACCGAGCGTCCGCAGCTATTCCGACCTGGAGCTTCCCATTCGTTTCTCTCTTATAGCGTCTCTCTCTCTCTCTCTATCTCTCTCTCTCTCTCTCTCTCTCTGCTAGCCTCGATTATCTTTTTCATGTATGTTCCTTTCCTTTACACCGTCCTGTGGTCAAGCAGTAAATCTCCAAGGAAAATATTCACAATCAAACGGAGTCCCTAATTATTTTACAATCTGTCTTATGCTGAGCCATCAAATTTCTCTAAATATCTTTCAATTTCAGACGATTTACTGAAGAACAAACATTATTGGATATTACTACCCCACACAAAATTTATGGACTCGGCTCGTTTAAAGGATGTTCACGCTATCTTTTTTTTTTTTTTTTTTTTGCAGCTGTATATAAACTGATTATAGATGAGATGAAAAACATTTTACTTGAATGGTTTAACATTTTGGCTTCATGAAATATACCTTAAACCGACAAGGTTAAATTATTTGAATTAAGGCTATGATTTTTTCTAAGCCATACAGAGGGAAATATTATGGAATAAATTAATATTGAGGGAAAAATTTGTGAACGTCATTGACCAAAAAATGAAATTAATTCTTGGTTTCTTCTCCACGAGCTTTTATGACAGCCATAATTCTTTGCCAGTGGTGTAATGGTTACCATCATAGGAAATTGACACGGTGACACGAGTTCAAATCCTGGCCGAGACTAATTGCATTTCACATAGCACTAATACCCTTGGGAAAGGTATGATTCCAATAATTCTCCCTCCAGCTATGGGTAAATAGTAGGGCAGACTAGGTTCTTCAGCCTTGGTGAGGCAACTAGTCTAGGAGAAGGAAAACTCTGAATTCAAGACTGTTAAACTTCGCCTAAAAATTGATCTTGTGCCATATCCTGCCCGAGCGGAGGGGTTGGGTAAATATGATAATTCTTTTACTAATTTAAAGAAAAATTCTTTATCAAATCGGTTCCCAGGTTCCTAATTGCTCGTTGATACAATTTATTTGATGGATAGAACTTTCTCATCAACCAGTTTTGTTTCATGAAGGTACATGTTTATTCAGTTGGTCTTTTGTTGGGTACTGCTTCTAGGATTTGGTTTGGTTTGGTTTCTTTGTTTAATGGCATACCAACTCTTTTTAGGTTATTTAATGCCAAAGAAATTCTCCTTGAAGAACAGTTATTTAACCCATAGCTGGGAGGATAAGGGGGTTCATACATTTCCCAAGGGTATTTGCCCGAAAGTGAACGTAATAGCGCGACTGGGGTACGAACTCGCGTACTACGATTCCGCAGTCCATCGCTTTAACCATTACACCACGAGGACACCCCCTTCGAGGATTTCTTCAAAACAACGAGGAATATCATTGCATAATAACCATTTAACTTTTTCTCTAAATGTTTTGTATCCAAGGGATCCAACTATATTGTATTACTGACCCGGCAACAACTAAGAAGGGTTTCAATTTTATTTCATCGGATAGATCAGATTTCCATATAATCGATAACTTTCGTAAAAACGTACATTCATCAACTTTGTACGGACACTATATACCGTGTAGAAGACTTCCCATAAACGATAGCCGATAAGGATAGATGTTTTGAGAGAGAGAGAGAGTCTAGGTAATCTGTGGTATAAGCACAACTTGATATAGATAATGACGATGATGACGATGACGATGACGGATTTTAGAAGACTATTTGTCTTTTTTATTGTAGGAGTGTACTTATTTGTGGGTGATGGTGTAAAAAAGATCCTCCTCGCTATACAGTGAATTCGTTTATAACAGTATCAGCAGAAACAGCGATAGTAGAAAACAATTAGAATACCATTAATAAATGTATTTTTCAGATTAGATATCTTTATTTCTTTAGAAAAAATATGAAGTCACCTTGTTCTTAATATTTTAATGTCAATGACTTATGAATTTGAAAACCAGAATAAATTCGCCAATTTATTTGCGACTCGGATTATGACTGAATAGAATTTGAATTTCATATATGATTTACTTGCATTTGAAAGAAAAAAAATTATTTGGCCGGAAGCCAAAGGTCTGATGGGAACGAAAGTTATGTCATTATTTCCTTCCCTTCTGAATGAAAGATTTTTTTTCTCTGCTTTATTTGCGAAAACATCTTTAAATAAAAACGGATTTAAGGAGAAAGTGTGCTTTTTTTTAGGTGAAGGAATTGGATATGTTCTGTAGGGATTTATTCACTCTTACGTTTGATGGATCGCATGAGCATTATCTATCTATCTATCTATCTAAATCAGACTGTTCATATCTATCGATATATTTCCCCTTCCCTCTTTACATTCGTCTCACTAACTCCCTCTCCCTGTCCCCTTTTCCCCTATTTTAATGGTACTCTGTTCTGAAATATAGAGATGCTGTTTTTTTTGTAGAAACATTTCTGGAAGTCTTCAGCTGAGACATTTTTAATGCTTTAGAGTCGCATGATCTAAATTGTGGCCAAATGAAAACGAGACTAGATTTTTATCTTAGGTTTAAGGTTTCCGAAAATTATCCCTTAGCAGGAAAAGTAGCCTAGAGAGTAAAAAGCATTCATTTAGAAATTCTTATTGGAGTCTGCTTGGAAGTCTTGAGTTCAATCTCTGTGCCCGGATTTTGCGCAAATAAAAATAGTACAAAAGCGAACTGAGTAGGAGAATTAAATGATACGAGCTCTTCCAGGGCATGGTCAGCGAATTGGGGTCTGTCCCTGGGGATTAAAAAAAAAGGTTAAGTTCTAAATACCTTCAGAGTGTTTGTATCTGACGGCTGGAGAGCACAGAGGAATTAAAGGACAATTGTCCGAGATCTGTGAATAGTGTCAGAAATATCTGTAAAGTTAGCGACCGTAGTCGAGGGTGAACCGAGGATTCCCTTTTCAATAGCTACTACACCAAGGTGAAGGAAAAGGCGCGTCTCCTTTCATTAGATTACTCCACTTTACCCTTGATACGTACCTTATAATCTAGTGTGTTAAGCAAGAAGATATCAAGTACCATTTTTGAGTCTTTGGTATGACTTGACCTGGGATTGAACCTCGGTCTCCTAGGATATTGGCGAACACTCTACCCAGTTGGCCAAGACAGATAAAAATGTTGTTCATAACAGGGGTTGAAAAACATTTCCCTTTACTGCCGTAACAATAATTATAAAATTACTACAGTTAACAATTCATATTTAACAATAATAATGATTTGTTTGAACACCGCAACAGGGTTTCAAATATTCATATCTGATAATAATGATTTCCGGTCAACTCATAAACTTTCTTCTCAAAAAACGATAAATTTAACCTTCGTGTGTTATTTAATTTTAAAGCCCTCTTTGTAGAAGTGTAGAAATGGTTCTATTTAACCCATTGCCAGTAGAGATAAGAGAGTTCCCACCTTTCCCAAAGATATTAGTACAAAAGTGAAAGCCATAGTTTGATTAGAAATAGAACTCTCTTACAACGATTTCGACGCTCAGTGTGTTTGCCACAACCCTACGTCGAAGTCCTTCTTATAAATTGCCGCTTACAATTTCTTAGGATACAAATTAAAACCGTGGGTGAGTCAATGTGGTGTACTGTCTGATGAATAGAGTGTTCACCAATGGTCTGAGAGACCGGTGTTCAATCCCAAGGCGAGTCATAACAAAGACTCAAAAAATAGTACTTGATGCCGCTTTGCTAAAAACTTAGCATTATAAGGTAAGGGTAAAGTGGAGCAATCCAGGGAATGGAGTAGCGTCCTTCTCTACATCTCGGTGTAGTAGCTATTGAAAAGGGAGCCTAACAGAAACTATCACTAAGGGTCAGATTGGATCTGACAGAAATGGCACTGAAAGAGTACCTGGCGCTCCCCCCGATCTCCAAAAGTAAATTCAATTTAGTATAATTGCCAGAACACCTGGAGGAATTAACTGGGTACTGTGGCTGAGGATCAGTCAGATAAGCATGCTACCCTCTAGTCACACAGTAAGTTACCCTTAATTTACTGTCAACCTTGGGGCTTAGAGGAGACTAAATAAACGAACGATTGATCTCGGTTTGCGTGTCATTTGTCTTATTGCATTTGCTTGAATCCTTTTTTTCATTATAATTGATTCATTGGTAGCGTTTTATGGCATATGAATTCCTGTGGGTTATGTAATACCAAATCATATATATATATATATATAATTTTTAAGAGAACAGTTTCTAGGCCATTTCATTTTTAAACGAGTCGGAACTCATTTGTTTACACACAGTTTCATGGTTTCCAGTACTGCTATATAGCACTAAAAATTTTACTTAGTGTTGTTTATTCATTTGCACGGTTTCAAGTATAATCATTTACAGTTTATACACAGTAATATCGTTTCTAGAATCCCTATTTAACGCTGAGTGAAATGTTTTCAAGTCTAACTATTTATTGTTTTTGATTTCAATCATAGTAAATGATTAAACAGTTCTATTTGGATTATAAGTGGGGTCCAAACAGGTACTACCACTCCGGGTTAGAGAGGACTAGATGTAATGGTATTGAAGTGGTAGTTCATACTTCCTAAAGCTCCGTTATTGGTACCTCACGATCAAATGGTTAAGTGTCACAACCAGGACATACATTGGTGATGGTGCTTACCCCTCAGTAGAGATGCAGTCAGCGTATTCTACAGCCCCAGCCAACCGGGCTATTTCATTTATTTATTCATTTTTTTTTTCACAAATTATGAACGTCAATAAATTTTCTTTTTTTTTTTTTTTTTCTTTTGTCATTAACAGAGTTTAAAGTCTCGTTCGGTTAGATTTCATTCTGTGACTGACTAGGGTTTTGTTTTTTTTTTCTCTTTTTTCCTAGTCTTCGAGTTATTTATTTCTTTTCTTCGGCTCGAACGACAATGAAGATATTTTATGCGTTTTGCAAATTGAATTTTGTATTGCGTTGGGGATATTTGATAAAAAAATAATTCGAGCGGAGATTTTCGAGTGTTTTTTTTTTCTTCGCAGATCGAAGTTCAAACAAAGGCTATGATTGCCTGAGCTAATTTTCGTTGTAAACAGGCCTTTCACTCTTGGATAATCAAGGTAACACGATTCTCCTTCTTCTTTTATGACTAATTGATTGATTGTTAGATTTTGATGCATTGTGGTAAGACAACCGATTACCTCCCCTGTCGTCCTTTTCACTATTTTATAACTGCGCCCATCACCGTTTATTACCTTGCCGGTAAAAGTTTATTGCTCGGCGCTCAGGCGTCCCCATAAGGAAACGCCGACGGATCAAAGCATACTTTGGATCCGCCACGCAGGAGTCTTGATTTGTGCGTTGTTTCTTACCATAAAAAAGACCTTGTGCCACATATCGGCTTGGTGGAGAGTTTGTTAAATACTCGTAATCCGTGAATTACCTTGACAGGTATATAAGTAGTTAGCAATGGCTTGGTTCCAAAGAGCCCTCCCAGACCCAAGCTATATTTGCTATGTCTCGGTGCCTTAGACGAACCAGGAAGGGGAATGCCGACGGGACTAAGTATTTTTTATTAGCCGTGCATATCTTGATTTATGCATGCCTCACCACTATAAAACGAGCTTGTCTCATAAATCAACTTGGCTCGAAGTCGGTTAAATATTCCATTGCCATTTAATAAAGGCTCAAGTGAGCTAAACTAGTCTCTATGTTCTTATTATACATATGTTAACCCGTCTGGGCTTATTTTATCCTTTGAGTTCATTGAATCGAGTTCCTTGAACGTATCCTTACTGTTCTTCTACAAGGATGGCTTTGTTTTTAAATAACCCACTAACGTTGATATGCCATTAAAGACAAAGAGAACAAATCATTGCACGTTCTTATAAACAATTTTTACATCATCGTTTCTTAATCTTTTTTTTTTTTTTGACAGTCCGATCGAATTGTAATTATTTTTTAAAATATCTATTTGACCCATTGATGAGACCCTCTAAAGTACTAACACTCTGGGTTAGAGGGGACCTGCTGACAATGGTAATGAAGGTATCTTCCTCACTTCCTAGATCTCCAGAATTTGAACCTCACCATCAGATGCAGTGTAAGTGTCGTGCTCAGAACAACCACTCTTTTGTTGGTGGGGGCAGGTCTTTATTCTCCCTGTATTCTAAGCCCAGCGCCAACGCTGACTCCAGACTAAATAGATATCACAAGTTAGAATGAAATATATCGCAATCCTTAAAAGAACATTCATCGGTTTTACAGCATGTCAAGCCTTGTTGAGGTATTTTAAATGCCTTTTCTTTTTTTATTTTTGGAAGCAGTCATATGGTTTAAAGTAACTAATAACAATGATCATTTGTTAACAATTATTAATTGAAATAACAATTCTGTGTATAAACAAAAATTACACAAAACTATATGGTTTCAAGTATTCCTATCTAATACGAATAATTCATATACTTGCCCAGTTTGCTGGGGTTGTATAATGCACCGACTGCTTCTCTGATGAAGAGTAAAACTCCCACCCACGACGAGTATCCTAGATATGACACTAAACAATCTGAAGGTGAGTTTCCAGTAATGCTGGAGCTTTAGGGAATGCAGAGTACTCCTATATCATCATCGATCCCAGGTCCACTCAGGTAGCACCTGATAGGATCTTATCTATGGGTCAAATAAAACTAAACTGTGTAATTATGTTAAACTGAATTGATTGAAATAAGACTGTTTGATATTTAAACTGCGTAGTAATGCAAAACTGAATTGCTTGAAATAGAACTGTTTTTATGCTAAACTGAATTGTTTGAAATGGAACTGTTTTTGGATACTAAACTAAATTGTTTGAAATAAATCTGTTTTTGACATTGAAAATTAACTTGTCCTGAACTGAATAGATTGAAATAAAATTGTTCTGGCATTTAACTGTGTAAAAACAAAATCTATACTTATACTAAACTGAATTGTTTGAAACAGAACTGTTTGACTAAACTGAATAGCTTGAAATAGAAACGTTTTTGACAATTAAACTTAGTACTTATGCGAAGCTGAATTGTTTGAAATAAAACAGAGTATTTGTATAAAAATGGATTTGGAATTAAATAAACAATAAAGTTGATGTGCCATAAAACCCAAACAAACAAACAAATAATGATTTATACACGATTATATGATTTCAGGTATATGTCAATGGAGAAGAAGTTAAAACAACAGGGATGTAGTAACTCAAAGAACAGCCAACAGAATTTTCCGAGGCAAGGATACATGCTTTCATTCGAAGGTGGAACACTGCTATAGAGAGAAACTGTGACTCTATTCAGGAGTTGGGATGTGATCCACAGAAACCCAACTTCATTTTGATGTATGACACGTGTTCTTGTGTTGGTAATTATTTCTTTACTTAAGAAAAAGGCATTATTTTTTACTCGACCTCGTATTTTAAAGCATATATACATTTCTCTCTCACGTTGTTACAGACTTATGCGAAGATCTTTAAACAACACAAAATATGTTCCTTTATTTTAAACTAACAATTACTGCTATGCTTTCTTCACAAAATCTTAATTATCACGATTAAAAAATATCGACACTCTGACAAATATTATCTTTGCTTACAAGAAAGGATTTTGTACTTTAGTTATTTAGCAAATGTTTCACGCTGAAAAAAAGATGTATAAATTAAAAAGATTCACAATGGATTTGGTTTGGTGGCACATCAACCATTGTTGATTATCAATGCCAAATTCATTTTTATATATAGAAACAGTTCTATTTCAAACAATTCAATTTAATATACGTACGCAGTTTAGATGTCAAAACAGTCCCATCTCAACAAATTCAGTTTAACTTAAGTACACGGTTTAGTTCAAGTTGATACATAGATAGAACCCTATCAGGTGCTACCACTCCGGGCCAAAATAGACCTGAGACTGCATTCCCCATAGCTCCAGCATCACTGGAACCTAACCATCAGATTGTTTAGTGTCATATCCGGGACACTAGTTAAGGGGAGTCTTACCCTTCTGCAGAAAAGCTGAGAAAAGCTGTCGCTATATTCTACAGCCCCAGCCGACTGGGCTTGTATAAATTTGTACATCGGAGTTTTATTCAAACATTTTACTACATTTATCCGATACAATAACGTTGTGAAAGTCCCTGGTCCTCAATCTATGACTTGAATAGTTTTACAAATGCTCTTCTTCTATGATGGCTTTGGCATTAGATAACCCACGAAGATTGATATGCCGTTCAACAAAGAAGGAAACCAAAATATGTTGCAACGGAAGAGTTTCTGGACTGTGATATCGTACAAAGCGAATACGAATTCAAGATGTTCTATAACGTTCACTTTCGAATTGTTACCCTTGTGAAAGGTAAAAACACGTTTATTCCCCTACATCTTTGCCAAATCGGCTGTGGGGAATAATACACCGACTGTCTCTCTCCGAATATGATACTAAACAATCTGATGGTGAAGTCCCAGTAATGCTGTAGCATTGGGGAATGCAGAGTACCCCTTTAATGACATCGCTCTCAGGTCCACTCTGGTAGCACCTGATAAGGTCTTATCTGTAGGTCAAATAGGACTGTGAATTTATGCTAAACTAAATTGTTTAAAAATGAACTCTTTTGACATTGAAACTGTGAACTTATGCTTAACTGAATTGTTTGAAATAAAACAGTTTTGACATTTAGCTGTGTGTAAACAAATAACTATGCTTGTACTAAACCGAATTGATTGAAATATAGCTGTTTATATGAATGAAAATGGATTCAGCATTAAATAACCTACAATGGTTAGTGTGCCATAAACCAAAACAAACCAAACCAAACTCCCCACATCTATGGATTTAATAGTACCACAACTGTTCTTCTGCAAGGGTTGCTTTGGAACAATATAACTAACGTTTTAGTTTGGTTGGTTGTTTGGGTTTTATGGCATATCAAACTTCGTAGGTTATTTAACACCAAATCCATTTTTATAAAAATAAACTGTTCTATTTCAAACAATTTGCTTTAATATAAGGACACTGCTTATTTGTCAAAAACATTTCTGCTTAGTCAAACAGTTCTTTTTCAAACAATTTAGTTTAGTATAAGTATAGTTTTTGTTTACATACAGTTAAAGTCAAAACAGTTCGATTTCGAACGATTCAGTTTAGCTTCAGTACAGTTTCAATTTCAAAACTGTTCTATTTCAAGCAATTCAGTTTAGAATACGTAATCAGTTTAAATGTAAGTACAGTTTAATAGTGAAAACATTTCTATTTCAAGCTATTCAGTTTATTCAAGCAGTTCTAATTCAGTTTAGTATAAGAACAGATTTTGTATACACACATTTAAATGTCAAAACAGTTAAACAAGTCAGTTTAGTGTAAATACAGTTTCAATGTCAAAAAACAGTTCCATTTCAAATAAGTCAGTTTAGCATAAGCACGCAGTTTTCATGTAAGTACGGTTTAATTGTCTAAAACATTTCTATTTAAACCTATTCAGTTTAGTCAAACAATTCAGTTTAGCATAACTATGCCGTTAGTTCTATTTAACCCATTGATAGAACCCTATTAGGTGCTACCACGCCGGGATTGAGTAGACGTGGCAGCAATGGCAATAAAAGAGTACTCCGCATTCCGCAAAGCCCCAGCATCATTGGAACCTCACCATCAGATTGTTTAGGGTCATCCAGGAAACTCATTGGGTGTGGGGATTTACCCCTCTGCAGAGTTGCAGTCGGCGTATTCTCCAGCCCCAGCCGACTAGACAAAACTAACGTTTTAAACTTTCAACTTGTAACGAAGGAAAGATATTTTTTTTTTAAATAAATTAAATAAATAAACACACACACACACACACACAATCACGTTCTTTTGTACGATGTTCAAATCGAAACTAAAAGATACTCTGACTGAAATTAAAGAATCTGTATGTTCTCCCGTTGTGTAATATTTTGCAAGCTTGTATACCAAACCATTGTCAGTGAATTCGATTCACACTGAGTACCCCAAACTTTTTGACGAGATACACAACTAAGTTACTCTTTGCAAAGAACTTCTGTATGTTATTCTCTGAGGTACTCCAAACTAGTTCTACCGTTGTAATTTATTTGTTTATGTTGGGGAAAAAAATGGAGGATATAAAAGCAAGCACAAATTTTACTTGAATGAACGAAGAACAAGAGAGAGAAAAAAAGAGATTTTTTTCTTTCTTTCTATCAAGTCAATAAACAAGGTAACGATAAATAAATAAATAAAAACACGAAAAGAACTTATGTCCGATTCCTTTCATTGCGTCTGCTGCAAGGGAAAGTCAATCAAACATGGCGGGCAACCGGATCAAAGCCTAAGTTATGCGCTGGGGCGAAAGCATTGTTGTTTTCCGTGTCTTATTACAAGGTAACCAACAGATGAGTTCGACTAAATAGTTCTTTGCATGGACGAAAGATATTGATATAAAGAATGTGATGACAGTCATCAGATATTCGACAGCGACACTGAAACAGAATTTAGGTTTTGATCGATCCAGTCCTTGATCTTTTGCTTATCATTATTTTTTTTTTTTGTTATTTTATTTCTTTTTTTTTAATTTTCAATACCGGAAGAGGCGTAGAGATAGAAAAGTTGGGAAAAAGGATCAACAAGGAATAATGAGAGGGTAGCTGGTCTTTGCAGTTCATCGGAGGAAAGTGTACCAGAATGGGGACACTTGCCCTAGGAAGGTGGAAGATGAGAGTGAATAAATTTCCGGATTGTTGTTAGATGATATTGCCTCTCTCGTTACGAGTGAAAACGTCTTCGTCTAATTTTGTGAAATTTCATCATCCTTTTTAGGTGGAGTGCAATGAAGAGCGAGTAAGTGCATAAAGTAGGATAGTATTTATCATGCTGAAAGAAAGAAAGAAAGAAAGACCTAACAAAACAAGAGTGAATAAAAGAAGGAAATTAAAGAAAATTTAATAAAGAAAAGAAGAAGTATAAAAAGTGTGACAAAGAAAGAAAGAAAGAAAGAAAGAAAGAAAAACTTAATAAAATTGAGTGAATAAAAGAAGGAAAATAACGTGAAATAACCAAAGAAAAAGGAAATTAAAGGAAAAAGAAAGATAAAAAGTAAGACGTAGAAAGAAAGAAAGAAAGAAAGAAAAAAAGAAAGAAAGAAAGAAAGAAAGAAAGATCTAACAAAAAAGAGTGAATGAGAGAAGGAAATTACCGAGAATTAAATAA
The DNA here is from genome assembly GCA_963585895.1 of Sepioteuthis lessoniana. Taxonomy (NCBI): domain Eukaryota; kingdom Metazoa; phylum Mollusca; class Cephalopoda; order Myopsida; family Loliginidae; genus Sepioteuthis; species Sepioteuthis lessoniana. Next base: position 84,889,468 of record OY757909.1, on the reverse strand, counting down.
AGAAACGAAGAAATATAAAATGTAAGACGAAGAAAGAAAGACAGAAAGAAAGAAAGAAAGAAAGAACTAACAAAACAAGAGTGAATAAAAGAAGGAAATTACAGAGAATTAAATAAAGAAAAGAAGGAGTATAAAAGTGAGAGAAAGAAAGAAAGAAAGAAAGAAAGAAAGAAAGAAAGAAAGAAAGAAGGACTTTATAAAATTGTGTGAATAAAAGAAGGAGAATAACGAGAAATAATCAAAGAAAAAGGAAATTAAAGGAAAGGAGAGAGATAAAAAGTAAGATGTAGAAAGAAAGAAAGAAAGAAAGAAAGAAATGGATTCAATCAAGAAAGCTTAGAAAACTTCAACTGATGCTAAACTCAAAGAATATCGCATTGTTCTTAAGAGGTGGACCTCAAATTAATATTTCCGATATGAGTTTCTAAAGACGCCCCATGGAAGCATACTTCTAACTCAGAGACAAACAAATTTAGCCTAAAACCCAATATATTTTCCAACTCTCCTTGATCAAATCTTTCTAATATGTATTCATGTCTCCTTTGTTCGAACACTATCTATTCAATGTGCCCTTATCCCGTTCATTATTGGGCCACTTTGAAACAATCTTGCTTGTGAAGAAACAGACGAGAGAACATTTACAGCTATGATTTGCTTCTTTTAAAAAATGAATAAATAAACTGTGTGAAAAAAAGGAGTCATAAATATTTACACTGAGTGGAAAATGTAAAAGGGACACAAGAGGAGAAAGTAAAAAAAAACTGAAGGGACTCTAATGGTCATAAAAGTTTTTAAAAGCCTTCTTGGGGCAGAAAGAATGGTCATGAAGAAGATGGGCATCTGTCGTACGTTGTAACAATAGCATACGGCTTCTAAGAATTTCAGCTATTAAATGAAGCGATAATGCAAAATAGAAACAAGTAAAGAGCATTCGTTGGTTCTTAAGAATTTTGGCAATCTCAAAAATCCTTCATTTTTATTCTTGTTTTATTGCGTGTGCATGAATCAAGCTGTAAATTTTAGAATTATAGAAACATGCAAACAAGGTTTTAAAAAATCTGGTTTTCTCTTATCCTTCAAATCTGTGTAAATATTAAATTTTGCTAAAAGCATGCTTAGGTTCACGGTTATCGATATTAAAATGGAATTGGCAGCCAGAGTTCAAATCCAGGATGTGGCTGTTTGCGTTGCCCTCGGGAAAAAGGATGAATTCATTTCATCTCTCTCTATCTCTCTCTCTCTCTCTCTCTCTCTCTCTCTCTCTCTCTCTCTCTCTCTCTCTAAAGGTAAATAGTAAGGCAGAGTGGGTTCTTTAGATTCGGTAAGGCAAGCAGCCTAGGTGAAGGAAAACTCTGAATTCAAACCAGTTAATCTTGTGCGACATCCAGAACGTGGCGTCTGGAATTGATACATACATACATACATACATTAATACATTCAAAATGTATCGAGATTGGACCCTTTTTTTTTTGCTGAGAGAGAAAATGAACAATGAGATAGACGTTCATTTTCTTCGAAGGGGGAACTGTATCAAAGACGTATTAAAATTGAAGACAAAAATGAAATGAAACCGTCGTTTTCTTCAAAATATCAGCTGTTCAAAATGTATTGAGACCGAAGTTGTATTTATCAAATTGAAATGAATAATGAACACAGAATTGTCTTGTTATTCAATACGTTTATTCCAGTGAGATTCCTCAGGTAGAAGCAATTATTTTCTTTTAATATCGTGCAAACGTAAGCCGTCGTATATCTTCTAGTGCCTCCTTATTCTCAAATTTTACCGCCGTGATGAATTTTAGTTTTAAGAATCAAGAAAACGTCACATATTGATGAAGTTATGATGAACTTGCAGAGTGGCATAATGGTACAGTCATGTTTAGATATCAACACATGATGATTTTATCATATTATCATAATTGTGCACCTGTCTCCATTACAACTTAGAAATTGAAAAAAAAAAAGCTTCAGTCCTTTTAAATTTCATTCATTCTTAGTAAAAAGAGCTTTGGTCTCCACATTTTTTAAAAAGAGCTTATATATATATATATATATATATATATATATATTAAATGTTAGATCTGTATCTCTGAAGATGCAGATCTAACATTTAAAAAAATTTAGTGTCTGCTGAAAGAAATATTATTACAAAAAATATGAGTAATGTTTTTAAGGTTTTTCTTTTATATGGAATTATTTGCTCAGTACATTATCATTACTTTACATTGAACTCTTATTGGGATTTTGAATTACATGGATATTGTATAAAGAAAATCCTAAAATAGAATTGTTCTTATATATATATATATATTGTACAATAGCTCAAACTCAAGTCGTGCTGTTCCATTCACTTCCGAGCTAATAACATTGGGAAAGGTATGAACTTCCTTATTCTTCCAGCTATGAGTTAAACATCACAAGAAGGGTGGCTTTGGCATAAAATGACGAAGGTATATGCCACTGAACAAAGAAACCAAACTAAAGAAAACCAAACAACACCTGAAAATATTGTAATCCTTACTTAGAATAAAAGATAGACATAATAATTTCCCCGAACAAACTACTAAATAAACAATCAGAATTTATATCTAAATACCGACAAGAAAACAAATTTCGAAACAGCCACCTGAAAACTAACGATTCTAAAGAATAATCAAATCAAATAATAATAATAATAATAATATGACCATGCATAAGGCATTACATCCCAGAGACGACGTTGACAGACTATATGTATCTAGAAAAGAGGGAGGAAGAGAACTTGCCAGCATCGAAGACACCGTTGACGCATCCATACAACGGCTCGAAGACTACATAGAAAAACACGAACGAGGACTAATTACAACCATCAGAGTCGATACGGACAACACGATAAATGAAAGAATGACAACAACTAGGAAACAAAAATGGGAATGAAAACAACTCTATGGCCGCTTTAAACGTCTAATAAACAACATCTCACACCAGAAAACCTGGACCTGGTTAAGAAAAGGAAACCTTAAGAGAGAGACGGAATCCCTCTTAATAGCAGCACAGGACAATGCCATAAGAACGAATCATATCAAAGCAAGGATAGATAAGACGCAACAAAACAGTAAATGTAGGCTATGAGGTGACAGAGACGAAACGATCAATCACATAATAAGCGAATGCAGCAAATTAGCCCAGAAAGAGTGCAAGGTGAGACACGAATAGGTCGGCAATGTGATCCACAGGAAATTTCAATTCGACCATACAAACAAATGGCATATGCACAACCCGGCGCCTATCCTAAAAAATGACTCGCATAAACTCCTATGGGTCTTTAACATACAAACGAATCACCTAATCCCGGCCAGAAGACCAGACCTCATAATAATCAACGAAAGAAAGAGAATCTGCAAAATTGTTGACTTTGCTATCCCGGCGGACCACAGAATAAATCTGAAGGAAGGTGAAAAGAAGGATAAGTACCTCGACCTTGCTAGAGAATTGAAAAAACTGTGGAACATGAAAGTAACGATTGTGCCAATTGTGATTGGTGCGTTAGGCACAATAACTAAAGGATTATTAAAGGGCCTGGAGGACTTGGAAGTTGGCGGACGGGTAGAGACTATCTAAACGACAGCATTGCTAAGGACGGTCAGAATACCGAGACGAGTCCTGGAGACTTGAGGAGACTTGCTGTCACTCTAACTCCAGTGAAAAACCATCAGCTAATACTGATGTGAAAAACTCCATCATAATAATAATAATAATCCAAACTACAGCATTATTCAGAAGGGCCAGAATACTGGAGACTTGCTGTCACTCAAACTCCTGCGAAAAACCATCAACTAAAACTGATGTGAAAATCTCTCAATGAGTAAATAATAATAATAATAATAATAATAGAAGTTTGACCATCCTAGTAAATGGTATAATGTACAAACCAGAATCCGTCATGGAGAATGAACCCTAAAGATTTTCTGGGACTTTGAGACGCAAACGGATAACCTAATCCCGGCCTTAAGAATAAACCTAGTGATTATCAACAAAAAAGGGAAGCTGCCAAATAGGGAACTTGGCCGTCCGAGCGGACCAGAGAGGGAAAATCCAAGAAAATGAAAAGAGAGACAAGTACTCGGACCTTGTTAAAAAAAACTGAAAAATGTATGGAACATGAAAGTGACAGTGATACCAATTATAGTTGATGCATTCGAAACGATCCCAAAAGGCTTGGTAAAGGCGACTGGAAGAGTTGGAAATCAGAGGACATGCCGAAACCATCCAAACTACAACATTGCAAAAATCGCGTAGAATACTGAGATGACTCCTTAAGACTTGAGGAAATTTGTTGTCACTCAAATTCCAGTGAAAAACCATCAGCTAACACTGGGGTGAAACAATCGCAAATAATAATAATAATAATAATAATAATAATAGAGAATGGTCAGAATACCGAGAAGACTTGAGGAGACTTGCTGTCACTTAAACTCTAGGGAAAGACCATCAGCTAACACTGATGTGAAAAACTCTCACGGAGTAAATAATAGATAAAACACTTGGAAATAATAGATTAAACCCAATAAATAAACAAATCAATTATTTAGTATAAGCACAAAAATTAACAAGAAACCCCCGCCCAAAGAATAGCACTACTTACTCTTACCGTCATGCACCACATTGCAGTAAATACCCCCCACCCAGAAGAACCCTTTCGGTCTAATGATCCTTTTTGGCGAGAATCTGACAGTCACTAAGTGCCGTTGACTCTTTGTCTGCACAACTGAAATATGCTCCCTTAGTGGGTTCAGCACAATTGTGGGCAATTTAAAAGCCGCCTACTACGTAAGCGGAAGCGCAATAGCTCTTCTAATGAATTAAGAACTCCCGGTAGCCGATAACGAATATGTAAAAGTTTCATGTAAAAAAATCCTTCACTAACACAGAGGATGATGTCGCTCAGTGGTAAGATATCCGACTGCCTTTACGTCAGTCGGGTTTCGATCCCAATTTAAGAATCTTGCGTGTCTAA